>JAOQMS010000180.1:52967620-52982001 GCA_027563885.1 Erythroxylum longipes | reverse complement strand
CTTGTAATTCTCCAATTTTTCCAGTAGTAAAATTCTTCTATCCTTGCCCGTGGTTTTTACCCTAATTTAGGAGTTTTTTACGTAAAATCTGTGTGTTCATTACTATTCATTTCAGTCCGATTTAGCTGCAAATCTGCTCTAATCCGGTCAAATCTTCTCAACATATCGAGTGACCACTGCACTTGTAATGTGGGGAAAACAACAAAGGAGATAAAGTCAAGTAACAAGCTTATACAATTTTTGATAGGGTTAATTGAGAGTTATGATCAAGTCAAAATTATATTTCTGTGATAAATCCACTACCAAATATCGAGAAAAGCTTATTTAATAATCTTAAGACAAAAAGAAATAATGTGGCAATTGGTGATAACAAAAACAATAATGCAATATTAGTTACGTGACAAATGAATAATACATATAGAGGAGGAAAAGGAAGTCGTAAAAGAAGAGATACAGTGGATAAATTTGAGTTGTAATATGATTTTTGTAAACTGGAAAGGTGTACTAAAGATACTTGTTTCAAGATACATGTATATCCAAACTAGTATAAGGAATTAAAAGAGCAACGATCAAAAGCATGGAAGAAAAATATAGTGAATATCGTAGAAACTGAGAAAACATGATAAGTATATATGGAATCAGTTAACTAACAACTCATTATTTACAGTTCGATTGAGCATGAGGTTGAAATATGTTTGAGGGGAAAAGCAAATTCGAGAGAAGATAAAGGAAATAAGAAGAATTTTGCACATTTTAAAGTGTTTGCAAGTACCATAACACATAGATCTCTTAGATAATAGACACTGAATTTTCAAATCACATGTGTGTAGATGCTAAGAAAATGAAAATCATGACTCCAACCAATTAGCAAACCTTGGTTTACCAACCAGATGGAACTATTAAGTTTGTTCACCGCACATGTGATATAAACTTTACAACTATAATAACCTTAATTGAAGCCTTTCATGTACATAGTTTTCAATTCAATTAACAAGTTAACCATTATAGTGCACATAAAATTCACCTTTTCTCCATCTTCCTGTCTTCTATAGGAATTGAAGACTGATGAAACACTAGCAGTTGGCAAAACAGTAGGTAGATTGTGTATACTTGATCCCTCTTCATTTGATCAACGTATTATAGACTCTAGTGCCGTTAAAACCAGCTGTTTTCTTACTTTTTTGTAAATAACATATTTGTCATAAAAGGTGCATTATGGAATAATAACTTGGTCATCCTTTCAATATTGTAACTTCTTACATTTTTTTTTACGAATAAAATATATTTTAACTACACAAATGTTTGCGATATTTGTCATATGGCATAAATGTAGATGATTTCTTTTCTCACTGGTGATATATATATAACTAGACGTTTTGAACTTATCCATGCGGATTTATAGGTTCCATATTACACTCTTAGCTAAGTGGTTCAAAATTCTTCTCACTATTAGTGATGATTTTAATAGATGTACATATACATATCATTTAAGATATAAATTTTCAGCCCCTTCATTTCTTCAATTTTTTAAATGACCTAAACATAGTTCAATATTGAAGTATAAAATGTAAGAAGTGACGATGGATTATAATTTTCGAGTTAAGATTGTCTTTTATTATTATCCAATAATGCAATTTTGCATCAACAATCTTGTATTTATACCCCTCAAAATAATGAGGGGATAGAAAGAAAACATTAACATCTGTTATAAGTTGCAAGAGCTTTAGTATTTCAATCATATTTGCCTAATAAGTTTTGGGGAGATTCTATCGTCACAGCTACTTATATAATAAATCATTTACCATCTACTAGACTAGCTTGGAAAACCCCACATGAAATTCTTTTTCATAGAAAACCATCTTATAAATACCTTCGAAGTTTTGGATGCATGTATCTTGCTACAAATATTAACCTAAAGAAAAGGAAAATTGACACCAAAGCATATCAGGGTGTTTTTATTAGATATAGCCATAAAAGAAGGTGAATAAACTATATGATTTTCAAAACTATAAGGTTCTCATTTTTAGAGATGTTCAGTTTCATGAAAATATTTTCCCTCGCAAAAAACTATAAGAACTTACAAAAGCTACTCCTTTACTGAAACTTTTTGATTTACATAAACTTGATGAGCTATTTCTTTTCACCCGTTCAAATGATTTTCAAATAGACATACATTCTTTTAAACCACTAAATCAACTTAAACAAGCACAAGAATAACAACTAGCCCAAACACATGAACCACCATTTTTGTTACTTAAAGAGTAACGATTGAAGAAAAGTGCCAAAGTCAAAAAAACACTTGCATGGTTGAATAATTTTGTTTCCTGTAATGTACAATCTGCTCCTTTGTTTACCAACTCCACATTCCTCACACCAAGCACATTTCCTTAGCATAAATTACCCATATGTTCTATATCTTACCTATCATTTTTAGTTGCAGTGTCTAATATTTAATAACCATTTTCCTCTAATCAAGCTAGACTTCAAAAGGAGTGGGTTGATGCAATGAATTCGTAATTAAGTGCACTTAAAAGCAAAAAGACATAGGAACTGACATAATTATGAACAAGAAAAAAGGCTACAACATCAAAAAAGGTATATAAAGTGAAAATGAAACCTAATGGAATAATTGACAAATACAAAGCAAGGTTAGTCACTAAAGAATGTAACCAAGTTGAAGGGATTGATTTCATATATAATTTATGGCCAGTTGTAAAGGTAGTAATAGTCAATGTTTTCTTGGCTATTATAACTGCTTATTCATGGCGCCCACTTCATTAATTAGATATCAACAACGCTTTTATTCATGGATATCTAGACGAAGAAGCATACATGACACCTCCTGAAGGGTGTGATAAAGCTAAAAAACATCAAATTTGCAAGCTAATCAGATCGTTGTATGGCTTGAAGCAAGCCTTGAGATAATGGAATAAAGAGCTTACAACAACTTGGCTTTATTCAACCCTCAAATGATTATTGTTTGTTTATAAAAAAACAAACTCTTATATCTTGAGTTTAATTGTTTATGCTGACAATGTTCTTCTTATATAATCTTTAGAATTAGAAATACAAAAGGTAAAGCAATTTCTGCATGAACAATTTACTACGAAACACATTGATCAGAAAAGCATGCTGTGGATGTTCTAAATGATGTTGGTTTACTTGGCTCCAAATCAGTAACTATACTATTAACAAAGGGGTATAAATTTAGTATATAATTTTAAGAATTGTTCAATGATCTAGAGCAATATAAGCGATTGGTGGGAAGATTATTGTATTTGCCATTTTCACTTCATGATCTTTCATATGCAGTTCGATCACTCAGTAAATTTGTTCAAGCTCCTAGATCTTTACGCTGGGTTACAACTATATATGTTTTACGATATATCAAGGGTTTTCCATCAAAAGGTTTATCTTTCTCTTTCAAAAATTCATTCGAGATTGAGGCTTATTGTGACGTTGGTTGAGCTTTATATCTTGATAATATAAGATTTTTAATTGGATATTGTATTTTTCTTACCGGTTCACCAATATCATGGAAAACTAAGAAGCAAAATATGATTAATGTTCGTTGACAAAGGCAGAGTATAAAAACATGAAAGTTATGGCTTGTGAATCACAATAAATTATCTACCTCTTTAACGAATTTCAAATCCCATTACAGTTGCCCATATATTTAAGATGTGATAACCAAGATGTAATTCACATCACTTATAATCGCTTTTTTATAAAAAAATTAAGCAATTAGAAATTGATTGTCATCTTATAAGTGACAGCTTTAAGCAAGGGTTGCGCAATAGAATTTTCATAGCACAATTTTGTTCATATTAATTAATGTAATATATTATAAAATTTGAAAAAAGATTTCTACTTAGTTCCATAACTTGAAATATTTACTTATATATTTAGTTTATTTAGATATATCGTTTTACATGTACAAAAGTTAGTTACTCTGTAATTAGTTAGTTATTGGAGAACGGGTAGGAAAGTTATCTCTTGTAGAGAGTAATAAAATTTTAAGAGCACAGGTTTGTTCATATAAATTAATGCAATATATTATAAATTATAAAATGTAGTTAAATTTTGAAAAAAGATTTCTCCTTAATTCCATAACTTGAAATAGTTATTTATATATTCAATTTATAGCTCATATTAATACATGTGTTAAAATCTAATTATTAATATATACACACACATATATATTAAAATATTCTATTCAATGCATTAAAAAAATAATATTGGCGTATATTGTTACGTATAGTTAAAGATTGATAGAAAATACAAAATTAATATATCAAAACTCGAAGAAGACACGAAACTTACAAATAGAAAACAAAATACCATCCTCATGTTAATTGATAGGCTATTTAATAATATATATATACAACACTCAATAAAAGTCTCATTTAAACGTGAGGTTTGTAGAGTTCCTGTAGTACATAACATTATCCTTAACTGATAAAGGTATAATTTTCAATAGAATAGCATGAATATATGTATATATATTACAAAATTTGAAATGATTGTTAAATTAGAAAAAGTCTGTTGTTATGGTTAAATTTGTTTTAAAAAGTTTCTTGTTAGCTTATAACTTGAAAATTTTCACTTGTATATTCAATTTATAACTCACATTAACATATATATTATGAAAAATAAATATTAATATATCAAAATATTAAGTCTTTCATATTCTATTTAATGTTTTTTTTTTAAATATTAACATATACTGCTAGTTATGGATAAATATTGATAGAAACTACAAGATTAATAATATCAATACTTAAAGAAAGATGTAGACAAGGTTTCATAGATTATAGTTGGACCAATATTTAATCTTATACAATATTTTTAACATCCAAGATTGTTACCTTTTTGAATGCACGTTGTGTAAAAATTGAAATTAATGTGAAAATAAATGTCTCAAATAGGACAAAATCATTTAAAATTTTAATATTCCTTTTTGTCTTGTGTTTTACTTGTCACGGGTAAGATTTTTCCAATACACATATTCTCTCGTACAAACCTATGTTTTAGAATGGGCAAAGTTGGCGAAGTCAAAAAACAAAATCCGAAACTCGTAAAAGTAAAACATAAACCCATATTCACCATCACTATACACCAAGTAACTTTGTTATTTCTTATTAACTTATGACTTATGATGTGTGTGAACGATATGGTCACGTTGTGTCAGAAGATTAGGTGTATTGGCTTTTCACTGGCTGCAACATGCTCGCTGATAAAAGGCAACGCATGTTAGACGACACCATGATTTTGGCATGAAGTCAATTTGTTTGGGAAAGACCAAAAAGACGACTTAATCATTATCAATATTTTTATATTTATATACTTTTTAATGAAAGTTCTGTGCATACACAATTCCTTTTAAGACCTCCAAACTCCAAGGTCATGAGGTCTGTCACGTGATTTGCCGGCTTTCATGCTCAAATCAATGTAAGAGGGACCACTCCACTCGATTTCTTAGTTTTATTTATATATTTTTTTGATAAAATAAGTAAATTTGTTTAGGACAAACAATAAGAGTACAAGAGGACCACCATGGAAGTAAAAAAAAAAAAAAAAAGCCAACGAACGGTTGACTTCTTAGTTACCAAATACATATTTTACATTACACTTTCCTAGAAATATGTAAAGAGTGTTATTCACCTCTTTTCAAACAAATTTAATGTTTTTTTTTAATATAAACATAATAAAAACATAACATAGAATAAAGAAATGATGGCATTGTGATGGTTGAGGAAGGGTTATCAATTATGTGCAGTCTTTCTTTTATATTTTACAAAGAAGCTATTCGTAACTTTTCAATTACAAAGGAGTAACCTTATTAGTTATTTTAAGAATCGCCATTTAATTTAGGATAAAAAGATAAAATCAAAATAATAATATCTAATTAATCAAATAAAAAATAAAAATTTTGATAAATTAAATACTATGAAAAATTAGATATTTTTAAAATTTTATTTTATATTCTAATTGCAATTATTTTGAATTAAATTCTTTTATTCACATTAAATAAAAATAAGTAATATTACAATCATAAATAGTAACTAATATACATTTATTTTATATTCTATTTGCAGTTATTAATGAAAAAATGTTTTACAATATAAAGATCTTATTTTCAACATCAAAAAACAATACATCAAACTTAAAATCTGAAAAACACCCTAAAAATTAAACACATGCCTTTTAACCCACCACACAACCCAACTTTGGAAAAAAGTGCAAATTAGATACAAGTGGGGTAACTCTAGAGTATGTTTCTTACAAGGTGGATGCGGACACATGAAGATTTTAAAACCCTTGATGTGAACGGCTAACAAACCATATGATGTCTGCTTCTTCATGTTTCCTTTTTTCAAAGGAATTATTACCTAATTCTATTTTATAAATGATACAAGAAGTCATCTTCTACACTAAGGTCCCCTTACATAAGAATATTATAAAAAGAGATTTAA
The DNA here is from genome assembly GCA_027563885.1 of Erythroxylum longipes. Taxonomy (NCBI): domain Eukaryota; kingdom Viridiplantae; phylum Streptophyta; class Magnoliopsida; order Malpighiales; family Erythroxylaceae; genus Erythroxylum; species Erythroxylum longipes. The sequence continues at coordinate 52,975,525 of JAOQMS010000180.1, read as the reverse complement.
TATTTAAAGGTTTGTTGCAAGAATAAATTAAATTAAGATTAAAAATATTTTTATACTTAATTTAATTAAAGAAAGAAACTCTTAAATAAAAATTAACGGATTTATTTTAGTTTAAAAATTTAATTAATTTTTGAAAACAAGTTGATTAATTAATAAACTAATTGATTTTAATAATAAGGGTTATTAAAACAAACCAAATAAAAAACCAATCGATTCAAAATTTTTATAATTAAACCTGATGTTTTAAAAATTATATTGAAAATTAAACTAATAAGACAAGAAGTTTAAGGTTCAAAGGTTGGTATTTGAAAGTTAATCTCTTTATTTTAATTTATAATCGATTAATTAATAAACTGATCAATTTTTAATAATTATCGAACTCAGTCTAATGAAAACATTAAAAACTAATTAAAAAGTAAGTCGGTTCAAAAGATTTAAACGAATTTTTAATTATTGTTAAACTATTTAAAAAAAACAATGAAGATTGGATGGGAATCAAAGACTCACATGATAATTTATCTCTTAATGAAATCCGTTTAGATTTTTCATTAAGATGTGTTATTGCTAACGTAGCACCTTAATCCTAGCCTATAATCTATCTTTTCCATTCTTTAGCGCCAAAAGAACATTAGCATGATGATTGATAAATCTAACGGCATTATGAAATTAACCACAAAATTACCCAAAATACCCCGCCGCTTCTGCAGGTGAAACTCGGGTCGTTATTGTAAAAAACACGGAGAACGAAGGGGAAACATTAATAATATTCGATAAGCATTTATTTCCTCCTAATTCACGCGCAACACGTGTTTCTTTTTAACGCCACCGATATGCATATACAATATGCATACATGGCATGATAACTTATGCATTGCCCAATTGGAGAATTACAATAAATGACATACAAATAATAATGATAAATTATCATTTTTGTTTTTTTTTCCAATTTTGTTAAAATGTAATTATTACAACAATTTAAAACTTTTTATATTACCAATGAATATATTTGAGGTAATGATTGTTTCATTAATTAAATTATAAACCTCTTCAATTTATCAATCAATTGTGATTAACGTTCATAGGAAAGGTTGTTAGGCATAAAAATAACAAAATAAAAGTAAAACAAAACAATTAATATCAATGTTAATTATTTAATTAAAAATCATACTATAGACTATATATTTATTTAATTAGATAATTAGAGGAAAGAAAAAGAAAAAGTAATAGCAATAAAGAGTAAGAGAGAGGATAAAGAAAAAAAGAGGTAAATAATAGAGAGAGAGAGAGAGAGGGGAATGGTGGAGTTACGTTACTTTAGTAAAAGTAAAGGTATGGTGAGGTTTTTAGGAATTAGGAATATAGTAATGGATACTCTCTAGAGGAAGAGCGCAAAAGGCAAGTATATAAGTAGAGACAGGTGTGTGTGAGTTGTGGGGCTTGGGTTTGTGTGTGGGGTTGGTGTTTGGTTATTCTCTTTGGTCTTTTGGGTTTATCTTTACCACAAAATCCAAACATCACTCTCCCGCTTTCCCGCTTCTTCTTCAATCTCGTCTCATCTCATCTCATCTGATACCCATTTCTTGAGTAGTGTGTCACTGTGTGAAAGAGAGCGAAAGGTTTCTCTGTCAGTGTGAAGAGAGAGTTTGGCTGCTAAGTTGGTACTGAAAAACGGTGAGAACTTTGTTAGCTATGTGGAGAAGCTTCTTCTCTGGCCATGGACACCCCAGAGAAGACTACCCAGATCGCCACTCCTCTCTCTAAGGTCGAGGTCGTGACTTAACTACTTTACCCACTTTTGAATTTCTTCTAGAGTTGGTTCATTTTTGAGTTTGATCTTGTTGTTCCCTTGCCTTTGGTTTGGTGCATGCATTTGATTTGGATTGCAAGTGCTTTAACTTTCGTAGTCTTAATGGGATGGGGCTAATTTTGATTACAAGTACTTCTTTTAGTTCAATGTGGTGCGGATCTCCTATTCAAGTTTGGTTCTTGCGGTTGTGGCTTCTGGGTTGTCGTGCTTTTCGAGTTAATTTCCTTGAACAATTGGGGGGCTCTTCAAATTTAAGATCTTTGATTTACATTTCCGTGAGACTTTCTCACAATATTACCTCCTTTTTTTATAATAGTTCTTCCTTCTCTTTTCTCCTTCCAATTCCTTGGCTTTATCTGGTTCTAGGTCAAAAGGGGACAATTCCCGCTCATAGATAAAATTGAATTCTGAAAATGGTTGAAATGAAATTTGGAGCATTGGGTTATTCCTTTTTATTTTTTTTATAAAATGTTTTCCTACTTTTGTTTTTTTAGAACTTTTTAACACTTAAGCATCCTTCATATGACAGTTTCGTGTGGTACTTCTCTTTTCCCTAATCTCTATGCTTCATTTTCCAGGAGCAGTTTTATGTGGGATTTGCCTTGGTAGTATTAAATTGATCTTCAAGTTTATGGAAGTTGATAACACATACGTTCCCTGTTGGAACTTGGAAGTGATTTATAGATTGAATTTAAGCCCAATTAAAGAATTTGGTTTTATAATTTTTGTGCTATTTCTTTTGATCCTTGTGTAAGAGGAAATTAATTATTGATTGCAGGATTCCCCTGTTTTTAATTATATCAACAATCTTTCTCCTATAAAACCTGTGAAGTCGGTACATATTGCGCAAACATTCCACTCTCTGAGTTTTGCATCTCTTCCATCCATTTTCACTTCACCCCATGTCAGCTCTCACAAGGAATCTAGGTTTTTCATAAGGTAATTGACTGATCACTCGTGATAATTTTCTCATACTACAAACTACTACTAAGGGACTAATTTTCATCTTATCTCTTCACTGTTGTTTTCAGGAATAACCACTCAGATCCCGCAAAATTTGAGTCTTTGTCTAACAATGGGAATCAAGTCACTAATAATGACGGAGCTATTGTCGATGCATCACAGCATTACAATAACTCAACCGAAGTGCAAGAAAATTTTAATTCAGGAGTGCCTATCGGAGACACTTCAGTTGAAGCTCTTGATGAACATTTGAACTTTGCAATTGAGCTGCCTCAGACGTTGAAATATGACTGTGGCAGTCCTGATGGGGATTCAACACCTTTTTGTGGAAATCCAAATGATTGTGAGGTCTCTCGAGAAGCTTCGTCAGGAGAGGAAGTGCAATTTCAGGGAACATACCAGGTTGAGCAGAAAAAAGATGCTACAGTTTGTGATTGGGATAACTTGATATCGGATGCTGCTGATTTATTAATTTTTAACTCTCCAATGGACACAGACGGTTATAAGGGGTTAGTTCAAAAATCACAAGATCAGAGCGTTGAGTTTTGTGCTTCTCTTAGTGAGATTCATGGATTGCGGATTGGTCATCCCATTGTTTCTTGTGAAAAAGAAGAGATAGAAGGTGCTTTCACTCAACCTGGAGAAACCATTCAGGCAAAGGAAATAAACCAGGCACAGGAAGAGTATCCTGCCAATAGTAACGCAAATATGATCTTGGCTGGCAATCAGAGTGAGAAGATGGATGAGGTGGAAATGTCATTTCCTTGTAAGGTAAAGATGCGTGTTATCTCTAATTTTGATTTCTATTGCATAAGGTCGGTACTCTCAAATACATGATGTTGCCTGGTTTTTGTTTGTTTGTTTGTTGAATTAGTTATTGTTAAAACAAGCATCATCCATTAGAGGAAAGTTGAAGTTAATAACCATGATAAAAATTTTCAGATGCAATGGCTAGGACTGCTAGGGAAGCCTTGTGATTCTTATGCCCTTGAATCAACTTAAACATACAATGAAGAAACTTAAAATGTCTTGTCTATTTCCTTGTAGGTTGTTTCTAACTTGCAACGTGGCTTTCGAAGGCGATGCCTAGATTTTGAGATGATAGGAGCTCGTAGGAAGAACCTAGGTGATGGTTCAAGTACTATGTCTTCTGTTTTGCAACAACCTGATGAGAATAATGTCACTAAGGATAAGAAGCTGGTATCTCTAAGGCTCGGAGGTGATTCATCACGGCACATCTTACCTGGAATTGGCTTGCATTTGAATGCTTTGGCATTAACATCAAAGGATGGAAAGAAGATCAAGCATGAAACTCTTTCCTCTGGAATAAGTTTGTCCAGCTCTCCTGCTTCCTTTCAATCTCCATCAAATGTCAATGAAATTAATGAATCATTGACTTCAGCCACTGCTGAAAAGGATGTCAATCCCATTGAAAATGACTTTACACTTGCAGAAGATGTTCCTGGAGAGTCTGCATATTTGGTTAATGAGGAGTTAGTTCAGACCAGCCCCAAAAAGAAGAGGCATGTTCCTGCATCTTACATTCTACTTGTATTGAGATTGTGGAAATTTTCCTATTTTCTGCAACACATTTAATTGCTAAAAGTTTTAATTTCTTCTTTCTTATTTTGCCTCTATTAAATTCACCTTATTGTCTATACTTCCAGACGTAGATTGGAAGGAGAACCTGAGGCCTGCAAGCGATGCAACTGCAAAAAGTCAAAGTGCTTGAAACTGTAAGTCATCCTTCGAATTGGTGGGACTGCCTTTGTTGGACTTGCTAGTAGATTTGTTTTAGGGGACATGGTTTGTAGCTACTAACCAACATAACAAAAGTTATTCTAAGCACTTTATTGCTGTTGGAATTCTTACTTTTTTACTATTACAATAACAATTTCCATATTCTTTTACTGGTATTTTATAGTCAACCATTCCTTTTTGGTACATTACAGCGAGCACTTTGGTCACTATTGTACCTTGGTGTGAATAAACTTCCAATTCCCCTGGATTTTCTTACCATATCATATCCTGCCATCTGGTGTACCTGGGACATTTTTGCATATTGCTCACAGTGTTTATTTCCTTTGTATTTCAGCTTCTAGCTCTGCTTCAATAAGGCCTGCATGTATCTGTTTCTGTTTCCATCTTTTATAATAAGGATGTAAAAGAAAGAGAAATTATCTTTACATTATTTCTTTTCCCTCAATCTTATGTTTTACTTGCAGTTACTGTGAATGTTTTGCTGCTGGCGTGTACTGCATAGAACCATGCTCATGCCAAGATTGTTATAACAAGCCTATGCATGAAGACACTGTTCTTGCAACTCGCAAACAAATTGAGTCTCGAAATCCACTTGCATTTGCTCCCAAAGTGATTCGGAGTTCTGAATCTGTGCCTGAAGCTGGGGTTAGCATTTAAGGCGGTTCTAGCATTTTTTCCTTAGCCATACAGTGTGAAAATACTTTGTTAACTTGAATGCCTTCTTAATAGGATGATTCAAGCAAAACACCTGCTTCAGCACGACATAAAAGAGGATGCAACTGCAAGAAATCTAGTTGTCTAAAGAAATACTGTGAATGCTATCAGGTTTTTCCTTGCAGCATGTTCCGTAGTCTTTTGATGCATTCATAAACTGATTCATATAATGATGGTTTTCTTGTAAAGGGTGGTGTTGGGTGCTCCATCAACTGTAGATGTGAAGGATGCAAGAATGCTTTTGGTAGAAAGGATGGTAAGTTCGCCCAAATATTTGTATAATTGCTTGTGTACATGTTGGAACCTAAAATTTTCAACGATATTTAACTTTTGCTGTGATCTTGAAAAAAATGGTAAATGGTGCTGCTATGAGTATTCGCTGTCCTTAATTTCTGTTTTTTGTCTTCTTTTTTTTTCCTCCTCATTTGTTTAGGATCTGTTCTGATGGAAGATTTAGAAGCAGAAGATGAAACAGAAGCACATGAAAATGGTGAGATAGACAGAAGCTCACAGAAAACTGAAATCCAAAATAAGGAAGAGCAGAATCCAAATTCTACTCTTCCCACAACACCTTTAGGGCTGTGCAGGTTTGATCTCTGAGCTTTCTATTGATTCCAAGCTTTTACTTTTTTCTTTGTGAAAATGTTCATATTATATTTTGGACTTCAGACCATTGGTTCATCTGCCTTTACCTTCACACATCAAGCCACCGAGATCTTTGCTTGGTATTGGATCATCTTCTGGGTTATATGCGGGCCAAAAATATGGGAAACCCAATATTTTCCGTTCGCAAGCAAAGTTCGACAAACAATTGGAACCAGTGGCAGATGATAATATGCCTGATATCCTCCTCCAAGGCAGCTACTCTCCCAGCACTGCCATCAAGAGTTCTTCTCCCAACAGCAAGAGGATCTCACCTCCACATTCTAACAACTTGTTAGGATCATCCCCTGGCCGGAGGAGTGGGCGGAAACTGATATTGCAATCCATACCATCGTTTCCCTCGCTCACTCCCCAGCATTAGAGTGAAATATTTTCTCATTAAGATGGGATTAGAATTATTCAGAACTTGGTCAATGTCGCTGAGGATGTCCTGTCTGTATTTAGTTGAGCTGTTCCTTTTCCTTCTTCCTTGTATAATAATGTCATATCTCTAGCTGTTTCATAATGTTCAACTCGAACTAGCTCGTGTATATTATGGTAACATGTTTTTGTTTATCATCTTTATATGGGACATAGGTTGTAGGATTAGAAGACGGACTAATGTGGGCAAGGATTAAAAGGTTCTGTTTGGTTGAGGGATTGAGGATGGAATGAAATAGAACGTAATATACTTCCATCGTTTGGAAGGAAGTTTTATAATAGAATGAGATGGAAGCAAAGGGTTTTATATTACGATCTATTCCATTCTACACAGTGAAAATAAGAAATTTTTTATTTGAGGGGTTTAGGATGGAACGTAAACTAATAAATACAAACTATATAGTATATCCTCAATTTTTCGTAATACCACATGTGACTAAGTCATAATATTATATTAAATAGAATTAATATATTAAATGGAATAGAATGATATTTTACATAATAAATTTTAAATAATTAATAATATTATTTTTATATTATTAATAATAAGTTGTATATAATTAATAATAAAATAGAATTTTAATTAATTAAAATAGAAAATGTATTAAAATTATTCTTTAATTGTTTGTATATATTTTTATAAAAATAAAAATAAAATAAAATAAAACATTTTTAAATATAAATCACATAGAAAAGAATAAAATAAAAATTTTAAAAATAAAATTTTAAATAATTAATAATATTATTATTATATAATAAATAATAAATTGTATATAATTAATAATTTTTTATTAATGAAAAATATAAAGTATATAAAAAATTATTTTTTAATTGTTTGTATATATTTCTATAAAAATAAAAATAAAAACAAATTATTTTTAAATATTAATCACATATAATAGAATAAAATAAAATTTATTACATAATTAATAATAATATTTTATATAATTAATCATAAATTGTATATTATTATTAATTATAATATACAATTTGATAACGCTCCAACCCTAACACGTGTTTTCGTTAGCAAAGTGGTATCAGAGCTTACAGGTGACTCCTACGTCTTGTGTTCGAATCGTGTCGTAATGATCTCGCGCTCGATCGTTCAGTACGGGATAGTATGGGCTACTCGCAGAAACGTGGGTTACCGCGAAAACGTGGTGAGCTTATAAGATTTGATAACGCCCTAATCCTAACACATATTTTCGTTAGCAAAGATCTTGAGCAAGATCATTACTACGCGATTCGAACCTGATACCACTTTGTTAACGAAAACACGTGTTAGGGTTATGGCGTTATCAAATCTTATAAGCCGAAAAAATATAGTCTATATATCTAATATATGAATAAAAGAGTATTCTTTAATTGTTTGTATATATTTCTATATAAATAAAAATAAAAATAAATTATTTTTAAATATTAATCACATATAATAGAATAAAATAAAATATATTAAATAATTAATAATAATATTTTTATATAATGAATAATAAATTGTATATAATTAATAATAAAATAAAATTAATAAAATTTTTATTAATAAAAATAGGAAATATATTTAAAAATTATTCTTTAAT
>JAOQMS010000180.1:52936564-52962771 GCA_027563885.1 Erythroxylum longipes | reverse complement strand
AATAAAAATTAATTAGCTTTACATATTTAAAAATTATTATACTTCTATTAAAAATAATTATATGTAAATTAATACATTAATTAATAACTTTTATTTTGATGCATTCAGCCCCAATTTATGACCTCTTGGATATGATTGAATATACTTAAACTAATGGGAAGGGTTAAAAATCAAATTTGCAGGGACAAGGTAAATTAATTTTCCTTGTATTTTTTTAAAGTCATGTCCTTAGAAGTCATTTTACACATAAACGGTTAATACTAAACAACTAATTTTATCAAACATTTCTAACATACAGCTAATGCAATCCGTTAGTTAAATCAGCTGACAGAATAAGCCAACAGCTAATTGCCAAACAAGATTAAATCAACTAATATCACTATTTTTCCACTATATTCCTTTATGCACATGTGGTGGATAGAATTGCACGGTAGGTATACATGTGAACTCTATTATATATAATAGGCAACCAAATCTTCCATTTACTTCTTTTTTCTGATTCTGAACATTGGCATGTGATTTTATATTGTTCTTCTTTTGAAGGGTATGTGGAGAGATTTGTAAAAGATACTCGTACAAGTGGTCTTGGCTATGTGATCAGAATAAACGATGGTGGAGCAATCTTCAACAAAGGGATGCTTGAGATTGGGTTATGCTTTTGTTTCTCAGGGTCGTATGAGATTAAATATTATTTTTTTTCATTTATATTAATTAGAGATGGGAATGAATTGGGTACAATATAAAAAATATTTTCATACCATAATCCTTCCCCCTTAGAAAAGAATGGTTTCCACTTCTACTGTCAAGATTCAGTACCCGTATTAGAGATGTTCGTAATCATGGCCGCTATTGTAGATTGGTACGGTGAAGTGAATACAAAGAGAAATGGAAATAAAAGGGTATTCCGTTTTTCATGCTTAACTCGTGATTCGAGTTCAGATTGCAGCAATAGCTTTCGGCCTTCAGGAGCCGGAGGAAGAACATAAACATAAAATAATCAAGATGCCAACGCAAAGCAAAAGGGTGCATCAGTCCATTCCTTAAGGTTTGTCAGAGTCTTTCGTTTTCCATGTCAGACTCTCCTCCTTATTTATAGGTAACGACAAAAGACAGCAAAAACCTTCAGAATGTGACCGTTTAGCGATGTATATCCTTAATTAATACATATCTTAATCAACAATCGGCGAAGACAACAAGCCCTTTTACCATGTACTCGAATACTTTTGCGCATGTGTATGTGTGTGCTCCTACTTAAATATCCCGTATTAAGAGGAACATGGAAGAAAAAAGTTAATACTTTCCTTTCTTTATTTGATCATTTATTTGCATTAACATTTCACACGGGACTCTACTGCAGTTACTGTGCCAACCAAACCTCTCGAACTAATGCAGAGTGCCTCATTGTAGAGAGCATGAGACAAATGAGTGTGTTTGTGAGTTAGACACAAGGGAGAGAACATGGGGTGACTAAGAGGATATGCAACTGGGAGTTTAGTATCACAGCTGCTGATCACAACCACCCCGTTGTTGTGTTTTGTTCTTTGGTATGCATCTGATGGTCAATGGTTTTCAAAGATCTGTTCTTTTTCAGTTTTGTTGTTGCCCATTTGCCTGAACTGAAGTGTGTTTCTTTTTGCTTTCTTTTGGAAGGTGTTTTAGTATGCTGATTTAAACCCATTTCTGGATTTTAGTGCTGCATGTTGGCAGTCTTACCATTCCTGTTGCTACTTCTTTGTACACGATATTGATGTTTTATTTTTTATTTTTTCTGACTTCTTAGGCTTTTGCTTAGAAAGATTGGAGTTTTTGGGGGACTTTCTGCTTCGATGATTTGAAGATCTTGCCTTTTTACTTTTTGAATGGTTGTTATATTGACTTTTTGAATTTGATCTTTTTGATTCTGGCTTTTCAACATTCTTTGCCTTCTTATCTGTTTAAGTTGCTAGTTTCTGCAAATCCACATTGCATCTAATAGACAACTATCTGGCTCCTTACAGTTTTATCCTTGAACTGATAAAATATAGCCTATGTTTTCAATTCTATCTCTTTGATATCCTGACGATTGATTTCCTGGTGTATTTGCGATTCAGAGGTTCTATGATCTGATTTGCAGTTTCTTTCGGTTAAAGATTTGAAGGTTGTTTAAGGAAGTTCGATTGTTACTGAAAGTTGTAGACACTAAATACTATTGACCAATTAAGCAGGTAATCTAAGAAGCAACCGTCTTTATACTTTGAAAATACCTGTTTCATATTGACTGATGTTATGATTGCTTTATCATCTATACTGTGCAGTAGCAATTGCGACATATACTATCTTGAAGGCCCCTGCAACAATTAGTTCGGAAGTTGTTCGGAAGTTGGGGTGAATTGAATTGCTATTCTGGCCTGGATCCATTAGTTAGGTTACTGTCACTGGTACAAGGACCAGGCTTTCCAAAATCCAAACCAGTCCTCTTGTTGTTCTCTGCTGGAATCATGGCAAGCTTGTTGCATTCTGAGTCCAGGAGATTGTATTCTTGGTGGTGGGATAGCCATATCAGTCCGAAGAATTCAAAATGGCTTCAAGAAAATCTTACTGGTAATAATATCTCCTAATGTCTTTGTGAAATTGTGATCGTGATGTTCACTTCATACTTGTGTGGAAACATTTAGGGGTAGGTTTGTTTTAACTGCTATATCGTCTGATTTTGAGGCAAACATCAGATCCTCCTGGAATTTTCAAAACTTTTTCTGTGAGCAAGCGTAGAGTTATAAACAGTGAAAGTTTTAGGAAGTCTGCTTGTTTTGTGTACAACAAGACTGCCAAAAACTATTTATGGGAGCTGTTAGTACCTCAGTTAGGTTTTATGAGAAAATTCTGAACCCTTTTGGCTTCTGAATCATGCAACTCATAGTCAGCTTATTTCATTGACTATTAAACGTTCTTCGCAGGTTAATTAGGCAGTACCCCAATTCTGAGCTTTCAATGATTTTTTGTCATTTTAGAGGATATATCTCATCTGCGATTGCTTTCCTCATCCTATTTTCATAAGAAAATTGATTATACCAAGATAATTAATTCCCATTATCATTCATCTCATCTGCAGGCTGAGTGAAACAATTTTCTGGCATTTTAGTTAAGTTTCTCATTCTTTGAAGGACTTGCTATATGGTGAAACCCATTATTATTTCTGTTATGTTAATTGAGGCAAAATTACCATCTATGCAACAATTACCACTTATCTGAAGGTTAAAAAACATAACTGGAGGCTAGCACCTTTAGATATCAATACGGGTGCAGATACAAGATCATCTTAAGCAATAAATAAAAATATATAACTGGACAAGCTCTCAAATTCAGTTGTTTTTTATGTCTGCTGTTGCAATTTCATGCTATGTTCTTAGGATTGACTCTTTACATTGTTAAATGGAACCAAATGTAATAACCAAAACTCTCTCCTTCCATTGGTTACCATCCTCTTCGGATCTTTAGAATTTTGTTTGCATTGTGCTGCACCAATTTCTTTCCCAACAATAACAATTTCTATGCATAATGACATATATAAATCATGTAAATCTAGAAGTGAATATCGAACAAAAATATAAGCATTGCAATGTGCATGACAGGAAATCTAATTGCTAATCTGATCATCATTTCCCTTTCATGTATACTGACATTTATGTATTTTCGTATATGCAATTTTGGAATTTATGTTCCATGTTTTGAATGTAATGAATGTGTTACAATAGATATGGATGCGAAAGTCAAAGCAATGATCAAACTCATTGAAGAAGATGCTGACTCGTTTGCTAGGAGGGCAGAAATGTACTATAAGAAACGTCCAGAGCTAATGAAATTAGTTGAGGAATTTTATAGAGCATACCGTGCATTGGCTGAGAGGTATGATCATGCAACTGGGGAGCTTCGTCAAGCCCACCGAACGATGGCAGAGGCATTTCCTAACCAAGTGCCATATGTACTGACTGACGACTCATCATCGGTCTCTTCATGCCCTGAGGGTGAGCCTCAGACACCAGAATTTCTGCATCCAATTCGTGCATTCCTTGACCCTGATGGAGAGTTTTCAGAAGGCTCAGACTTTGGAATAAGCAGAAAGGGTTTAAAACAACTCAATGAGATGTTTGGTTCAGGAGAAACACTGCAGAGAGTTCCAAAAGTTGCTGAAGGGAAGTCGAAAAAGGGTTCAAAGGTTAATGAAACAGTAGAGGTTGAAAATATGAAGCAAGCTCATACTGAAGTTTTGGCCTTAAAGAGAACTCTTACAGAAATTCAAGCTGAAAAAGAATCTCTCCTCCTCCAATACCAACAGAGCATGCAGAAGTTATTTAGCTTGGAGAAGGAACTCAAAGATGTTGGGGGACTTGATGAACGGGCAAGCAGGGCGGAAATTGAAATTAAGATTCTGAAGGAAACCCTTGCTAAGTTGGAAGCTGAGAGGGATGCGAGTCTTCTCCAGCAGAATACATGTTTGGAAAGGATATCTGCTTTGGAGAAGATGATTGCTCATGCCCAAGAAAATGCCCAAGGTCTTAATGAGCGAGCTGAAAAGGCAGAAACAGAAGCTCAAAATCTGAAGCAAGAACTTTTTGCATTAGAGGCGGAAAAGGAAGCTGGTCTGCATGAATACAGCCAATGTCTTGAAATGATATCTAACTTGGAAAAGAAAATCTCTCTTGCTGAGGAAAATGCCAGAATGCTTAACGACCAGACAGAAAGAGCAGAAATTGAAATTCAGGGATTGAACCAAGCTCTCATTCAATTGAGAGATGAGAAAGAGGGTGTTGAAGTCCGTTATGAGCAATGCTTGGAGAGGATAGCCAAGATGGAGATTGAAATTTGCCATGCCCAAGATGATGTCAAGAGATTAAGTGCTGAAATTCAGATAGGGGCCACAAAGTTGAGAAATGCAGAAGAAAATTGTTGTGTTTTAGAGGTATCAAATCAATCACTTCAGTTAGAGGCAGACAATCTGGCACAGAAGATAGCAGAGAAGGATCAAGAACTTCTGGACAAGGAGACAGAGTTGGAGAAACTTAAGTGTTTGCTCCAAGATGAGCAATCAAGGTTATCTAAAGCTGAGACCACCTTGCAAACTTTACAGAAGTTGCACTTACAATCTCAAGAGGAGCAGAGAGCTTTGACACTAGAGCTTCAGAATAAGCTTCAGCTGTTGAACGACTTGGAGATGTGTAATCATGATATGCAAGAACACCTTCGGCATTCTCAGGAAGAGAATCGGAGCCTCAATGAATTGAAGACTTCTTCTAGCATCTCCATACTGAATTTACAAAATGAGATCTTTGGCTTGAAAGAACTGAAAAAGAAGCTTGAAGAGGAACTGGCCCTACAAGTAGCCCAAAGTAATTCACTACAGCAGGAGATTTGTCATTTAAAGGAGGAAATTAAAGTTTTAAATCAGAGATATAATTTTTTCATTGGGCAAGTGCACTCGGTAGGGCTAAATCCTGAAAGCCTTGCTTCGTCTGTGAAAGCTTTGCAAGATGAGAACTTGAAACTAAAAGACATATGCCAAAAACAAACAGATGAAAAAGAAGTACTCTTTGAGAAGCTGAAGGACATGGATAAGCTTTTGGAAAATAATGTTGCTTTGGACAGAACAATCTCTGAATTGAGTGGCAAGTTGGAAGGGTCAGGAGAGAAGGTTAAGGATCTGCAGGATTCTTGTCACTCTCTTCAAGGTGAAAAAGCTGGTCTTGTTGCTGAGAAATCTATCCTTCTTTCTCAATTGCAGTTAATGACTGAGAATATGCAGAAGCTTTTGGAAAGAAATATATTGCTGGAGAATTCTCTTTCTGGTGCAAACATCGAACTTGAAGGTCTGAAGACTAAGTCAAAAAGCTTGGAAGAATTCTATGAGATGCTCAAAAATGAAAAGAGCAACCTTCTTAATGAAAGAAACACCCTGGTCTCTCAACTAGAAAACGTTGAACAGAGACTGGGACACCTAGAGAGGAGGTTTACAAGGCTAGAAGAGAAGTATACTGATCTAGAGAGGGAGAAAGAGTCCACTCTTTGTCAAGTAAAAGAGCTATGGGGCTACCTTGGTGTGGAAAAACAAGAGCATGCCTCTTATATGCAGTCAAGTGAGTCCCGTTTGGCAGATCTGGAAAACCAGGTTCATCTACTACAAGAAGAAAGCAGGATGAGTAAGAAACAATTTGAAGAAGAACTAGATAAAGCTGTTAAAGCTCAGGTTGAGATCTTCATCTTGCAGAAGTTTATTGAAGATTTGGAAGAGAAGAACTTATCCATGTTTATCGAATGCCAAAGACATGTTGAGGCAGCAAAATTGTCAGGTAAACTGATTTCAGAATTGGAGAATGAGAATCTTGAGCAGCAAGCTGAAGCAGAATTCTTGTCTCATGAAATTCAAAAGCTGAGGATGGGTATTAATCAAATATTCAGGGCCATACAATTTGATCCACTTAATGATCCAAAGGGAATTGAAGAAGAAAAAGTTCCTCTACCTCGTATTCTGGACAATATTGAGGACCTAAAATGTTCTTATCTGCAAAGCAATGATGAGAAGCACCTGATGATGGTCGAGAACTTAGTGCTTTTAACTTTCCTTGGACAAATGAGGTTGCAAGGTGGTGAACTTGAGTTGGAGAAGAAAATCCTTGATCAGGAGTTTGAGATGATGCAACAACAACAAACTATGCTGCAGAAGAGCAAGCTTGAACTCATTGAATTGAATGAACAGTTGAAGTTGGAAGTGACCCAGAAGGAGCAACAGCATGAATTACTGGAAGCACGGTTGGAAACTCAGAGAGCAGAAGTCATATGTTTTCAAAGTTCTTATGTAGCATTGAAAGAAGAAAATTGTGAGTTGCTTGAAGAAAATAAACTTTTGCGGCAGAAATTTTCAGACCTGAAAAGGGAAATGCTTGTACTTCAAGAGGAGAACAGTAGTATTCTCGAGCATGCATTATCTTTCAGTGTTGCCTCATTGATCTTTGAGAGCTTTGGGACAGAGAAAGCTAAGGAACTCAAAGTCCTTTCTGAAGATCTTAGCAGTTTCCACCTGATTAATTGCAACCTGAAGAAGAAGGTTGAAATGTTGGGTGAGAAGCTAGAAGCCAAAGAAACTGAAAGTTTGCACGCTAATGATACACTTGAGAAGTTACAGCATGAGATTCATGAAAACAGAGACTCAATTGATCAGTTAAGTTGTGAAGTTCTGATTGGAAACGATTTTCTGAGACAGAAAGCAATTGAGTTTTCGGAAGCACAACAGCAACTCAGGGCTGCACACAACCTAAATTCAGAATTTAGCAGAACTATTGAGGAACTGAAGCGGGAATGTGAAGCATTAAAAATGACCAGAGAAAATATGGAGCATCAGATTTTTGAGCTGTCAAAGCATAATATGACTCAGAAAAAGGAAATGGAACGCCTTTGTGATGCAAATGAGAATCTGGAGTCGGCAATGGGAATGTTGCATAAGGAACTTGAAGAACAAAGGAGTAGGGAAGAGAGCTTGAGCTTGGAGCTGAAAGAAAGAACAAATGATTGTGAAGTGTGGGAGGCTGAGGCTTCCTCTTTTTATTTTGATCTTCAAGTATCCACCATCCATGAAGTTCTGCTTGAAAATAAGGTTGAAGAACTGACTACAGTTTGTGAGAATCTTGAAGAAGAAAATGCTACTAAGGAAACTGAGATTCAGCAGATGAAGACAAGATTTAGCTTCTTGGAGTCTGAACTTGGAGGGCTAAAGGATCAATTGTCTGCATATGGTCCTGTCATAGCTTCTTTGAGAGAAAATGTAGACTCTTTAGAGCAAAATGCCTTACTCCACAAAAAGCTTTTTGCTGCAGGCAACGGGGGACAGAAGGTAGGTTTCAGTTGTTCTCTAGTTCACAATGTTAAGTCCAAGCCAGACACATCTCGGTTTTTTTTCAATGTTCCTTCTTTCCTGCTAAGAAAAGATGCAAAGTTCCTTGCTCACCAACAATCTGATATCTAAATTAAAGCTCAGAACTTACAAATGAAACTTAATTATTTGATGGCAGGGAGCTCGGTTTAAATCTATTTTGAGTTTCTCTGCACTTTTCTGTAAAAACTCATCTGCTAATTACATTTGAATAGGTTTCTATGCCAATTCGGCTGGTGGGCCAGAAGTGTTGAGCCAGTTCTTCAAAATTCTCCTCATGTCTATTTCCTTTCAACGGTTCTCATTAGTTGGTTTACATACTCATAAATTCTTTTATTACCTTATCATTAGGGTTTCAATACCGCAACCTCTCCTCGGGATTGCACAGATGATGACAGTATGATCACAGCAGATGGAATTTCACACTTGTTGAAGATCCAGTCTCAAATCAGGGCAGTTGAGAAGGTAGTAATTGGAGAAATGGACAGGGTTGCAGCTAAGAAGGCAATTATTGAAGAAACTGATGATCATGAAGTACAGGAAACAGAAAACTCCAACTTCACTCTAGAAGCTGTACATAAAGGGCATGAATGGTTGCCAAGTGGCAGTAGCTCAAATGAAGAACATGAGAAGAAGCAACTTAACAATGATCTTGTTTCTGCTGAGATGCACAGGACAAAACCTGAAAGTTCAGGAGTGAGGAATGGGATGTTGATGAAAGATATCCCACTTGATCAGGTCTCAAACTTCTCGCCATGTGGGAGAAACAAGAGAGGGAAAGCTGAGTCTGATGATCGGATGCTCCGATTATGGGAGTCTACAAAAGATTTTGGCCTTGACCCAGTGTCTAAAGGCAAAGAAAAAGAGGCAGGTGACCTACTAGATGGTGTTGCGCGCCATGAGATAGTTTGCCGGAGGAAGAGTTGGAATCCCTCTTTAGAGTTTCAAGTTGAGAAGGAAGTGGGAATTGACAAGCTAGAGGTACCTACAAGCAGTAGCAAAGATTCAAATCATGAGAGAAACAGGGGAAAGATCTTGGAGCGACTAGCTTCTGATGCTCAGAAATTAATCTCTATTCAAACGACAGTGCAAGATCTGAAAAAGAAGTTGGAAGCAGAGAGGAGCAAAATGGCCAAGGATCTTGAATTTGATAGAGTGAAGAGACAATTGCAAGAAATTGAGGAGGCTGTCATGCATTTGGTTGATGTTAATGATCAGTTAACGACAGACATTGAGGAAAGAACCTTGCATTTGGAGGATAACAATTCAGAAGAGTCAGAGGAAGCAGACACTGGATACAGAAAGGGGTTGACAGAACGAGCTTGGAATGGGTCTGAGAAGATTGGTCGATTGGAGCTCGAGCTGCAGAGCATCCATTACATTTTTCTTAAACTGGATGATGAAAAGAGAAACAAAGTTAAACACAGATTTCCTGGAAGTAAAACTGGCATCATCTTGAAGGACTTTCTCAACAATGGGAGGAGAAGTGGTCGAAGGCGGAGGAAGGGTTGTTTCTGTGGGTGTGTGAGACCTTCTACGAATGAGAACTAAGGTAAATGCAGAAGTTTCTTGATACAATTGACCGAAGTTCCTTGAACTGGTCCTGTTGTGTTCTAGAGATTCGTTTCTTGGACTAATTAGAATGAAGCTGTTATTATTCTAGCTTAGGTTGGTCCTAAGAATTAGCACGACCTAGAAAGAATAAGCTGATTCCTCCAGCATTTTGAACTTATGTAACTTGAGCTGTACTCACCTGAACTTATATTATAAGCTTACGCTGGAACTCCAAACTGCCTGATCAAGAAGTTACTTGTATCTGCCTTATCAAGAAGTTACATTGTATGATACTTTTTGCTCTGTTGAGCTCGCTTCAATCTGGTATTATACATACTTTAGTAATAACATGATTCATAGGATCTTCTCTCTTAAGTTCTATAATCTTCTGCCATAAGGTACAAGCCCATGTACTTTCTGACATTTGCCCATATGCACATTCCTGAGAGAGAATATTCGACAGCAGAAACCATCAGAGCAGGAACTTTGGGGCCTCAGTCCGTGCAATTTCAACAGATTACTCTACTCCATCCATACACAAATAGAACTTGAAATGGGATGTTCAGTATTAAAAGTAACAAACTTTTTCTTTTGTAAGACAGAAGTATGGAATGCAAATGACAAACAAAACGGAACAGGAAAACCTGTGTCAAGCACTATGACCAATGACTCCCGTCTTCTATTTGTTGCTGCGGAACATTGCCATTCTTAAAACCATTGTGTGAAACATAAATATTTGGGGAATCTGTAATGAAAAATGCTGAAAAGGTAAAGACCCTGTGGTGCTCATCCCAAAAGAACGGAATAAATTTTCTTCTCCATCAAGCCTTCACAAAGAGGTCCTCGAAACCATTCTTAATCTCAAGCTAAACCTTGGACGAAAAGATAGTTGAACTTGGCTAGACTTGTACATGGATTGTGGCATATTCTGTTCTTACCATTTCCTTTATTACTAGGCTTCTGATCATGTAACAGTTGAAGGAAAAGTGTCAAAGCTACGAGGAAAACGACAAAGCATGTAAGTATAAGCTCTGAAATTAACGAGCCTTTGGTCTGTATAATTTATGAGATATACCATTGTTGGGGTTTTTAAGAGAACGAGAGAGATGAGATGAAAACAAGACGATCAACAATAAATGGAAAGAACATTGAAAATTTGTTGTGTAAATTCTTTTCTTTTATTAATGAGATAATAAGTTTAAATACTGCAAAAGATAGTAACAGAGGAAATGAAAAACGAGGCATTACATGGAACACATTCTCATGATCAACAACTACCTAGAAAACAACTACTACTACTGCTGACCAAACAACTAAGAAATTGAAAATAACGAAAAACGTATGAAATTTCAGCTTGGACAAGGTTACAGTAGCTAAAGTACAACTTCAACACCCCTCTTTGCTTTAGTTGCTGCAAACTCCAAGTTCCTGTCTAAGAAACTCAAATTTGCTTCTTGGTAAAGCCTTTGTGAATTTGTCAACCAGCTGAAGATCAGATTTGTAGTACTTTAATTCAATTGACCTTTCCTTCTGCACTTCTCTTAGAAAAAATAATTTGATATTGAAGTGATTTGTTTTCCTGTCAAAAACATGATTATATGAAATAGAAATTGTAGCCTGATTATCAACAACCACTTCTGTATAGCCTTCTTGCTTCATATTTAAATCAACCAACACTTTCCTTAACCAGAGAACTTGATTTGCGGCAGCAGTAGTTGCAATAAATTCAACTTCTGCTGTAGATTATGTCTCTGTATTCTGCTTTTTGGAACACCTAGAACACTCCTGAACCAAGCTTAAAATAGCAACCAGAAGTGCTTTTCATGTCTTCAGAACCACCTCAATCACTATCAAAATACCCTTGCAAAACACAATCTTGGCTAGCACAAAACTTGATTCCATAATTTTTTTTTAAAAACATATCTTAGAACTCTTTTAGCAGCAGTAAAATGAGTTTCAGTAGCACATTTGTAAATCTAGATAGCAGACTTACAGAGTGTAAGATATCAGGCCTTGTAGATGTTAGATACATCAAGCAACCTACTAGACTTCTGTAGAGACTTTCATCGACGCTCTCAGCTTCATCTTTCTTACTAAGCTTTTCCTTTTGACACATTGAAGTGTCTACACTTTTTCACTCATCCATTCTAAATTTTTTCATAATCTCCTTGCCATACTTCTTTTGAAAGATAAACACTTCTCCATTTTTCTGCCTGATTTCCATTCCAAGAAAGTAAGTCATCTCTCCCAAATCTGTCATCTTGAAGGTTTGCTTCATATCTTCTTTGAACTTTCTCACAAGTTCTTCATTGCTTCCTGTAACTAGCAGATCATCCACATATAATGAAACAACTATAAAATTGATCTCATCACCTTTGATGTGGAGTGTAGCTTCATTTAGACTTTTTCTAAAATCCAACTGCATCAAATGCACATCAATTCTACTATATCAGGCTCTAGGTGCCAGTTTCAAGCCATACAAGGCTTTCTTGAGCAAATACACATCATCTTCATGGCCTTTGACTGCAAATCCATCAGGCTACTCAATGTATATCTCCTCTTCAAGAAAGCCATTTAGAAAGGCTGATTTAACATCAAGTTAACAGACTTTCCAAATCTTTTGTGCAGTCATTGTAAGCAACAACCTGATTGTATCTAGTCCGACAACAGGAACAGAAGTGTCAGAAAAATCAACACTAAAAAGCTGAACATACCCTTTCACAACAAGCCTGGATTTATGGTTGTTGAATGAGCCATCGGATTCAACTTGATTTTAAATACCCACTTTACACCAATCACCTTTCTATCAACCTGTCTTTTTACCAACTTCTAAGTCTGATTTTTTTCAATCATTTTGAGCTCTTCCTTTATTACAGTAACCCATTTTGGATCTTTCTCAGCTTCCCAAATATTTGCAGGTTCAAGTATAGCCGCATTACATCTCTGATAGATATCATAAAATGATCTCATATCTCTAACAGGATTTTCATCAAACATCTCGTTTTCTTTGAGCTGCAATTTTGAAACTTGGTTAGGAATCAAATTTGATTGCTTTCCTTCCTAATCCCACTCATCATTCCCCATGAAATGCATATCTCTGCTTATCAAAATTTTCCTAGTGTTTGGTTGGAAAATTCTGTAAGCCTTAGAGATTGTGTTGTAACCAACCAAGATGTCTGCTTCTGCCTTTTTATCCAGTTTATCCCTTTTGATATGAGGAACGTAAACAAAACACAAGCATCTAAACACTCTGAGATCTTTTAGAGAAGGTTTAAAATCATACCAGGCTTTATATGAAATTTTTCCTACTACAGCTTTTGTAGGAAGCCTACTGAGTAGGAAGATTACAGTGTGCACTGCTTCTGCCAATATTCCCTTGGCAATTTCTTCTCAAACATCTAACCATCTACATTATGGTACGATTCTTTCTCTCACTGACTTTATTTTGTTGTGGAGTGTATGGAGCAGTGAGTTGACGTTCAATCCCAGCCTCTTCACAAAAAAGATCAAACTAATTGGAGGTGTACTACTTGCCATTATTAGATTTCAAAGCTCGGATTTTGCACCCACTTTGTGTTTCAATCCATTGCTTGAATTTCCAAAACACACCAGCAACTTCTGACTTGGATATGAGAAAATAGATCCAACACATTATAGAATAGTCATCAATGAAGATTAAGTAATACTTGCTCATATAGAGAGATGGAGTTTTGTGAGGTCCAGCTACATCAGTATGTATCAATTGTAGTTTTTCAGTAACTCTCCAAGTTGCTTGCTTGAAGGGAAGTCTTGTTTGCTTTCTTTGTTGACAGGCTTTAAAATCTCGAATTTCATATTCAAGTTAAGGGAAACCTTAAGCCAATTCTTTTCTTTGCAAATTCACCACAATTGTATGATTGCAATATCCAAGCCTCTTGTGCCAAACTTCTGTATAAGTTTTTGTTGCAGAAAATGCTACTTGCTCCTCCTCCAATGGATCAAGTGCAAAGCTCTTCCCTTTCATTTTTACTTTGAATACATTTTTGTCTTCTGCATTTTTTATTAAACACCGATTTGTTTCAAATATAACTTTGAAACCTTTTTGAATCAGCTAGCTAACACTCAACAAAGTTTGATTGATATTAGGTACAAATAACACATGTAAATGGCAAAATCGGTCCAGCCCGCTCGGCCCAGCCTGTGGCCTGCCCGTTATTTCCAAAATGACGTTGTTTTGGAATTTTTTTGGTTAAAATAATAAATGGCTGGCTGGGTCAGGCCGAGCCACCATGGCTCCCCTAGCCTGGCCCAGTCTGGCCTATTAACATTCCTAATAACACATCTTTGATAAGCTTTGTACCTGAAGTTCTTTCAATTGCTACTGTGCCTTTTCCCTTAACCGCGATGTAATCTCCATTGGCAATCTTCACTTTCGAAGCTACTGAAATGTCTAACTCCTTGAAGAGATCATGATTAAAGGTCACATGGTTAGTACAACCACTATTGATGCGCCACTTCTCACTTGAATGATAGGTTGCAAATCAAGAAGCTACAAAGAGTTGTTCAGAATTTAGACCTCCCAGACTCACATCCAATGATATTTCATAGACAAAAATAGCAGAAAATAGAGAAATAATAACAACACAAGAAAATTTACGTGGAAACTCCGAAACTGAAGAAAAACCACAGGCACCGAGAAGAAAATTCATACACAATTTTTCCTCTCATCCAATATCCCAAAACACCAATACACCCACAAAGAAATACCCAAAACAAATCCTCTAACTCTCACCTCAAAAGGGAAATTTAACTAGATTCAAATGTGTCATACAAATCTTTGACTTTGGATTAGCGCACTAACCAAGGAGGTAGCACCCTCCTTATATAGACAATAGCTTTGCCCTATTTGTTTTCTCCAACTAAGATGGGACAAACAAAGGAGCTAAACTCAATAATCTCCGCCTTGGCAACTTTGGCTGATCTCACAACCGTACTCTACCTCAATGAAGATCTCTTGAAAATAACATAACTCTCAATGTAGAGAATTATCATGCTTCACAGCATCATACTCTACCATAAAAGCATACTCACTCAAAATAAACCAATTCCAAACCTTTCACTTTGGCACATGTCGAAAATAACCTTGCTGAAAAAATTATGGTGCAACTCTCATGTTTGGCTTTCCTGGAAGTTCATCAGTCATCGACATAAATTTCACCAATCACCTTGCATCAATGGCAAACCAATGCCCGTGTGCAAACTTGTGGACCCGCTAACAGTAACACATCCTCTATTATGACAACTTTGAAATTAGCGACATGTCATGAGGATGTACATGCCCCCTTTTAGAGAGCAAGATCATCATCTATAGAGACAATGTTAACGACATTGTCAGTCTCTCCACTAACTGATCCAGAGCCTCTTGTCGAACCCGCTCCACCTCTCGAATAATTTTTCTTCACGTGCCCAGATTGTCCACATGTCCAGCATATTATATTTTTCTCTATGGAGTTCTTCTTCCTATATCCAGCTACCACCAAAGCTGAGTCTTCAGGAGGAACATTTCTTCCACCACCAAGTCTTCCCTCTTCTGAAAAGAGTTTTCCGGTAACTTCAGAAAGAACTATCTTTTTCTTCCCATGAATCAAAATAGGTTTCATGTGTTCATAGGAAGGTGGAAGAGACCAGATGAGTCTCAAAGCTTGATCCTCGTCATCTATATGAACTCCAATTGCCTCCAATTCAGAGACGATCCCATTAAGAACACTTAAATGATCTAAAATTGTAGTACCTTCCCTAATCCGCAGTGTATGAAACTGCTCCTTCAGGTACACCTGATTTGAGACGCCGTTTGTTTGATACAACTCCCAAAGCTTTTCCCAGAGCTCCTTTGTCGCAGATATTTCATGCACATTCACAAAGACATTCTTGGTCAAACACAATCGTATCCCACTTGTCGCACTCAAATTCAAATCCTCCCAATCTTCATTGCTCATACTAGATCTGTCTGTACTAGCTGTTTTGTCAGTATCACTACTAGTAGTGCTGATATCATAGATTTGTCTACCTTTCAATGCCTTGTGTAACTCCAGCTGAATCAAAATGTCCTTGACTTGCACTTGTCATAAGCTAAAATTGATTCTCCCGTCGAATTTCTCCACCTCAAATCTGACAGAATTTGAAGCCCTGTTTCTTGACTTTTTTTTTGTACACTTCTGTCTTGATGAATTTTACTGTAAAAATAAATAGTACATCAGGTAAGTTCCCAGGAAAGAAAGGTAGATCACAAAGGACACGCTTAAGTACCAAGTCTTTCCTTAGCCAAAACTTTCCCAGACATGCACTTCCATACTACCACACCAAAGCTCCACCGCACCAAATGAACCTTTCTCAAAAAAATATTTTCTGATGTGAAAGATCAGTCAAAACTGTGACTACAGAGCATACTCAAAATTTTCAAGAAAAACACACCTTGGCTCTAATACCAATTGTTGGAAATTTAGACCTTCCAAACCCACACCCAAGGATATTTCATGGACAAAAATAGCAGAAAATAGAGAAATAATAACAACACAAGAAAATTTACGTGGAAACTCCCAAACCGGAGAAAAACCACAGGCACCAAGAAGAAAATCCACTATGTGAAAAATTCTTACAATAACAAAATTTTTCCTCTCACCCAATATCCCAATACACCAATACACCCACAAAGAAATACCCAAAACAAATCCTCCAACTCTCACCTCAAAAGAGGAATTTAACTAGAGTCAAATTTGTCATACAAATCTTTGACTTTGGATTGGTGCACTAACCAAGGAGGTAACACCCTCCTTATATAGGCAAGAGCCTTGCCTCAATTGTTTTCTCCAACCAATATGGGACAAACAAAGGAGCCAAACTCAACAAGAGTTGCTCCTCCTCTTCCTAATCAGCAACCTGAGCAACATTCATCTGCTGCAAATTCACTTGTGTGACAGTTTTTTGTTAAGTGTTGCTTTTGCAAATCCTCTGATGATGTCCCGTCGTTTGGCACTTCTCACATTGTTGGTTTGGCTTTCTCCAGCATTTGAAAGGTGGATAATTCTTCCTTCCATAATGTTAACAAGGAGGAAAATCAGATTTTGTTCCCTTACCGATATTAGGAGAATAAGAACCTAAGTTTCCCTTCATGTTCTTCTCATTCTTCTTCCCTTTTCCTCCTTGGCTGGACTGTTATCTTGCAACTAATGCACCTTCAACAAACCCTTCAGATCTCATGAGCCTTCTTTATTCTTGTGCCTGCAAAGCACGCATCAATTCTACCAAACTAACCTTTGATAGGTCATTAGCATTTTCTAGCAAGAAAATGGTTGCTTCAAACCTTTTTGAGATAGTTACAAAAATTTTTTGAACTAATCCAGATTAAGGAAATTTAAAACCAAGTGACCTTACTTTGTTTGCAATTCCAAGCAATCTATCACAGTACTCCTTCACTATATGTACTTCATCTTTTGAAGCTCAAATTCTCTTATCAGGTTTAGAATTTGCATTCCCTTAACTCCTTCTTTTGGAAATTCCAAACTTCAAAAGCTAATTTCATTGTCATGATTCTGACAAAGATTAACGTAGCTATTGCCTTCAACTTTTTTGATTTCTTCTCCTTGTGATTTTTTATTTGTGCCATAGTTAGATTTGCTGGTAATGGAGGAACTTTATAGTCCTCCTCCACAGCTTCCCACAGATCATTTACCTCTAGATGAGACTCCATCCTTGCTGCCCATACATGATAGCCTTCACCATTGAAAATTGGTGGTGCTAGTGAAGTGAAAGGAGCTTCTGACTCCATGGAAGAAGAAAAAACAGAGATACATAAAAAGTTTCTCTCAATCACAAATTCATTAAGGAGAGTGCTCTGATACCAATCTGTTGGAGTTTTTAAGAGAAGTAGAGAGAATGAGATGAAAAACAAGATGATCAACAATAAAAGGAAAGAACAACAAAAAACTGTTGTGTAAAGTATGTTCTTTTATTAATGAGATTTAAGTTTAAATACAGCAAAAGATAGTAACAAAGGAAACAAAAAATGAGGCACTATATGGAACACATTCCCATGATCAACAACTACCTAGAAAACAACTACTACTGTTGATCAGGTCAATTGGACTAGTCACACAACTTAAATTGAAGATAAGGAAAAACGTATGGAACTTCAGCTTGGAAAATGTTGCAGCAGCTAAAGCACAACTTCAACAACCATTTTCACCAATATAAAGTACATTCTTGTTCCACAATCTGAATATTAATACAAAACTAGGCAACAAACGCTGACCATATCTTCTTGTCATCTTTGTAACACTACAAGCTTCAACCTTCAACGAAAAGAAGGAATGATGAAAATTGGCTGGTACATGGACACGGTCACTCGCCAACGGTTCTTATAACTTTGATTTGAACAGCAGGTGAGGCCATGGTTCCTGAAGCTTGAATTTGTGGAGTACCTAGAGAGTTAAGCACACATTGCAATCAACAGGATGTATATAGAATAAGCTGCACTCTTGAGGTGATCTCTGCTGAGGCCTATTAGGAATACAATTTCCTCTGTCGTCTTTTCCAGGTAACCTGAGGCACTCCACTGGTTCACCTGAAAAGTAGTTGTAAGAATATGTGAAATTCTCCAAATTCGGCAATAAGCATATGCTCCTGGGAATTTGACCAGATAACTTGTTATGTGCCACATTTAGCTGCTCCAATCTCTTCATTTGTCCTACAGATTCTGGCAAATGACCAACCAGCTTGTTGAAACTCACATCAAGAACTGTCAGCTCTCTCAACCATCCAATATCTTCTGGTAAACAGCCCGTTAATTCCAAATTCGAGAGGATAATCTCTTCAAGGGTATGCGCCATTTTTGACAGGCTTGAAGGTATACAACCAGTGATGGCATTATTGGCCGCAACAAACACCGAGACAGGAGAATTCCCAAGGTTTTGAGACAAGGTTGACAGGAACTTGTTGTCGTTAATGAAAAGTGCATCGAGTTTGAGATTAAATAATTGAGGTGGGATAGTTCCACAAAATTCATTGAATCTTATGTCCAGATATATTAACGAAGGCAAATGAAGAACAACATAAGGGAATAGACCACTGAAGTGATTGTTACTAATGTCAAACTCATACAGAAGTTGAAGATGAGCAAAGGTATCTGGGATAGTACCATAGAAGTGATTAGAGTTTATATGAAAAATGGCAAGGTCCTTAAGGAGGCCAAGCTCTTTAGGCAAGAAACCTGCAATACCAGCGTGGTTCAGGTCTATGACGGCCACCGTCAATGTTGGAGGATCATCCGGAGCTGCTGCACAGTAAACGCCAGTGTAATTACACACATCCGGACCATACCAATTGGAGGTGAATCCATAAGGGTCAGAGACAATTGCAAGCTTCCAAGCTTGAAGAGCTATGTAAGCATCTAGTAGTCTCGGATTTGGAATGTCCTGAGGAGGGTCGAAGAACTGGTGTGAGGGCTTGAAGAAGAAGAGCACTACAGTGAGGAGGATCCAGGATAGATTGAGATAGGAGTTCTTCATTTGGAGAAAGAAATGTTGTGCCAGTGATGACATTAGGTGAGCCTACTTGTGGTTGCAGTTACTTCACACTTGTTTTAAGATCAGGAATAGTGTACATGTGTGCACTTAATTTTGATCAGAATCAGGAAATCTCCTGTTAGATTAAGCGGTGTCTACCTTAGTAGTTGCTAAGAAACCATGTGTAATAACAACACTTCCTTTTAATGGCAATTTGTCTGCGTTGCTTATAGCTGGAACATTTTGTGCTAACAATAAATGTTGACGAGTTAAAAATGCTGATGACAGCCTGTTTCCTTTCTTTCTTATAGCATCAGAACTTATAAATACGTGTTCTGAATAAATTATTTAAACTCGAAATCAACGAATTCAACTTATGTAATGCTTACAAGCTACAAGTCCTTAATTCTTGAAATTATAACCTAAGACTTGAACAATATTACAACCTACGACTTGCCACATATATTTTTTCCTTCACAGTGCCCATGATTAACAGAGACATTTGGCTTTCCATCAGAAAATGGGAAAGCAGCTAGCATGAGAAGCTGAAAACTGAAAGTAGTTTGGTTCGGCTGAATAATTAGAGAGACGGCATTATCATAACACGTTTAATCTTAAATTCTTGGTCGGGACCATCTTACAGGAGAGTAATGGAGTTGGAGACAGAAGCATCATCTGCTTATTTAAGTGCACAGAGTTTAGCAGTAGCAGAAGCAAGGGCCAAGGAGCAATGGTATGTCGTACAAATCCTGACAATGGAACCACGGAAGCACCCTTTTCATTGAATTTGCAATCATAATTCATAACATTAACGCCGGTCATGTGAACGATACCCTCAAACGGGTATCTGATTTTAAGCTGTGATCGGTTAGCCACATGGTTTTACCCACCTAGATTTATGGAGGTCAATTAATCTTGGTGGTTGGAGAATTTAAGAAACGGGTCCCGTTACAGTTTCGCCGCACCTCTTAATGTCGACATAATCAAGATAACACATTGATGATAAACAAATCTTATTCATCGGCTTTTCGGTCACATGTAAAGTTGTATACCCTACACGATCAGGAGAGGGGGGAGGAGACGGAAGAACTGCTTTTTTGTAAGCTCTTGTTAATTGTCAGCTTTTCTATATATGTTAATAAAATTCAAACTAGCAATTAAAAAAGATAAATTCGATTTAATTAAAATTTTTAGTAATAATTTAAAACTGAATTAATTTAACTGTAACAATCTTAAACCAGTTAACCTTTTAGTTCGATTTATTTTAATAATTTTTGTTAATAAAAATAAGTTAATTTATTAATTAATCAGCCTATTTTCATAACTTGATCGATTTTAGTAAATCAAAATAATTTTTGTAAAATATAACAAATTATTGATTTTCATTTAACAAGTTTCTTTTTCAATTAATCTTTAATTTCTTTTCACGAATAGCTTAATTCTTCAATCTTTTTTATATTGTTTAATATTATTCAATCTTTATAATTATTTTTTATTTGAGATTTTTGGCAATAATGCAACTCAACCTTCTTTAAAAATATAATTCTTATTATTTCTATTATTTTAATTTTATGTTAAATTTAATTTTAGCTTAAATTATTAGAATTTTTAGTAATTGTCTATATATTAATAGAAATTGATATTCTAAAGTATTTTATGGTTTTTTTTTGATAAATCAGTAAAATTTTATGAATGTACAACTAGAGATTGCCAGATCTACAATCTCTTATCCAGACCATAAGCCTAACTCACAAGAAAGCATAAGGAGCTCTACAAATGTTTCTCATCGCGGTGCATACCACCATATTAAGTCATGCCATGACTACACTACCATGGTCATATTAAGACTATCTTGCCAAAAACACATTTTCATGCAACAAACTCATTTATTATATCAATCAATTCAACCTCCCTACTAATCCTTAACCTGAGAATAGTATATCATACTTTAATTCTTCACCTTTCCAAAGCAATGCAGTATCTTTTTAATATTAGATTCCAAGGTGATGACATAAGAGAAAAATCATCTTTAAACTACCTTCCATTGAAGATCCGATCTGGACTTCCTTCTTTTCCAAGCAACATCTATGAGTTAGAGACTTTTTGACTGTTATTCGAAGGAGATTCCCTTGTTTTTATATTTATATTTATTATATTTATACTTATATTTATAATTTTTTATTATATATCAGGTTTATGACATTTTAATTTCGATTGAACTTTAAAATCTTGAATCTCTTATTTTACCGATATATATTTTAGTATAATTTTTAAAATATTTATTTTGGTTCATATTTGTAAGTTTGAATATGCCTTTATTAGCGAGAATCATCCTCTTTAAATTTTTAAATAAACTGCAATTAAATTTATAACTTCATAAATTAGAAAATTATTTTCAAATTTTAATTCACCAACTAAACAAATGATTAGAAACAATCACTACGATACCATTCTTTCAATAGAACGGTGGTATTTTCACTTATAAAGGCTCGAAGGTTAAGCTGGTTTAAGTAATTAACAAGTTGATTTATTACATTTTGTGAATTTTCTTGGTTAATTATATTTTACTAATAATATGCGCTTAAATCGAAAAACTTGATTTCTACGCAAGAAAAACGTTTGAAAAGATAGTATGAGATTGGGTTTGGGGTGAAGAGATATAATGAGTGGGTCTTGGGGCCTAGGGCCATATAAATAGTATTGGGGAGGGCTTGGAATCCTAACTGCAGAAACTTTAATTAATTTTATTTTCAATATCTTCAAGAAGTGGGTCAGTCATATGTGAATTGGAATAAACACCACTTTGTTGTTTAATACATAAAAATAATAAGTGGAACGGAAATATTTAATTATGTTTCATTGTTTCACAAGTATGTTGAATAAATTTTGATTATAAATAATAATTTTTAAATAATTTATTTTAAATAAATTATTAAATTAATTTTTTTTGAAATCCAATAATGTAATTTTTAATTAATGAAATTATATATTTGATCTCTTCGGCGGTACTTTGTGGCCTAGAAAATATCGTTCTAGCTTTAAAGTTTCTCGATTTCAAGTAAAGGAACTTTGTTTATTTTTATTTTTATAAACTTAGAATAGATTCATTTAACCTTAGACGATGTAGTGAATCTTAATATGTATTTTGGAATAATTAAAATCTCATGATTTGATGTCTAAATTTAAAATAGAAAGATCACTTTCTTTGTATAAAAATTAAAATTCTTTTGACTAACTTCATTTTAAAAACAATTGGTGAAAGAATTAACTTCGATCATTTGACTATTATTGGAATATTATAATTATGCATGAAGATATATTAAATTTAATTCTATCTAAAATTTTAAAAATAACTCTAATTTAATTCGAGAGTCTAAAGTTACTTAAAATTTATTTTTTGAATTTTTAATTTGTTTAGTTTTAATTTTTAGATCATTCGTAGTTAACCAAATACCATCTCTAAATTATTCCTAATAACCTCTAACGAAAACAATGTATTCTTTGATTGATGCAATTGTCAGTCTTATTTACATTATTTGAACATGTAATTAAACAAAGTAGTAGGTAGGACTACATGGAACTCGTTTATTTTCATTATTTGAAACTTTCAACAAGAAATTAGTATGCCACACCAAATGTACATGTATATTAATGATCAATCAAGGTCAAATTCTAACTTAAAACACAACAAATTAAACAGAATCTGAAAGCAATCTAGTTTCCATATTCTTCTTTCTTTTTCTTTTAATAAATGTAACAAAGACCTGAGCGAGGAAAATTATTTGCATCTCTATGATGATCAAGGATAGTGATAATACTGGACAGGTGGTGGCGGGGGAGGAGGTGGTGGCGGTGGTGGAGGTGGAGAAGGTGGAGGAGGAGGGTTTGCATTTGAGCAGCCAAAAGCATTGCAATTAACAGGATGAGCATAGAATGACCTGCACTCATCGGATGATCGCTGCAAAGGCCTATTTGGTATGCAGTTCTTCCTATCATCTTTAGCTGGCAACTTGAGGCACACCGGCGGCTCATCACAAAAGTAATTATAAGAGTACGTGAAGTTCTCCAATTTCGGAATTAGGCATATACTCTCTGGTATCTCTCCAGATAGCTTGTTGTGTCCCACATTTAGCTGCTCCAAGCTCTTCATTTTTCCAATCGACTCTGGCAAAGTACCCACAAGATTGTTAAAGCTCAAATCGAAAACTGTCACTTGCTTTAACAACTCTATATTTGACTGCAGACAACCCGTTAATCCTATGTTCATAAGGATTATCTCATTCAGGGTTCCTCCCATTTTGGACAAGCTAGAAGGGATGCAACCACTCAAGTCATTGTTGGCCAATACAACAACTGAAACTGGAGAGTTTCCGAAGTTTTCAGGTAAGGGTGACCGGAATTTGTTGTTATTAATGAAGAGAGCATCGAGTTTCAGATCGAAAAGTTTAGATGGGATGCTTCCTTGGAATTCATTATATCTTATGTCGAGAAACTTTAGAGAAGGTAGACAAAGAACAACAGAAGGGAATTGGCCACTGAATTTGTTGTTACTAATGTCAAGTTCGAAGAGAAGGTGGAGAGAGCTAAAGCTTTCAGGGATTGTGCCACAGAAGCGGTTCGAGTTGATGTGAAACAGAGCCAAGTCTGTGAGGAGGCCAAGCTCTTCAGGCAAATAACCAGCTAGGTTGGCATGGTTTAGGTCAATACCAGCAACAGTTTTAGTATGAGGCTCATCTGGGGCTGATGCACAATAGACACCTGTGTAGTTGCACACATTTGGACCATACCAGTTTGAGGTGAACTTGTTGGGGTCAGAAGTGATTGCGTGCTTCCAAGCTTGGAGAGCTTTGTAGGCCTTTTGGAGTCTAGGGTTTGAGATGGTTTGATCATCAGAAGCTTGATCAGAGGGTTTAGACAAGAAGATGGTGATGGTGAGGAAGCCCCAAAGGGCGAGACTGAGATATGAACTCTTCATTTTGGAGAAGGAAATGTCATTGATCTTTCATGATCATTTGTAGAGAAATGGAGGTCGAAACAAATTTATATGAGAACAAGAAGATGATATCGTACAAATAATCTATTGAATAAATTAAGGGTTCCAATTTCCGTAATCAAGACCGACATAATTAATATGATACCTAGTGGATTACAGTAAGGTTTTACATTTGAATTTGACTTAGCCTGATTAAGATAATAATTAAGAATTTCACCTGCTTTTTGTTTTTTTATTAATTTTGCTTTGCACGTTTATGCCGGTATGAGTTACAAAAATAAGTAACGCGGTGTTTAATTTGTATTTAATTAACTTTTAACCAAAGTATTATATGTCTAGAATGTGATTTTAATTTTATAGCAACTTTATATTATGCATACCGTTGGCTTTAAAATGGTCACATTGACCGTTTATTGTATGAGAACAATGATTCATTGAAAAGTTGACAAAAATAGAAACAAACGCGTGAAACATGAAAACTAATATGTATATTATACATATGCCTCGTACACTTCCTTGTTACCAAAGAACAAATATATTATATTAGTCATACGGTTGAAGATTAGATTAATTTTAAAGTCGAGTGTATGCTCTCGTGTATCATTAATTTAAATAAAATTCTAATTATTTTATGACACGGTTACTTTTTTTGCTGTTAAAAACTAAAATATAAATCATAATTTGAAATTAAACTCAAATATTTGTTAAAGGTATTATTGTAATTTGTAAAGGGAGAGTCTTGTAACCATAATATTATAGGTTTGAATTACAAAAATAACTTTTTTACAAAAAATACAAAAGAAATGTTGCATACATTAATAACTTTATTTCGACTCTTGCAAAACGGAGAACATTATGCACTAAGATTTATTGACTTTGACTTTGGAGAGTTGGGAAGTTGAATGTCTTAAAAGAAAATTACAAGACCAAATTTAAACTTGTGTTAAATCTCCTAAACACTAAGACAAAACAAAACAAAATTATCATAATTAAATAATTTTTAAGTAATTATTGATATAAAAATCGGTGAAATGGAAAAATATCTTGTAATATTAAGATTATAGATAAATAATTAATATTACCTTTGTCTTTTATTTAATCATCTAAATTAGTAAGAATAATATTTATTTCTTTTCAGATAGTTTGAAATCAATTGGATTTGTATATATCTTAAAGTATATTTAAATTTATTTGTTTTTTTTATTTAGAATGATTTTAATTCATTCTTAGCAGTTTTAGAATACCTTAATTATTTCTTATTAATTATCTTTTTAAGCTACGTGTTATTAATGAGAAATGTACAGAAAAAATAAATGATTATAAAAACTTATTATAAGTTAATTAATACAAATTAAATAGTTATCTAAATTTGAACAAGCCAAGTTACCAACCCCTCCCCAGGAGTCCCCACACGCTTGAGTGCCAGCAATTAGCAATTGAGCTAGCAGTAACCAGCTGAATGATGAGCCATGAAATTATTTTCTGTGAACAGAATCATTTCAGTTCGTGGTTGGTTATCCATAAAATAGCAATCTCCAGTTTGGGAATTGGTGGTTGAAAATGGAACTGGAAGGAGTTATCAACTCAGATCTTATTAAGCACCTTGTTTATGCAATTTATAGAGTAAAATAAAATGTTCCATAGAGTAAGTACTGAAGTGAAATTATAGGAAGGGGCAATATTTGGTTGACATGCAAGTTGCAACTAATTAATATTCTTGACAATTTGATTGACCAAGAACTACTTTCTCAATGGGACCTATTTAATGTATTTTAAATAAATTTAAATAATATAATATTTTTAAAGAGTAATCATATTTTATTAAATAGATGTGTATTATTTTATTTTATTTTTATAAAATTGATACTTAGGCCTGTTTAATTGTTAGCTGATCAGCCAAAAAATAGCTGATTTATCCAAATTAGCTGGTTGACTTTATAAAAAAGTTGTTTAGGTTGTTTATTTATGAGCTGATTGGATTGGCTTAGGCCCTGTTTGACATTTAGCTGATTGTATTTAGCTGTTAGCTGATTCTATCAGCTGTTAGCTGATAGCTGATTCTATCAGCTGAATTGACCAGCGGATTGCATTAGCTATTTGTTATAGATGTTTGGTAAAATTAGCTGTTTAATATTAGCTGTTGATGTGTAAAATGACTTATAGGGGTATAGTTTTTTAAAAAAATTATAAGGGCGTGAATATTATATTTCTTAGTATTTCATTG
>JAOQMS010000180.1:52914127-52936464 GCA_027563885.1 Erythroxylum longipes | reverse complement strand
TTTTCTATTAATATGAATAATGTAGTCACCTACATCATATTAGTATTTTCATATAATATGTATGAATTTTATTATTTCACAAATTAAAAATGACCTATAAAGACGTGACTTTAAAAAATTTATAAGGTCACGATTATATATTTAATTTTTAAAATAATTAAAATTTTAACAATAATTAAAAACAAAATTAAATTTTACAAAAAATTTCAAATATTTTGTACATAATTTATAAGCATAATATAGGGTCATGCATGACACTATTCATAATAATTAATTTTGCTTCAACTATGCCACACTATAGTACAATTAATTAATTGTCATTAGGTAAAAATTTGACTTGCAAAAATTAAGAGGGTATAATTGACATATCTTCAACTAAAGATGAAAAGCTAGTAGAAAACGCTGCTATTGGGAAGCTGTTTTAAGATTGGCGGTTTGGGACTTATCAACCAACTTTTCGTTTTCTTACCAAACATAACTTTCAGCTGTTTGACCATGTCAAACAGCTGAAAGCCGGCGGATCACCTGAAAAATAGCTGATCTGCTGTTTTCCAAACACAGCCTTATTCAATCAAACCAGTTGATTTTAAATAAGCTACTTTACATTAGCGTTTTGTGTTATCAGCTGTTAAGTTTGTTTTAGCTGACGATTGTGCCCTATGTTGAAAAGCTCTTGAAAGATGAAACTAACATCTTGTTTTTTCATTATTTATGTCAGTTTCTTCGTAGACTTTAGCTATCACATGCCATTTATCTTCTCTTTCTCAACGGAACTCCGTCGTAGGTGAACTATGTTGTGTATATATATTTGTTTCATAAGTTACTTAGGCATGTTATTATTTTCCATAACCCTACTCATATTTATCATCCAATAATTAATAATAATAATAAATTTATAAAATTTGTTTTTCATGTTTTTATTAATTTAAACATTTTAACTTTTGGTAATTATTTTAATAATTCAAAAAATTATAAATCGTAAACAGAAATATAATAAATTTTGATTAGATTAAAATTTTGATTTAATTAAGAATATTTAATGAAATACTAAGATATATAATATTTATACCTTCATAAATTTTTTAAAGTTATGTCCTCGTAAGTAATTTTACACATAAATAGGTAATACTAAATAGCTAATTTTACCAAACATCTCTGACAAACAGCTAATGCAATCCGCTGGTCAAATCAACTGATATAATTAGCTATCAGCTAATGCAATCAGTTGATTACGAAACAAGGCCTTAATATGTTTGTTAGAACTTTTAATGGAAAAAGTAATATAAAGATTCTTATATTAATTTAATAAAGTATGAAAAAAATTAAAAATATTAAATTATAAGAATTAATTTTTAGAAATAATCAAACCAATATGAAATGTTGTCTTTTGCTTAAAACTAAATGATTATGACTAATTGAACATACTTGTCGGTCACTTAAAAAGAGAGCCTTGGAATAATTGGTAGAAGTTGCTTTGATAACTCTCTCCTGATTCTAGCAAAACGGAGAGTTTTGTTAAGTTAAATAAACTATCATATGTTTTCATGTAATTGACCTAAAATCTAATTCAACTCTCATTTTCTTTGTTGTCACGAGAAGATGAAGAAAAGCATGAGATAGTGAGCTAATTAAACTAAAGTCGTCAAGGGGTAGAGCAGGTGAGGTTTAAGAGCAGGCCTACGACCGATTCTTCTCCACGGTTCATTTCGTAAGCATGCTTGAAGACGATGTTTGCTTTTGGGATTTTGTTAGGTAGCAAGTGGAACATTTTTTGCTTTATTAATTAGTACCACTTGAAAACAGAAACTTCCTAGAATCAGACAATATGATGAAGTCAAGCTCAAGAACGTTAGGTTACGAAAGAGAAACTTGAAAAAAGAAAGAAACTAAATCAAAGGAAGCAAGAAATCTATAACTAAAGTCTCATTACTCGCTAGTTTTGATTTGGAGGAATCAAACATATTCTACAACGCTAGAGTAAAGAGATCAGAGGATTCGCTGATGCAAGAAACTATGAAAACAATATAGATTAAAAGTGAGAAGGTAAGGCAAGGAAGGGAAACAAGTAATCATTAATGATTTAATACGTATAACGGTTGACATATATCATAAGTTTGGTACCACTATCCTTTATAATAAATATGAGCAGTAGTTCTACTTCTTGATACTAATCATAATCGATTAACCAAACCCCTAAGACTAATCCACTAAAACAAGTAGGTTAGCCATATGTTAAGACTACTCCTCGAGTCTCACCCACCAAAAATTAGAACCATTTTGAGACCATGACATCGTATCCTAGTAAAACAATATAAAATAATATGAATAAATTAAAAAATAATTATTTAAGAGACATATATTTAAAATTTGTAATCGTAATTTAAATCAAATTTATAATCATAATTTATATCAAGTAACAACAATACACAAAACAATATAAATAAATTGAAAAGAATAATGAGATGTTTTAGAATTTTTAATTGTAATTTAAATCAAGTTTATAAACATAATTTCGATAATATATTATAAATAAATTAAAAAGAATAATTGTTTAAGAGTGAAGTGTTTAGAGCTTGCAAACATAATTTAAATCAAGTTTACAAACATAATATAGATTAAGTTTGTTACTTGATGTTAAATTTATTAATTAGACAAATAATTTATTTAAAGTACGGAATTTAAAATTTATTTAAAACCTGTAACTAAATTTATTAATTACGGGTTTCAAGTTTCAACCATATAAAAAATAAATAATTTATCAAAGAATAATATGGGAGTTGACTAATAACCAAAAGTACGATAATACTGAAGTCGATTTTGATTGTTGGGATATGATCAGCCATGGTTGGTGTTTAGACGGTCTTTATCTATGTCTTGTGGATTGTGATAGTTAAGGTTTGGTGTTAATGGGTTAGGTTGTTGTTGACATGGTCTAATCAAGTTGGAGAAGGAACGTTTTGGTTTTGTAATTGATGCTATATTTTTATGAGTAGTTAGGATGGAAGGAAGGTGCAGAATAAGTTGCCAATGGCAGATTCAAGGAATTTAGAATACTGTTTCTAACTGTACATTTGTTATATAATTTCATCATTTTATCGAACATAAACATAGGTTAAAAAAAGGACGTAATGATTAATTAATTGATACACCCTGTTGGAATAAATAATATCATCAAATTTTAATTAATATTGTTTTTCTATTCATGTTTAAAATTTATTGAAAAGGAGAAAATATTAAACTTAAAATTTTTAAATCATGACATCAATTTGGTTATTTAAATTGTTTTTTATTAATTTGACATAGAGGTTAGAATAATTTCATATGAATTGTTAATTAAAATTATATTTATATTTGGTATTTAGATTACTTTTATTAGAAATTTAATCTAAAAAAATACTAGTCAATTCAATCCTTCCTTCTCTCTCAACTATACAACAACTATTTTATAAATAATGCACTACTTGTATTTTTTTCAATGTTAGAAAAATTTTAATATTTGATTTAAATTTTAAGATTTATCTTTATACTCACTTGAAGTTTTTTTAACATTTTTTATTACTATATTTATGATATAACATTATTATATGATTAGAATATTATAAATGAAAAAATTAAAATTTAATAATATAACTTGTATTACAAATTAACATTATTTAATAATTTCAACTTTTAGTCGGTTTGTAGAGATGTAATTAGAAACACAAGTCAAAATTAAATTACATTTCATGAAATACTGATACATATCAAACACTATAATAAGAATTCACCCAACTTTCTTGTTAAAATTCTTATAAGTATCTAAATATGTGAATATTTTTACTTTCCATATATTTATTTGCCGAGGAATCAGATTCTAAATTCACTTTACTTTTCTACCTATCAAAGGGACTAATTAAAACGATAAGAGTTACCTTTATGGAACATTAAAATTAAGAAAACAAGCAATTTACAAAACAATAATGAAAATTCTAAGCAATGATATTTTAAGTAATGGTCAATTAATCGCCTAATTTCTAATAATCACAAGAATCACAATTTTTTATTAATATAAATACAATTTAACAATACTTTATTTCTTTCTATTATTATTTTTAATTTGAACAATAAAATAATTCGTCAAATTTAAAATATGTATATATATCTATATGATTTCATTATTCATATTTTTATATGTTTATACTTCAAATTTGAATTCATATGATCCTAAATCTTCTATGAAATTTAAGGAAAAAAATACACCTGTTATTTAAAAAATTTTGAAGATGAAAATAAAACGGATAGGGCCTTGATGAATTTCTCGAATCCTTTCGTTGGACAACTCGGCCCATCTCTAAATTCCCAAGTGTAAGGCCTGCATTTGAAGCCTTTGATGTGATTAACGGTCCAGATTTCATACGTGAAAGCCCCTATTGCCCAAGGGGTTCTTCACCTTGTACGCCTCTCAGTCGCTGAGCACAAAAACCTTTAGAAGGTCTTGCATAAACCCTAACACATACGACTGTAAAGTGACAATCTTTTCATAAAACAAAGATTCTTACTTGATTCCTGTTGTCTAAACAATGGCTGAAGCTGTATCAGGGTCGGCTAGTTCCACGACCAATGGTGGAGAGGAGGTATCATTGAAAGACAAAGGCAATGAATTCTTCAAAGCTGGCAACTTTTTGAAAGCTGCCGCTCTCTACACTCAAGCTATCAAGCTTGACCCTTCAAATCCCACTCTGTATAGGTAAAGTTTCAGTCTGAAATTTGGGATCTTTTTCTTGCCTTGGATTATCTGTTCATGAAACTGCAATTTTTGTGTGCTGTTTATAGAGTTTTATTGACTCGTCTGATTGAGTTCTTATGGTTTTAGGAGTGCTTGTTAGCTTCTATATATTTTAACAAATATTGGATGGTTATAATTTGTCGGGAACTTGTTGAGCTAGTTCTCCTAGATTTGTTTCTGTAAATTCCTTACTCGTAATTTTTTTTAATGAATTTCTTTCCTAGAATGAAGCATGATCTGGACACCCTTTAATCTTATGCCTCTGTGTCACTTCATACAAAAGGATGCCAATTTATGTGTGATTTGAAGTTAGGACTCTAAGCTTTTGTTATTGATATATACGTGGAGCATTTCTCTTTTTTTTTTGACAACCTCTATCTGGTTTTCATTTCTGTTGGATTGAGAACGAATTCTTCTTTCATGTTCATGAACACTATGATACTGAGCAGTCTAGGCCTTAATTGGCTGTCTTATGTTAGTAGGATGAATGCCTACTTGAGAAGAAAAACTTTCATTTAGTTCAGAAATTGATGAATTGATGACCATGTGGCTGGTTCATGTTTATAACATATATGTCTATCCTTACCTGATCTTTGTGCATTTTATGCTGTGCACTCTATTATTTGCTAGTAACCGTGCTGCAGCATTTCTGCAATTGGTTAAGCTTAATAAAGCCCTTGCTGATGCTGAGACAACAATCACTTTAAATCCACAGTGGGAAAAGGTTCCTACCAGTTCATATTTGTTTCTTATGATGTAATGAATTTTCTTAAATATTTTCTGTAATTACTTTATATTATCCTCTCCAGGGATATTTCAGGAAGGGGTGTGTGCTGGAGGCAATGGAACAGTATGATGAAGTATGTTCAAAAGGCCCTTATTTGCTTCATATGTTATTCGGTGACAGTAGAGAAAAGACCTAGAGTTTAGGTTTTCTTCTTCTGATGCCCGCACTTGTACTTTCCATGTTAGTGTAGGCCTTGGCTGCCTTTCAAACAGCTTTACAATACAATCCACAGAGCACAGAAGTGTCGAGAAAGATTAAAAGGATATCTCAGTTGGCAAAAGATAAAAAGCGAGCTAAAGAAGTGGAAAGCATGAGATCCAATGTTGATATGGCAAAGCACTTGGATCCAGTGAAAACAGTGTTGGTAAGTGTTAGCATTGTGAAATGACAGTGATTTCTGAACTTTAAACATTATTCTTGGGCTGGTGGCATGGGTGTGAATACATTCTTGTTGAAATTATTTAGTTCCTTTACATTCTTGAAACTCTCTAATTGATCTGGTTTCTCGCAGGCAGAGAAGCTTGGACCTGAAGAATGCTGGAGAGACATGTTTTCCTTCCTTATTGAGACGATGGAGACAGCTGTAAAATCATGGCATGAAAATTCTAAAGTAGATCCCAGAGTCTACTTTCTCCTTGATAAGGAAAAGACTCAAACTGATAAATATGCTCCTGTCGTCAACATTGAGAAGGTGATGCAATCAATTAATATTTTTTAGTTGCCATATTACTGGGTATGAGAAAATTCTTACTGATGCTTGACAATAACCATGTTGTGTTTTTGTGTACAGGCCTTTGAATCACCCCATACACACTCTAGTTGTTTCACATTTCTTCGGCAGTATGCTGAGGATTCTTTCTCCAAAGCAGCTTGCCTAGTGGTTGCCAAAAACATCATATCTTATCCACAGGTAATAATTTACTACCTTGAGTTTGCAAGATAGGTCTTCTTCATTTTAGGTGCTTGCCGATTGTGATCTTCATTTATTTGTAAGAGTTAAATTTTAATTGTTATTAATGCTCTGTAAATGAATGTTGGAAATATTCATGTACACATGCTTTATCTTCTTCAGAATGTTGGACCTTTTTCCAAATTAACAGCATATAGTTGAGC
Organism: Erythroxylum longipes; assembly: GCA_027563885.1. Taxonomy (NCBI): domain Eukaryota; kingdom Viridiplantae; phylum Streptophyta; class Magnoliopsida; order Malpighiales; family Erythroxylaceae; genus Erythroxylum; species Erythroxylum longipes. Next base: position 52,929,799 of record JAOQMS010000180.1, on the reverse strand, counting down.
TAGGTAATATCCTTTTTCATTTCAATGTGTAGATATGTAGTCTAGGAGTGTATATTTGTAGTAAGAAGTTGATAAAAGGATAAATGTTTCATATAATAATTACAGCTGACACGTTTGAAACCAAAGATCCGCTTTAGTTGCTTATGTTCATCATCGCATGTTCATCACATTCAGAAAATCTGCAGCCTTCTACATCGGTGCAAGTGCTCTTCCTGGCATATTAGTTTCTGTGGTAATTGATTTAGTATGGGCATCTGGACCTCATTTATGGCCTGTTAGTGTAGTCACAGTTTTGCAATTAGGGGATTTTATTGCTTAGTTGACTGCAAGTTGCAATTTATGTAGTTTTATCATGAAGTAGCTGTTAATGGCTTCTCAACGTTGTTACAGGTCTGGAAAGGTCAAGGATCAAGGAAATGGAAACATGGACAACATGATGGTTTCTTTGTTCAATTTGAATCACCAATATTGCGGAAATTGTGGTTCATTCCTAGTAGCAACGAAAAGGGGCAAACATTGTGCAAGTACTTCTCTTGTTCCACATCCCTTCTCTCACGTTTGCATACCCTATTAACTGTTACTAACTGGTTCTTGCGTTGACATGGTTGAATGACTACATACAACAGATTGCATCATTCGTAACTTAGTGTGGCTTTGTAATACTTACTAGAAATTTCAGTCAGACACGTTTCTGTTTGCTAGAAGGGAAGATAGAAAGTAGATTGGCTCAGAGAGTAGTTGGTTGAAGCTTAATAGTTATGCACGAGATGGGGATTGGCTTTTACTTTTGATCCTTGTTCTATAAGTTCCAGTTTTGAAGATGTGCTAACTCTGCTACTCCTGTTGATTTGCTTCACTCTTAACCATTTACCAATTGACCATTGTATTTAGAATGATCATCCATTTACTTATTCCTTTGTTTCCTCATTGATCAAGCTTTTCATATTTCAGGGATCCAGAGAATCTAGACATTAGTACACATGAAGTTATTCCCCGCATATTCAAAGAGAAGTTACCCTCTTCATAGTGGTCGCACTTGCTTCACTAAAGGCAATTAAGTTCTGCACACTAATGGGAGAGTTTGACATTTGAAAGGGAACAGATAACAGCCGATGCCCTTTTCTCGTCTTTTACTCTTTAACTTTGGAGGAACAGGACAAATGTGCAAGTGTTTGCGATGACCATGTCTTCCATCCTTTAAACTCTCCCTGTTTAGGAGGGGGCTGTTTTGAGGTTAAGCCCTATTTGTTGAGTGGTATATTTCCTGCTGTGAGCATAATTGTAATTGTTTACAATTACTGTATGTGGTTTTTGGACAGTGCTCAGCTTCAAACTTTAGGTTTATGGTGATTGAAGGTTTTGTGCCAAGATCTAGCTTATATTTGAGTTGTATTTTCCATTCTTGGAGCTTAGTTCTTGGTTCTTGTTAATTGGTCCCCCCATGTATAATAAAACATTGTGGTTTCTTTCTTGAGTTTATAATACAAATTAAACTTGAACACTCTCGAAAGAACATACTCGGAAACTTTTCAAAGATATAATACAGAATGGAAAGACACGACTGAGGGGATGAGCCACAACATGAGCACGGTGGGTGATGTCTCTGCTCGCTAAGGCGATGGTAACTCCCGTGGATCCGATCCAACAGGCGAAGGTGGAGGCCATGGGTTATTTTTATGTTTGCTTCTGATATCTTGTGAATCTTCTACCAACTTCACCCTGTTAAAAGAACGCAGTTAAATCCGTTTCCACACAGAATATTATTTTTTTTTTTTCAATAGCTTGGTAATCATTATCGCTTAGTGAGAGCTTGTACGTGGCCTGAGTAACCTCGGACAGAAGCAGGACTACGAAAAGCAATTAGAGCACATGGATATTGGTACCGTTTTGTACCTGTCGATATAGTACGGTAACGCTATCCAAAACATAGGCACTCCGTACCTAAAATATAAGCAGGGTATTGGCCCTGGACTTAATCCTTGGTGCCATCAATCCTGTGCCAATCTTAGAGGGGCATAGGTTGGCACAGAGTTAGTGGTACAAAAGATTTGAGTTGATTGGCCTGACCTCGGCTTCCGGTTTATTATTAAATGGGATGAAAATAATATTGGGAATGAATTATGGAAAATATTTAAATATTGTGAATTAAGTATAATTTAAGAAAATGTTATATTATTTTTTATTTAATTTTAATTTAAAATTAAAATTTTATTATTATAAATTTTGAAAATTCGAGTTGTAAAATTATAATTATTATAAATGATATTGTTTAAAATATTCTTACGCACTAACAAATAGCTTAAAGTGTGTAATGATAAATCATGAAAACCATAGAAAATGAAAGATTCCCTGTCTTTTTCTACATAAGAATGCTTCTACGTAACTAATTGGTGATACCCTAAAACTTTGAACGATGATACAGTGCAGGAGTTGAAAAAGAAGTACTAATGCGAAATAATGATCATTGATTCTTTCGTAAGGCCACGATTAGCACAAGCAAATACATTAAAACTAAAGATGGACTGATAGTCAAATTTACTATGAATTAAGTACAATATACTATTGTTGGGACACCGGGCAGAGATTCGATCTGGGTCACAATGGAATAATTGCGAAAATTTTTCATAATTTTTTTATTTTTTGAAAATTAAAATTATTTTAATTCTATAAAATAATTAATACATAAATCAATAACAAAGTATGAATATTAATTTGTATACTATTCTAAAGTTTGACCATGTTCTTATCGTATCTCTTGAACTATTTTTGAAATTAATTCGTCTCAACCATTGTAGCCATACAAGTGTCCGACCTCTAATACTATCCATATAACAGGTTGAGAGAACTTGTAATTTTTACAGAGATGGTTAAGTAAAAAGTGTTATCTGCATGTTTACTATTTTCTGCAAAATTTTCCCATGAACACTGTTTTCTGATCTTGGAACACAAGAAACTTCTAAGTTCTCACAAAGTTCGAGCTTCTTCAAATCGAAAACAGGATCAAAAGGAGAGGCATGTGTTGGACTTAAAAGACTCTTACTAGTTTCCCTTCGTTTTATAAACTCCATTTCTTGTTAATTACTTCTATGGTTATTGTATCAGGAGTTGAACTCTAGCCAATTATTGTATTAGCATTTGAGGACTGAAATTACTAGTAAACAAATGTGAGAAAAATAGATTCTAAATTTAGGAAACAATCATAAAATTGAGATATCAAGATGAAATTAAAGTGATACTGAAAAAATACACACAGTTTCTATAGACATATAATAGAATAGGATAGTTAATGTTCCTGCGTTTGATCTGTGATGCTTCTGTAATGCTTGTCCTAAGGAACATGTTTAAGTAAAATCACACAAGAACTTTGAAAAAAACGATCTACATGATATTTCCAAATTATACAGTTTTTTTCACCATTTGACTGAAATTGAAGGAGGAATCACTCATTTGTCAGAATCTCAGCTTGGGAACATTGTCTCTTGGAGTTTTCTCCATGGAAGATGGCTGAGAAATTGTTGGGAACATGTAAAATTAGTATCTTTTTCCATGAACCTGCAAGTACAGAAATTATACAACCAGATAAGATTCAGACTGCAACTGATTAATTAAATCCTTTTAGCTCCTTCCTGCTCAGTAGTGGTCATTGAGATCTAAAGTTGTCTTTTTGCTCACCTCAAATCCAACTAGAGATCTGCAGTAGTTGGTGTTTGTGAGGACTGTACTTGTAGATCCACACTCACTATCTTTAAGCGACACTGAAGATCTGTCAAGCTTGATTGACCACGGGTACAGATAATTTTGAGCTGTGGACCCAACATGAGAAGAAGATCTCTGCATTCTCACAGCTCTTGGGATATTTCTACCTTCCATTGATGCTCTTCTTCGACTTGGTTGCCTCTCAAAAGAATCTGGCCTTTGTTTTGGTGCACTCTGTGACCGAACCTTGGCTCTCGAAGATTCTGTGTTTGCCATGTAATTTGGAAATAGTGGGTAGTCATATGACAGTGATTCTGCATATTCTGGGCGAGGAAATGCAAATTGAAGTCTTGAAGGGTCTGGTTTGGAAATGGCAGAATAGTACTGAGGACTGCTCTGTGCTGTGCTAAAGGAGTAATCCTCAAAATGCCCACTAGAAGCTCTTGGGCTCATTTCTGTCAGAGCTGATGGATCTGGAGAAACTTGGAAATTCTCTTGTTTTGGTGCGTAATGCGTGGAGAATCTCTGCTCTGCTCCTTCTGCTTGACTTTGATGTGAATAGCTATTCCTGCTCTTGCCACTTCCCTTTGATTCTCCAAGATCCATCTCCACAATTTTGACGTTCTCCTCCATACTTTTATCAGTCTCCTAAAAATGCACCAAAAGAACATGTCGCGGATTAGTTGTTCTGGATTCATAGAAGGAACATGAAGAGAAAAGTTCAGAACAAGGACGGCTCACATAATTTGGATGCCTAAATCTATTCTCTTGAGTAGATTTCCTGTGAATTGATTGTCTGTGTCTGATGGGTTTAACATCCTCAGTCATTTTAAGCCTCTGAGCTCGAGCTCTAGCCTGTACGGTCACCAATGCCTGCATACACCTCAGTGTAGCAGTGGCCTGTTTCCTGACAAGGTGACCCCTCACTAGTGCCTGCAACTTCACTAAACCTCTCAGCGCACATAACGCTTTCCTTGCCTGTTAATGGAACAGTTCAGATATAACCAGTCAGAGTTCATATATTTTGCTGTGTGATTGCAAATTAAATATCCATGAATTTCATACCAAATAAGAACGAAACACAGACTGAATTTTGATTGCAGCAGCCTCTTCAATCGCACTGACTCTGCCACTGGAGGCATTTGTCAGTCGGATTACGGCGGCTGCAGCCTGAGCAGCGGCAACGGCAGCATCAGTGGCCGCCGCTGTAGCAGCTGTTATGGCCATGGTGTGTTTCTTCTGCTCATTATCGGAATCAAATGAGAGCTGCACTGGTGGATGTGTATTGCCGTTTGATTCAATGGAATTGGTGTCCTTGGGACCTGTTCCCGTGGCTGATGATCTACGAAAACTCCATCTCCTCTTTTCTTTAGGCGTAGTTGGTGGGATCGAAATTGGAGTCGCCGGATTATTGGTCTCCAAGGTTGCTGAATTCTGACCAGGGATGCATTTCTCCTTCTCTTTTTTTCCTGTCAGGAAACTTTTAAGCCATTTTCCTGTCTTCCCCATCTCTGTCAAATCCTTCTAAGCTGGCATTTGTATCCCACTTGCAAGAAGAACCTATAAGAAAGCAACAAATGAATTGCAGATCTATCCCTGTCTATATATCTCATTTGTAGCTTTCGAAACCATAATGGTCCACCTCATTAAGTACATAGTACAGAACTGAATTACCCTTTCGATGTTCCTTCCCTAAGTACCACTTCCACGAGAATGTGATGCATTTATTTATCATAATTTTTAAATACAGTCACATATTTAGATACGTGGTAAATAACTGAAGGTGGAAGAAAAGTATCCATTAATAATTTTTACTACAAGTATTATTTTTCATTATACTCTTAATTAATATGACTAATAATATATTTTTATGAAATATTTTATTTGCTAAATTTATTTTCTTTATATTTTCTTATTTTAATTTAATATTTTATTATTTATAATTTTAAATTCATAAGACTAATACTATATTTTTTAATTATTTATATAACAATTAATAGTTTATTAAATAATAGACTTTTTAACCGTTTTATCTCTTTTTAGCAATCACAATTGCACTTACTAAATACTTATTTTCATGTTTCAGCAATTACCAAAACAACAATCTCAAATACATAATTTATTATATCAACAGGTTAATTTTAGTAGATTGTCAACCGCCGCCACTTCTCCAAATCAAGCCATTTACCTTTACTGTAATCTAATTAGGTACAGGAAGAGAAGTAGAGAGGAACCTTCTCAGTTGAGCCACTTGCAAATTTCATTCCCTTGGAAGAGATACCTTGCTTTCGATGGAAAGTTTTACTAGGTGATCCTGCAAGCAACACGTTTTTCTTCCATCAGTGATCCAGAGCAAGGGTGATATGGTCATTGAAGACTAGACTACGTTGGTTAATATTGGATGGGAAGGTTCAGAAACCATGTGAAAATGGGACGAGAACATGCAGAATCGGTGTAAAATACTAATTTCAGGACGATAAGTGACTTTGTCCACTTAATCCTTATGAAGATGGATAACTGTTAAATACAGGAGGCCAATCAAATAAGTAAAGGATAGCACGTGCTTATCCTATCCTAGGCTGGTGGATACCTCTCAGGCTTTTTGGAATCGGGTTCTTACCAAGATCGCAAGTGATGGTGCTGAGTCCTGACCCTGATGGCTGATGCCAAGACCCTGAAGTAAGGAAGGAAGCTAACATTGGCTTTGGCTTTCTAAAGTTTCAACATTCCCCAAAAGCAACGATAGGGGTCCAGCTGCTTCATGTCCTTGTACTAGAGACAACGGAATATGGTGATGAGAGTGTGAAAGCTACTGTTGCGGACAGACAAGCTAATAAATGCTTAAATTAATACTAACTGGCTTTGCCTACATAGTAGTGATAGATACTAAGGACCACTAGCAATTACAGTCGGTGAGCATTTGGTGTGTAGATCCAACCGAGAAAGGGTAAGTGTGCAGGAACTTAAACTTGATTAATTGCAAGTATCGTGGAAGATCTTTGGGGACCTAACAAGTGTATTTTTTGGCTAACTTTCAATAACATCAACAGGTAATCATAAAATAATCCTCATTTTGGATCTGTGTGATCTAGATATAAAAGATGATAAGATAACTTGGATAACATGAACTACTCTAATTTTATCTGGAATTAGTGCTCTAACCACATAAGATTTAGTGAAATGACTGATTTTTATTGGCTGAAAGAGTTTAGAAATTATCATCTATTGTTTGGTGTATTGTTTATCAAAGTTTGCTCAGTTTAGAAGTTTCAGGTTAGAGCGCAATGTCTTAAAAACTAAACCGGTTCTACTAATTTAATAGTGAAAATTTTAAACTTAGTCAATTTTTTAGTTTGTTTTTCAAATTTCTAGTTTGATTTAGTTTAATATTTTTTTTTGTTAAAAATTGATCAGTTTATTAATCTTTAACAAGTTTTATGATGGTCTAATACCGATTGAACCTTTTAAACTTTAAAATTCTTATCTTACCAGTTTAGCTATCGGTTCGATTTTGAAAACATTATATATGAGGCACATTTAGGAGGATGCTTCTTATCTTAGTGAGTTGAAGAACTTGACGGAGACATATTAAATCTATAAATATTAACTAAATTAAGTTTAGTATTCAAATTTGAATTATTAGTTTATTAAATAACTAAATTTAGAATACATGAACTATAAATTATTGTATGTATTTAATAATTTATTCAATATATACTAAAAAATAAAAATAAGATTAGTAAATTCTACAATATTAAAAATCTTGTTAATCTTGTTATTTTGAACATAGGCAAATAGGTTTTGATTTATTTAGTTTTTACTTATTGACTTTAGCAAATTGAAATATAATCATAAATTTTTATGAAAATATTCAAAGAAATACTAAGATATAATAGTCATATCCTTATAAATCTTTTTTTAAAGTCATGCCTTAATAAGTCATTTTATACATAAATAGTTAATTTTATCAAACATTTTTAAATAAACAGCTAATAGTATTGACTGATCAAATCAGCTATATTTATATGTTGCTAGCTAGCGGTTGATAAAATTAATTAACAGCTATTACAATTCGTTGATTGCCAAATAGAGCCTTTATATATTGATTATATTTTAAATCTCAAGTTTCAACCTGAAAAATCATCCTCTTTTATTTTACTTTAGTTGAACTTATGATATTGCAGTAAAATACGAAAATGATTTAAAACATTAAGCAATATCAGAAATTGTTGAATAAGGACACTTCAGTCCTACAACGACCAATTTAATTTAGTACATGAACATTAAATGGTACTGGAGCCATCTTACTCATAATGGATGAATAATTAGTTAACTACTATATGATAGATGAAAGGATTAGGTGTCCATCACATGGTATGTTTGCGTGCTTTCCTACTGTAGCAATGTGTTTGGTTATGGGAAACATTTTTCTATGCATTGTCGTTTCTGCAATTTGCTTCTTCTGGTTATTCTTATTCTACTACCTAATCAAATCACTTAATTTTCGTCACTCTATCTCACAAAAGCACTCTGGTATTGCATGTTCTAGGTTGAATCTGAAGTAGATAGACGATATGCAGCATGTGAAAAGATGTATTAATTGAAGTACGCATTTATCCCTTTTCTTATTCTTTTCATCCGTACATCTTGCCGCAATGAAATTGGAATTTGAAGTCGTTAGGGCGGTGTCAAAGGTTTTTGGCTGTTTTACTTTTACCAAGTCCAAAGATCTGTCCACTGTTCCTTGGTTGTTGGCTCGAACATGTCAGACGATTCTAGTTCAAGAAGTTGATTTAAGATTCAATTAATAAAAAATATATAAAAAGTTACATATAACGATTAGTTAAATATTTTAGATAAATTATTTAATCATTTAAAATGAAATAACAATTTTAACTTAATTAGTATCTGTAACTTTTTAAGTCTTTGATTTCGATTAGTCAATTTATTAAATCTTCAAAATAAACTGAAAGTCTGCAACTTTCTTAATCAGGACTCGACTAGGAGACCTTATGGCTCTGATATTATATCGGGCAAGAAGTAACCTAGTGACTATTATTGAGTTATTTAAATAACGTCTTAAAGGTAGAGTGTTATCAAATTTTAAATATATCACTGTCTCTATTTACACCAACAGACGGGCCGCATCTGTTATCGTTCGAAGATTCGAACTCGCGACGTTAGCAAATCCAAGTAAAAATGGTAAAAAATTCTTCGGTCGATGGATGTCAATAGAATAAATAGCCTGTGATTTTATCCATGGCCCGACGGGCTGGGGCTGATTGGCCTGTAACCTGACAGGTTACTAGTGGGTCAGATTAACTTGACCCATTATATATATATATATATATAAAATATCAAAAACGACGTTGGTTTTAAAATTACGATTGGGCTATGGGTCGAGCCAAGCTGACTTACGCTCAGCTCGACCTCATTGTTTTTAAAATTACGATTGAATCATGGGTTAAGTTGGGTTAGCCTGCGCTCAACCCGCACTCAACTGATATAATCATCTAATTAGATTTGAACGAAACCGAGTCAGTACAATATTATTATTTGATGTAATTAAATAAAAATGAACAACAGAAGTGCCGATTAGCTTGCTAATTACGCAGTTCACTCTGATATCGGCGTCATATATCTCAATACTCCACCCATTGAGTGCCACTTAGTCCTTTTAGAGGATTTATCAGAGATTTGTCTCCCTCGTCTCAATATGTAATCTTTTTGTTATTCTTCCTTTAGATATAAAAATATAAAAATAAAAAAGAATTAAAAAAGGTACTTGAATACAACTAGAAAGCAACAACGGTTGATAATCAGCGATGGCTACCAATATCAAAGGTGACTCTTGGAAGAATCGATAGAAATGACATTGCGTACCGAAAACCAACACAAACGCCTAAAATAGTTAGCACCAACAGTGACTTCTGGAAGAACCCGACAACAACAACGGTGGCACCTACAAAGCTCCATCGTTGATTCCTGAAGGCGATGCTTCAAAAACTGCCGACATTGGCCGCAAATTCCTTGAAACAAAGAAACGAAAAGGCCGACGTCAAATGAACCAGCCTAAGTTTCAGATAATGTTAGAAAGGAAAAATCAAAATCAGAATTGAAGAGAAATGAAAAATGATACTTCATTGAAGAATTAATATAAATTCACAAGTTAAAAGTACTGCAGCCAGTATTCAACTTCTTTTTATTCATATATTCAATCCAAAAACATAAATTTCCCTGTAATGCTTTCAATTCTTGATGGTGTCCACTTTCCAAGAAGAGGGTGGACGGGTCAAATAACCCGACATTTTGATAACGTCCATCTTTCCATGAGACCGATGCTTTTGGATCTTGTCTGATTTTCTTCCTTGTGATTGCATTCTTATAAGAAGTAACTTGCAAGCAATATTTTTACATTTTCATGTATCTAATACACATAATATGGATCAGCCCGTACTAAGAAGCCCTCTCTCCTAATAAAGAGAAAATTATTATTTTTTACATTATATTTATCTGGATCAAGAATATACAATTCCTTAATCCAACATAAATTGAATTGAATTTATGGTCGTTTTGATATTTTTTTTAATAAAATTCATATTTTATTAACTCATATCACTTAATAATGAACTTAATACAAAATTGGGGGATTAAACAAACCACTCCCCAACATTCTCAGCAAATCTTGTTGCCTGTGCAAGATCATGTGCTACACTATTACCAGACCTGGGAACAAAACTCCAACTACATGAAGCAAACTGATTATGACATTGTAATATATCTGCAACAACTGCCCCATAAGGACTCAAATCTTGATTCATGTTATCCGAAACTGAGAGGAAGACTTCCTGGCAATCCACCTCAAAAATAATCTGTTGCCAGCCCTTGTCAACAAGCCACTGCACAGCTTCTTTTAGTGCCAAAGCTTCAGCAGTCCGTAGACCATAAACCCCTTGAATTAATAGGTTCTTTGCTGCCAAGAAGTTAACAAGCTCATCTCGAACCACACATCTCATCCCAGTCAAACCTCCAACATTTATTGCAGCATCAACATTAGCCTTAACCCACCCAATATTCAGTCTCTGCCACTTTTTGCTCCTACCCCCTCCTTGCCTAACCTGCCCCTTCTCCTGGGCATTTTGCCAAACACTTCGCGTGCAAGATGCAAAGTGCCAACTATGCATAGGTGACCGATATTTATTTTCCCAAATAATTGAGATCCTTGACTTTCAAATTGCCCAACACACCCACATAGCCATACATGCATTAGTATCATTAAACAACAATAATACAGCTCTCAACCAATCAGTAAAAGATTCAGCATTTGGTTTATACCAACCAAAAAAAGATGAATTCCACAGGTACTATTACTCGTCGTTATAGTAACGACTCTCTTGTTGGCAGAACATTGCTCGTTGCACGCCACATAAAGTTTCTGACCTGAGGCGATAGAGGAAGCCGCCAAAGCCTCTTGTACATAGAACTCAAATTCCTGCTAGCAGGCCTATCAGAAGTATAGAGCAGACTTCGGTATGCTGACTTTACCGTATAGTTTCCTTTCTTATCCCATAGCCAGAATCTCTTATCTTCAGCCATGGAACTCAAAGGAAAGGAAAGAATAAGTTGCACATCCCTCTCATTAAAACAAGACCGAACCAGTTCACTATTCCACCTTCCTCCAATAATCAAATCACTTACAAAAAACACATTATAATCCACTCGAAACTGAGTCGTCACAAGCTAGTTCTCCTTATCTGGAATCCATGGATCCATCCAAACTGAAACCTCCTTCTCATCTCCGATTCTCTAACATAAATCTCTTTGTATCACCTGCTGACTTTCCAGAATTCCTCTCCACATATAACTCGAATTGGAACCCAGACGAGCCTGCAAGAAGTCTGTACTAGAAAAGTACCAAGCCTTAAGTACCCGTGCCATCAACGAGTTAAGCTGAGTAAAGATCCTCCACGCTAATCTGCCTAACATAGCTAAGTTGAATTCCCTGACTTGCTTAAATTGCAGGCCTTCATTTGATTTATGACGACATAGTCATTGCCAAGACATCCAATGCAAATCGGCCTAACCTCACTTAATAATCAAGTTCGAACAATTCAAAAATTAATCGATCGAAATTAAAATAATATCATCATATGCTCTTGGTATCGAATAAATCATTTTAATTTTGCATCCTTAATCAGGCTATTTTTATGCATGACTTTGAGAAAAACTTTTAAGCACATAATTTCTTATAAAATGAGCTATGATAATCTTGACATGCTAAATTCGGATTATTGTCAATGATACTTACATGACATTGAGATAATGTACAACTAAAATTATATTTTGGACCCTAAAAAACTACAATGAGTAATAAACAGAAGCTTGTACGTAATAAAACATCTTTGTTTTTTAGTATGCGAGGGAAAGTTGCTAGGATTCCGATCTTTATCATGTCCTCAGTATCCTAAATCATTTCCAATTCCATGCTAAAATTGAAGAAGCCGTCAAACAGGCCCTGCCGGTAAAAGGAATTGAGCTTCTTGTGCTTGCAGGGAAAAGTCGAATATTATCCCCAAGGACGAGGAAGTGCAGATGATTAGAATTGACTTACGAAGTTTCCTTTTTTATATTTTAATTTTAAGTTGCTACACAGACTCGGTAGACATGGAAGATTGAACCCTTTGTCTTAATGAATCTTTGTCGTGTCCAACTGGTTCTAAAATGGCTTAAGGTTCGGTTCCTTCTTTCGTCAGTAAGCAGAAGGATAACTACAAGATTTTAGGTTCGAAATCAGATTCAGCCTAACAACTTGAATTAGATATCACATCAAAACCAATATTCCAGTTTTTTGAAGAATATTGAATCAAGAGAACAGTCACTTGAAAATACGTAAAAGAGGATCTTGTAGACCTGTTAATGATGACATCAAGCGGGACATGATCTCTTTTGTTATCCAGCTATGGAGGCATGTGTTATATAAGATATTATCAAGTTTTTGGAAATTCTTATTAGCACAAGTTCAGTTATTCCATCTTTGAAGAGAATTGATAGTAGTGTGAGTTCTGAATCATCTATAGACGTACAGGGCTTGAGGGAAAAATTAACGGAGGCGTGATAGGTATGGTTGGCATATCATTACCAGGAGTTGGGCTGCCTCCGAGACGTGCAAGGAGGAGGATCCATCACCACCTCCGTGTGGAAGACCACCCTGATCATGCTCAACAGTCGTATGTTACCACTACTTTGAATGAAACAGCTTTTAGAGCTCGCAACCGGTTGGACCAGAAGCTTGGTTATTACAAGCATCCCATTTTCAGGTTCTTTTGAACTCCTTGTTGAAACAATGACTACCTAATCCGCAATTGTTGTAATAAATCTACATCTCCATTACTGCTACAATTCTACTTTCCAACTGTAGGCCAAGAACCTGTAAAGCTAGAGGACGCCGATACATGAATCATAAAGAAGCACAAGGAACTTGCTTTGATGCAATATTACAGTGGTTGATGAAGAATTGGGACTTGAAGTTCCAACTCTTCAGATCTAAGCTAAATCATACAAAAACCTGTGCTATTTGCCTTGAAGATCTCGAAGGAGAAGAAGAGGTAATTATGACTCTGTCATGCTCTCACAAATATCACACACATTGCCTTCTGCCATGGATTACAGAGCACTCGTATTGTCCTTACTGTCGAACTCCATCAGATCAACCTTCGACTGCAGCAAAAGCCAGTTGTTTGGGAAAAGATTTTGGAATATAATGAAGAAATGTATTTCCATAATCAGATGTAAAGAAGAATGTTAGTACAACATATTTTCTTTTAGCACGAAATCCTACACATTAAACACAAAATATGTAGAATATTGTATGCTTTTTATATTTCTAGTGTGATGAATGTTTTAAATTTATGCAACGTCCTTGTAAATTATATTCTTAGCTATAATTGATTGATTAAAAATTTAAATTATATATGATAATCTTTAAATATTCTACAATGACATTCTAATTTATATGTTATTGATGAAACACCCAAAAATACGCTAATGGTTTGGATATGGTAGACAACAAACGTTTGGCTTGGGCACGTTGGACAAGAAATGTACGTTGGACAAGGAGTATTGAAGAAAATGGGCCAGGCCTCATGTTGATATCTTACATTACAACAAATTCAACAACCTTATGTCATTTTACTTCATTTCTTAGCACATGCAATACTATAAATTGTACTAGATAGTTCTTTCAATTTTTTGTACAGCTATCACAGATATGTCGATTATTATTTCTCTTGATTCTAGGAAGAGCAACCAATAATAAAAAAAGTAGGAGACATATAAATATGGTCCTAGAAAAACATTACATTGCAAAAAATAAGAACACGTTATTTCTTCCCTACAACTTCTTTCAGTTATTACATTATAAGATCTACTTCAAAGCCTCGCATAATATTTTAAACTGTTTTTTTATATAACATTAAAGATGATATGATTTCGAGGTCGACTTCACATCACATAACTTTTTGTTTAGTATAAGTTATAAGTTATTTAGAATATTTTACATTTTTTAACTTTTATTTTGTAACATTAAATATTATTTTAACTATTATATATATATACATATATATATCATGTTATTATCTTTCTATAAAATTCAATACCTAAAATTTTGAGTTAAAATTTGTTCAAGTGTTAAAAATAATCTAATACACTTTCATTAAAGTTTGGAAATAAATAAAATCTAATACACTTTCATTAAAGTTTGGAAATAAATAAAATGATAAGATAGATATGATAAAGTCAACATTTTATTAATTAACTCAAAGAAATAATGCAAGAATTCGAGATACTTTCAACTTGAAGTTACATACAAACAACCACTTAAGATTTTTTTAATTCTAAACTTTTAATAATTTTTTTTCTCAAAACTCTCAAACTTGTTTTACAAGTGATTGAATCTATTCAATATTACAAATAAGTTACAAAGTATACCTTTTTATAGGCTTATAAGAAATTTGAAACTAAATAATCAACCTACCAACTTGCTCCACTAACTCATCAAGTTAGTGGAGAGCCGTTACTTCTTCCATTAACTTGGTTGAATTAGTAGAGAGTTGTGCCTTTTTGACTACTAACTCCTTTTGACATATGAAAAACTTGGTTTAGAATATGTTAACTTTGTTATCGTGTCATCTGGTTACTTTCTCACCATTTAAAGACGTGTTCTCAATATTGTTCCCACTCTTTTTGTGCACTATACCATGTTATTGTTATGTGTCACCACATCATCACCTCTTGAAGACAAATGCACTTATAAATCTTCGGTTTGCCATCTCAAGTAGTCCTTGTGTATGTTCCATCCAAGTACATTCACGGTGCAATTACATTACTTCATGAACTAAATTATCAACAATATGAATTATGGTCTTACAAACCTCTAGATTTGCATACCTTCAGATTTCCTCATCAAAGTCAAGAATCTTAACCTACCTTAGGACTTAACAAAACCCAGTTGTGTCATTCATCTTTGATCTCGCATCTAAAAGTCTCCCATCATTGAAGATCTCCACCAATGCATGACAAAACTTGCCTACTCTTTTAACTTTTGTCGATATTGTGCATTTGTAATATTTACTCGTTAAGTCTTTACACCGTTTCCTAATTATTAACATTTCATTTTTCATACCAAACTAAGTGTGAAGCATCAGTCAAGACTCGTTAATACTTATACAATTCTAATATTTAGACTAAAGGTGTAATAAAGCACCTTTATGAGAAGAATTTGATGTCCTTACTGAAATAATCTATGAATACTCCCATTTATATGTTTCCCTAGAAGAGTCTTTAGCCAAATTTTGAAGATAAGAGCATGAATATATTCTTTTTTATAAGCATGTTAACTACGTGAAATAATCTATGAATACTCCCATTTATATGTTTCCCTAGAAGAGTCTTTAGCCAAATTTTGAAGATAAGAGCATG
>JAOQMS010000180.1:52865603-52892096 GCA_027563885.1 Erythroxylum longipes | reverse complement strand
AATAAAAGATAATAATTATATTAAATAAATAAAATTTATAGGAGAGGTAAAAATAATACCCAACATGAAAAATTTTCTATAGTAAAAAATTCACATCTTAATTCAGAAGAAGAAAGTCACCTGTGACTAATAAAAGCAAATAAGTGGAAGGGATGGGTGTATCGACTCGACTGTGTGGTCAGAATGTGAGTCTTGTCCCAATTTTTTAATCAAATGTTGACCTATTGGGCGAGGCACAGAGTAGGTACAGTGTTGACGGAACAGAAGATCTGAATCCGAATCGGAGACTCCCGAGTAAATGAAGAAGAAACCAAAAAGAGAGAGATGATGACGTAGCCACGCATGCGACACACGCGCCCTAGAACAAACAGTAGAGACCGGTAAGTAGTTAAGTGCCAAGGGGTTAAAAAAAAAAAAAAAACTGGTAAGAGCGGAGACAGAGAGAATCACTGGTACTGGTAGGGTTAAAAGGATCTGATTAAACAAGTGCATTATTTCATCAGTACGAACATGTGTATTGGATTGGTCAGGACTCAGGAATCGGGGCTCTTTCTCTTGCTTTTTTTCTGTTGGTCTTGTCAACTTGTCTGGGTTGGGGAAAGCCGAAGCCTGCGGCAAATGCTGAAGAGTGAAGAGCAGGTGTTCAAGTTCAACCTCCCTCCATTATTATAGATTAGTGATCCTACGTGGCATTCTGTTGAAGGAGATGGAGATGGAGATGGAGATGGAGATGGGACCAGTTCCTGACTTGGTTTGGGGTCTTCTTGTCTCCATGGAAGTGTGAAATTCAAGGAATGTGAGAGGGAAGCTTCAGCTTCCAAATGGGGTCCCCTCCGTTTTCTCCTAAGATTAGTTGAATTGATAAAAAATAATATTTTTTATTATAATTAATCAATGCCATAGTATTTGATACCCTACTAATTTATAAATCAAAACAATATTATTTTAATTAGTTATATTTATAGATTATAATGAGTTAGATTGAATAAATTAAAATTAATCTAATTCAATTCAAAATTCAATTAAACTCGTACCTTGCAGTATAATTTTGACTCCAAAAATTTAAAATAATATTATTTTTAATAGTTAGTCAGAATCACAATACTTAAAAAAACAAATTTAAACCGTCAAATTTAATCCCATGACAATTTTTTCGATCAATTTCAATTTCAGGTAACATGTTAATTTTATGTTGGTCAAACTAAAATTATTATTCTTATTTATCCTAAAATAATATGATTTTGCATAATTGATTCCATGAATTCAAGTCGATAATAGGTCTTCCCTACTTTTTATACCCTTTGAAGGTTGTCCAAATGTAAGAGATTAACATATTTATAATTACTTTTTGTTATGTAATAGTTTATCAATTCAAATATCAAAATTAGTATTAAAAAAATTGACCTCCAACCTCAAGGGCGGAGGGCCTCTCAATCCTAACCTATCAGAATGTTAAAAGGAGTAAATCACAAAATGTGCCCTAATAAAATAGAAAACGCCTATTTCATGTAACTATTACTCGTAAGGAAGCCAAATCCACGGGATTCGAACTCCTCACCTTGTGACTGATAGTCTCATAAAGTTTTACTTTAATCGTCCTTTCAACTACTAGGTTCTGCGCCGGTGGGCAAATATTAATATTAATGATTTCACGTGTCTCTACTCTAACACTAACTTGTGGAAGACATGCACCATATGCAGTTCGAATAATTTCAAAGATTTTGAGAACTTCTTAAAAGATTATCCAATCACTCCTGAGGATCATTTTTTTTTTAAACGTGAGGATTGCACGCCAGGGTGAGCATGGCCTAGCACTGGCATTGTTTGGCATTATTTCTAGGAAGGTCGTTGACAAAAGCACATGGTTGACCTATATCGTTCTGTCTTCTTCTTATCGAGAGATGTACATGTGTTCTGTGTTGTTTTATGTTATTCAGGACTTGTTAATTGAGTTATACTATAAACTAGGGATCTATAAGCTATAGAAAATATGTTTAGAATTTAGATTGCTTGCCCACGAAATGCTAAATTTATAAGATATTTGCAATGAATTATTGGAATGTCTTATCGCAGGAACAGAAACATAAGCTTAAGGCTTAGTACACAGTACATGTGGGAGTTATGTGCTAACCAATGATTAGTTACCAATTCGTTGGCCTCTGCCTCGTTCGCGGGTTTCCAAGGAGCTTTCCCTTCATAGACATGGCCCCTCTTTCATTTATTACAAAGTCCCTACCATACTCCATACTCCCACAAATTAATGTTGTTCTTCTTTGACCCTTCTTTGAAAAGTCTTGCGTTCTATAAAAAATTTAGTTATTCTATAACCTATTTATTTGTCATATTATATTTTAATTTTTTAAAATATATATTAATAATACTCTACTTTTAAAAAAAATTAAAATTTAGTAAAATTTAATAGATAAATCACCAATTTAAGTTATATAATATCACTATTAAATAATATAAACAAGTTAAAATTAATCAATCATCAATATAAATTTTAAAATAAAATTTTAGAACATAATTAAATACATTTATGCTGTTATATTTATTACTATTTTAATTCTCTATTTAAATATAATTAAAATTATTTAGTAATATTATAATATAATTTAAAGAAAATATTAAAATATCATATTATATTTTAAAATTTTAAAATACTATTAATAATATTTAAAAAAATAAAACTTTAATATATAAATTATCAATTTAACATGTATAATATCACAACAAAGCAATATAAATTAGTTAAGATTACTCAACCATTTAAACCTTTTATATTGGCAAAGATTGAGATCAAACTATTTATTTCTAAAATTTCATGACCAAAAATGACCTTTTGTTAAAAAAATTCGTAATAATTAACAATTAAATGTTTGAAAATATTCATGACATGCACAACTCTTGCATGAGTCACTTACACATCATTTATTGTTAGCTTGACTTGTATTTATCGGCATACTTTTTTTTTTTTGGGAAATTATAGGTCTCTCCTGTGGCCATCAAGCATTTGCAGGTTGCTGTATACAATAAATGCCTACTAACAATAGGATCTAAACCGTTTTGGCCCAATCAGAAATAATTAATAAAAATTATATTTCATATTTTCAAATTACATTTTAAATATATTTTATGTGAACCATTAATAATAATTCAAAAAGTTACTTGCTCTAAATAAATAATTTGATTAATTAGTGGATTGAAATTAAATGATAATTCGATTTAATTTTAATTTTACAGGTTTAATGCAATTACACTTATGGAAAATCATCCTTTAAGTCGTTAAAACATAAAAATGAAAACAATCTTCAACTTAGATTTCAATTTAAAATTCTTAAATTAATTGACCTGAGAAGAAAGAAATAAGTAAAAAAAAAAGATAATTGATAATATAGTACAATTGAATGAACAGTTTTTTTTTTTATTTTTTTTGAGACACTACACAATAACAAGGTGTTTATGTTGAATGTAAGCTTCAAAGAATAGCTTTTGGGTCGGAAATATCAAATTTGGATTAAATCCCTTCTCGATAACTTGAGTCAGAGCTCATCCCTTGAATCTATGTTATCATTATTACTATATAATTACTATATAATAAAAAATAAATCTAAAATATATAAATAGAAAAATAAATATATAAGAATATATAAAATTATAAAATAAAATTGTCTTATATAATCTTATATGATTATATAATTAAAATTGTCTGTTTAGTAATATTTTATTTTTTTACGTATTTTTATAGTTTATGTAAAATTATATAAACAAATTGAACACGAAAGAGCAATTTATTTCAAAAGTAATAAAAATTTAAAATTTAATTATATCATTCATTAAAAAGGAAACTTTTATTTTGTAATTTATAAATTGAAAAAAGAAAAAGAAATAAAAATAGAACCGCAAAACAACCCATCGAAACGTGGAATGCTGACTGGGTCTGGGGAAAGGAAATCCTTCCGTATGATTTAAATACCAGAATGCAGTTTCACTTACTTGACCTTTGGCGCGTGCAATTACATCTCCTTCCCTTTCACTGCAAGTTGAAGAGTCCAAGGGCAAGCTTCATTTAAAGTATTGTACTCAGACTTCTAGCCTTCGACTTCGACGCCCCCAATAGACCAAGTACACGGTACACAATCACATCCAGACTTAATTTGTAATAACGGAGTGTGAAATATTCCTTTTTTTTTGGTTTAAACAATAATTAAATAAATAAATTCAAGTATTATTTATCAAATTTATCATTAATATAACATACTATTAAGGGGGAGTTTGTTTCTTTAACCCATAATAAAAGAAAGATTACTTTAATACTTTTAACTTTTAACTTTGTCTTCTTGTTATTAATTTGATTTTTGTCTTTGGTTCTTTTTTTTTTAATCTAAAGCAATTTCCTTTTGCGGAAGCACACGAAGAAGAGAATTTTAACAATTTGTCTCATCTTTCTCTTGCTAACAAAATTTATTGAAAAGAAAACTTCATAATTGCCCATAATTATTTAGTACTAGTCGCTTACTTAATCTTCATAATTAGGAATGGCTTAGTGTAAATCTTCGTACCCTACCCACAACCACAGTAATGATTGCTGGATTTATTTTTATTCTATTACCTTCACCTTATAAAGCATCACCACTTCTTCCCATTCAAGGCCTCCACAAAACCGCACTTAACCAGACTTCTTCACCGTTTTCACTTCGCTCCCTTTTTTCTATTTTTCTAAAAATGAGTAAACCAATGAATGAACTGTGGCGACCCGACCCCAACCCATTCCGGCCACCGGAGACACCGAGAGAGCCTATGGAGTTCCTCTCCCGTTCATGGAGTGTCTCGGCTTTGGAGGTCTCAAAAGCTCTAGCACCACCACAAATGGTTCTTTCTAAGACCATGAGTGGCCTTGCTATACAGGAAGATATTGCCGGTGAACTAGAGGAGAGTGCAATCGTTTCTGGGAACCCATTTTCTTTTGCTTCTACGGAGACTTCACAGATGGTCATGGAAAGAATCATGTCACAGTCGGTGAGTGTTTTTTTTTTTTTGGTCAGAGAAAAGATCAAAAGATGGAGACAAACTAACTGGTGTTTTGTCACGTTTCTTAGTGTTTTCGACGTTACAGTAAAGATCTGTGTTTTATTAGGTTTCAAACTCTTCTCTTTAACAAGTTCCGTTTTGGTTTGACGCTTTTTTTGTAAATTTTCTGCTCTGCGAAGTGATTGGGTTGAAAAGATTGTTTCTTTCAAAATCAAACTGGCATTAACATTTGCAGTGGATTTACAAGGCTTTGCTAAGCCAATACTCTTCGGATTTCGTTTGTTTTCTTTTTTCTCTTTTCAGTTTACTTCATCTTCTCCGACTGCAATCTCTTTGGCCTCTACCCTCCATTTATTAGCAGTTCCTCTCTCTGCTCTAAATCTGAAATTCTATCTTTTGCTTCTCCACCAAAGACCCATAATTATTTCTCTGCTACACTAGTCATCTCTTCAAGATACTAGCAAATTAAGGGCCCTTCCCTCTCAGTTATCAAAACTATCATTACTATTTCTTTAAAAGAAACATACATATATATAACATATACACCCCTTTTTTTGTGTGTAAATGCAGCAGGAGGTATCCCCACGCACTTCAGGGCGGTTATCACACAGCAGTGGCCCTCTTAACGGTTCCTTAACGGACAGTCCTCCGGTTTCTCCGTCAGAAATGGACGACGTTAAGGTAAGACGGAAAACCTCGCTTTATCATTCATGGCTTCACGTTTCAGAAATCTTCTGATGGTGTTTAAAGATTTGATGGGTTTTTGTTGTTTTGTGTGTTTGAGTTTGTTCTTTTTCTCCTTTTGTCCACAAAGCACGATTTACTGAGCCACACTGACCCACATAGTCGTCAGGAAACATATCTCAGACTTTCTCTCAACCCAATGCGTCTCTTTAATTTATGATTACACCCCCTTCGATTGGTCGTCTATAATATTATACATCTCTGGTGGCTTTTGAAGATATATTAATGAGTAATTTGTTATGTATATCCAAGAAATATGCTTTACTTTGTTGTAAAGAAAACTTAAATTCTTCTACTTTTTGCTTTAAAACTTAACAAAAAAGCGATGAACTGGATGTAGCAAACTCATTTGATGTTAAGTTCTTTGTTTCTTTTTTGTCTGCTCTTCCTGGTTTAGATTTACAGAACAGCCATTGACTCGGTAATTAATGCGTGTCAATTTCCAACTTTCTATGTAATTACCTAGTTAACCTTGTCCGACACCTATTGGGTCTGTTTTACCTTTTATGATCTTTAATGGCGAACTGATGTGGCTAAATGGTTTATTGGGTTGTTAGCGGTTGTTGCGTTGCTCCTTTGCTGAAATTAGGCCTGTAAAGATTTCGACAAGCGTGAACATGGTGGCTGACCACCTGAACATTTTTAGAAAACGATAAATTTTATCTAATTGGCATGTACGATGAAAAGCACTTAAGAGAACCATATAGTCATTTTTTTCAGGGGATAATGCTAAATTCGATTTCCCGCGTTTGTGGTATGCAGTATTGCCGTTCGAACAACCCCGTTAATACGCAATTCCGTACACCCGCCACCACACCAGGTGGCACAGTCATGACTGCGGCTCCCGGAGGGGGTAAGACTGTGGGGCGGTGGCTTAAGGATAGGAGGGAGAAGAAAAAGGAGGAGGCCAGAGCTCATAATGCCCAGCTTCATGCGGCTGTTTCCGTAGCCGGAGTAGCTGCGGCCGTTGCCGCCATTGCTGCCGCTACGGCCGCCTCTTCGGGCTCGGGGAAGGATGAACACATGGCAAAGACTGACATGGCCGTGGCATCGGCTGCCACGTTGGTTGCTGCACAGTGTGTGGAGGCAGCAGAGGCGATGGGTGCAGAGCGTGAGCTCCTGGCTTCCGTGGTCAGCTCGGCCGTGAATGTCCGCACTGCCGGTGACATAATGACATTGACAGCCGCAGCAGCAACGGGTATGGCTCGATACAATCAAATTTTCCTTTTGTCAATTAAATCTCAGTACGCGCATTCTTGTTCCTGTGATCTTATTTAGCTTGCTTTCATTGTAGCCTTGCGTGGGGCAGCAACCCTCAAGGCAAGGGCATTAAAGGAAGTGTGGAACATCGCAGCGGTGATTCCGGTGGAAAAGGGGATAGGTGTAGCTGCCGCCGGCGGCGGCAGTAACGGTAGTTCTAATGGTAGTTTTAGCGGTGAGCTTGTGCCTGAAGAGAATTTCCTAGGCATCTGTAGCAGAGAGTATTTAGCAAGAGGTTGTGAACTCCTCAAACGTACCCGCAAAGGTAGGTGTTGGTTCGTAGTTTCTTTTTGTATAATCATCGCCATGAAAGGTCCTTACGATGATTTGTTCTGTTTTATGATAAATGCAGGTGATCTTCATTGGAAAATAGTTTCTGTTTATATAAACAGAATGAATCAGGTTGGTGCTAATGATGTTGTAATCCAGTATTCTTTCTGTTCATTGATTTATCAAATGATTTTTAATTATTTGGGCATGATGAGTATGATCTAATGAAGTGAAAGAGATTTAAGGGAAAAAGTTAAAAGCTGAGCTGATGAAATTAATGGATCTACCTTCTTTCTTCTCCTTCCTTACCTTTAACTTTTTGAACTTTCTTTCTGTGCAGGTTATGTTGAAGATGAAGAGTAGGCATGTAGCTGGGACCATAACAAAAAAGAAAAAGAGTGAGTCTTCATTTACTTTTTGTCTTCTCCTCTATAATGTGAAAACAGAATTGGAGGTGGGTCTTCTTCCATTTTGGGATTTGAGAAAGTTAAATAGCACTAACAAAAGTTGAAAAGATCTAAAGCTGTGTGTGACTGATCTTTAAACTTTTCTGAATTCTCGCAGATGTGGTGCTGGAGGTGATTAAAGATGTCCCTGCCTGGCCAGGTCGTCACTTGCTCGAAGGTGGAGAGAATCGAAGATATTTCGCATTGAAGACGGTATTGCGTGGCGTTGTCGAATTCGAATGCATGAGCCAGAGGGAGTATGACCTCTGGACTCACGGAGTCTCCAGGCTTCTCGCAATTTCAGCTGAAAAGAACAATAGGCATTTACTATAACTTCACATGTGATGCACAAAAAAAAAAAAAAAACTCAATTAGGGGGTGATATGGTATAATAGGAAGTGTGGTTCCTAGTGAAACATGTTTATGTTGATTTTTGAAAATATGTTTTGAGCTTATAGTTGGTTGTTGGGTACTTCTTTCTCTTCCTCTGTTGTAAAAAAGAAGCAGAAATAGAGGGATAGGACGAGATTATGAGTTATGGGAACAAATTGAATTGTACTTAGGGCCCTTGTTCTGGTGTCTGAACCGGTAAAGTGAGAATGGTTTGAATCAGAAAGTGAAAAAACGACAACATGTGATCGCCAAGTTTTAGTTGCTCTTTCAATATTTGGGGAAATAAAAGTAGGATCTTGGACTGGGGTGGTGGTCAAAAAGAGAACAAAGCAAAATGAGGGAATCTTTGCTTTGGTCATGGATTTTTATTAACAATGAAGAAGATAAGGACACCACCTTGATTCTCTCCTTGCCTTTACTTGAAGTCTTGTGAGTTCTTCGGCTTTATTTCTAGACTCCGATTTGGGTCTTTGGCCTTTGCTCTTCTGGTGGAGCCGTGGCTGTCTTCTCATCCATGCCGTTACAAAAAACAATTAAAATTGTTACTAGGGTTAACCTTAAATGATTTAATTATTTTTTAGGATTTAAGAGGATGCAGTATTATTTTAAAAACTTTTTAACATAATATAATATAATATAAAAATAATAAAAAATATTAGAAAATGTCACAGGAAAATTCATAAACTTTTGCCTTACCTATTTAATTTCTAAGCCTAAAATGAACAGAAGCAAACGTAGGTCGTGGCAGATTTAAATTGTATGGGCCGAACATGGTAATGGTGCGTGGTACCAGTACCGGGCATTTAATTAATCGCGTGGCCCCAAGTTCCACCATAATTTCGAAACAATGGTCCAAAAATGCTTATACTTGCATTAATTAACCATCACGTACGAAATCATTACGAATGGTAATGGGATCGGACTTGGTAGTTGATAACGTTGGTCCGCTCTGATTTAATTTGTAATTAATTAATTTAATTTTGTATTCAATAGGATTTAAAATTGAAAAATTCAATTTATATGATTAATCAAATTGATAGATTTAAAAATTAAAAAATTATTATTTTTATTTTAGTGTAGTCCACATATTAATTGAACTTTGAATTGCTGATAATAAGCACCGATTGAGAACATACTAAATTTGGATCTTTAAAATATGTTAAAGAGTATGAATAATTTAGTGGTCCAAGTTAAATCAAGTTTACGTAGGTGTGTTGGAACATGCATAATTTTAAGCATATTTAAAAAGTGTTTTGTTAATTTGGTTGAGTTTAGACTTGACAAGCCTGAGCTCGGCCTGATCCTGGCTACTGGAGGCTCGAGTTCGTTGTGAGGATCAATTTGACCCGAGATAGTAGACTTGAGCCCAAGCTTGATAGGACTAGAGATAGCGCACAACCAATTTGTTTTTCAAATTAAAATATTAAAATAACATTATTTTGTATATAAAAGTTGAGCCTTAGGATAGATCAAACCTAAGCAGCCTAAGATTCTGTTAACTCAGACTTGTCTTGTTAACTTTGGGCTAAGTTGAGTCAGACTCAAGTTCGGCCCAGTTGCCATCCGTTGATTTGAAGTTAACCTAAATATGAACACATAGTAAAGATAAAATAATTAAGTTTAATTATATAGAAAAAGTTGTCCCTAATTTATTGTCATGAATGTTCATATCTAATACTAAAAAATAATATTTTAATAAATTAATTTTATTTAATAACATTTACTAACAATTACCAAGTGTTTTATTTAATTAAAATTTAAATATATATATAATTTCAACCTATTAAATCAATTTGAACTTTTAGCTTCAGGCTGGGTCGATGAGAATCTCATCTGCCATTCCAAGCTTTTGGATTATTGGCTTTTGGGCCTCTCTCTTTCCATCGACCTCGGGCTCAAATTCGGCACCCAATATCCAACGCCATCCATACGATACTAACTACAGTGTCTTGCCTTAGCCGATGAAGTCTCGTGCGTGGTCTGATTGATTCTCAGAGGTAAAAGAATCCTTCCTGATCCAACATTCCAAATTCGTTAACTGTTCTATACGGTTTTCTTTTTCTTTCGTTTTGCCGTATTTGTTTGAGAGTGTCGGTTCTTAATCCTCTGTACCTTTGTTTTTAGCTTACAAACTGTATGATCAAAGTCCTCAACCAGCCTCATATTTCCAGTCTCTGTCTCTCACACACTTCTTACAACTTTACTCCTGTTCATTTCTGTAACCTTTTCATTTCCTCTGCTTTTCGAGTGAAGCAAGTCGACTACAGCTTACTTTTGAAGTCCTTGTTAGAGGCTGAAGAAAGAAACGTGTTCCGATGAAGATGTATGGTGTTGTTTTTATCTTGTCTGCTTATTAACAACTCTTAAATTGTTAATCTGTTGCTGCTTTTATGAGCATTCTTAATTCTGTTGCTGGGTTTTGTGACATCTTTGACCAATCGACAGAAAGAAGTACAACGCGGGTGCACTCACCAATTTTGAAGTGCTAGATTTTTTAAAGTCAAGAGGTGCTTCGAATGATTCTTCAAGGGTTATTGCTCCTGTAGCACCATCAGAGTACAAGGTCTTTTCCTGTTTTTTATCTTTTGAGATTCTCTAGAGAAGAAGTTCAATTTGTGAGATTTAGACTAATGAGTGTTAAATTCTTGATTTTGTTGGCTACCCATGTCCAAGGTTTACGACTATTTGGTGGAAACTCCAGCCCGGTACCAAACAAGGGAGCAAATTGATGAATTCTTGGACAAATGTCAAAGGTTCAACCTTGCCAAAGCTGAGGTTCTTAATATCATCAACATGAAGCCTTCTCAATTAGTTGAAATTGACCCCGTAAGTCTGATTATTTCTTCTTTCCTCCTCTCTCCATAGAAATTTGGAAATTTGATATGAGGTCTCAAATTACTCTTCTTCTTTTCTTTTCTGAAATTTTCATGCCTATGCTACCTAAAAGTGACGTGCATTCACTTTGTTATGCACGAGAATAATGATGTTGAAGTGTGACAAAAATTCAAGAGAATACACTAAAAAGTTAACTGCAACACTTTAAATATGTTTTAGGAGAAGTAATTGATGTTGAAATTGGTGATTGGTCGTGAATCAATTGAAATTGAAAAAGAAGAAGAAGAAGAAGCTAATACCTTGGTGAAACAAAGAAAGAAAAATAATGAAGAATTTAGCACAAACTTGTCTATGTGTTAGTTCATAGACAAGTAGTAAGACGAATAATGAATTAACGTGGGTAGTTTAAGACTTGGAACTTTATAATGTCAAAGATTTACAAACTTTATAATTGGGTTTGTTTTCTTAAACTGTTCGTGCAAAAAATGTAATAGTTACATTATTTGTTTGTTTGTAGATAAGTAGAGGAATGTTGAATCGATTTTCATAATATGAGACTTGGAACTTTGCAATGTAAAGCCATTTTCTTTTAATGGATAAGTTGCAACAATTAGGGCAATTTATGATCATTATTTTAAAAATTTATAAATAGAATTTCAGTAATTACAAGTTATAAAACATTTTTCCTAAATTTAGGACAAAATAAAAGTTGCAATGTAGTAACTATACATTAACAACTGTGTTAGAATTCAAAGAGATTTTATGATTGATTTTGTAGTCTGCAAAAATAACTAGGGAAAACAGCGCCGATAGACCACCGCAAAAATTGAAATATTAGTTTATTTATGATATTATTTTTTACTTTGGAACAAAAAGAGTTTATAAAAACTTCTTCATAGATTGACCTACATTAACCCCGTGTGATTCTTAGTATCACCAACATCAACCCCTCGCACCTAATTGAAATTGACCATATAGGTTTTAAAATGTTTCATCTTTCTTCCTCAATAGCCTATTTTCTGTGAGGATACCTTTCTTTTCTTTGATTTTTTTTTGTCTTTTATATTTTATAAAATGTAATCTGTTTGCTTGTCTTTACTTCTTGGATAGCGTAGGAATTGGGTTCTGAGAGCCATGGTGTTAATTTCCTTATACAAAATAAACTGGTTTACGTTTCAGAGGCAAATAATTTGTTGCAAACGTGCAACCAAAAAAGAAGAGTAGACCAACTGAATGAATATTGCAAATTTAACAGTACTTCTATTCTTTGGCAGAACCTAAAATACTGCAGCATAAACCATTAGAATATTACGCATTTTGAAATGCTAATATATAAGGACTAAACGATGAGTTTATAGCAGTTCTAATTGCTAGCCTTATGTGTTCTTAAGGATTCATCCATTGCCAATGAAAGAGTGGTGATGCTCGCATACACTGATATTGACAAATCTCTCCTAAAAAGATGCTGACTGTTAAAGTAACAGATCGTATTCCTCATCTTATTAGTTTCCCATTGTTCTCCAAATTTGAAACTGAATCTTCCTATCCTCTATTTGCCAATGATGGTATAGTTATCCTATCTAAAGTTACTACTTGCTCAATGAAAAGTTGTTGCTGTTTATGGGGCTTCCAATTAATTTTTTTGTCTTGCTGATGCTACATCCTTTCTCTTTAAGGCAAAGAATTTAAAGAGGTTCTTCAAAGAGTTGAGTTGAAGTTATCCTTCTGTAGCTTTTCCTGCAAATCAACTATTATTGTTTTGCATATTCTCTCAAGTATTGTGAGGCCATTAATTCTGTCAGAATCCACATTGTTTCCTTGCATTCCTGATTATTAGTCATTGATATGTTTATAGTTTCCGCGAAAAGTTTGCAGCAAATAAATGGTGATTTGGTTAAAAAAATATGTCGTGATGCTGAAATGTTTGATGTTGAAAAATCACAAACCGGAAAATCAATTGTGCATTTCTTACTGAAGAAAGCCACTTCTTTTATATATTTCCTCAGGTTGGATAAATGATCTCCTCGAAATTTTGCAACTTGCAATTAGATTCTTATCCTCTAATTTTTATCAGCTTATTGAGCAATCTGATAAGCGACTGGGAGACCAATTGGAAGAACTCGTGGAGTTAGTTAACGAGGTATTTCCACCTCCTTCAGATCCACCAAATCCTGAAGTAGCAATGGCTGAATAAGAAACTGCATAGGGAGAGCATAATCACAAAAATAAAAATAAATACCAAGATGGGAAACCTGTGAATGACATTGGAAAAGAAGCTGTGGAACAGGAAGCAACGAAGATGGAGACAAGCTAATTGGAATGGTTTCTACTTGATTTTA
Source organism: Erythroxylum longipes (assembly GCA_027563885.1). NCBI lineage: Eukaryota > Viridiplantae > Streptophyta > Magnoliopsida > Malpighiales > Erythroxylaceae > Erythroxylum > Erythroxylum longipes. The sequence goes on along the minus strand of JAOQMS010000180.1, from coordinate 52,878,778 downwards.
CAGAGAGAGTTCATTTCGGATATTGAAGGATATATTGAATTGTGTTCTGAAACTTGAAAGAACGGATGTCGAATATGTGTATGGAAATGATGGACTAACATTATATTATCTTGTTTGGTAAATTCTCTGATCTCTTCAATTGCAAAAAGTGTGCTTTGGTTGAATGTTGCCGTGGAAGTCTGGAGGCATTCACATGCCAATGGAATACCTTTTTCCAGTTACACTTCATGTTAAAAAATAAAATTGTTAATGCTGGTATGGGACACCCTTCACTTCGGTCAGTGTTTATTCTTATCATAGGAAAGTTACGAGACAGCCTTTACTTTATCTGAAGAATCTACTAACAAAAGAGCCTAAAGACTAAGATAGTACCATACACCTGATAATACATGACTTTTTTTTTCTGTGATTAAGAACATTTTCAGCTTTCATAGTACCATAAATCTGAACATACATGAATCTTAAGAACATTTTCAGCTTACTTTTGAAAGAACATGCACGATGCATTAAAATATCAAAAGAATCCCATTTACGCATGAAGGTGCAACAGTACAAAGAGCTTAGCTAGAAGTCTAGGAGCGATAGGACTATTGAAATTTGTATGGAGACAGAAGCAAGCAGTGTGGAAAGGCCTATCCTATACACGACCTCACCTACTCCTTCAGACCAAGGCAACAAGAGTGTCAAATCAAACATCGCTTCGAAATAATTTCTCTTTTATCTCTTCTTCCTCAACAGAGAACCCGAAGCGAAGCTGCCTGAATTATAGGCACTGAGAAGAAGATGGCCAAGAAATGGGCGACCTGACTACGATCACCAACCCTGCCTTTGCCTTGCCTGCTCTTTGCTTTGGTTTTAACATTTGAACACTCTCTTCCATTCCCTACTTTTGTCAACTTGTCTCTCTTTCCAGGAAATAATTGTTCGTGTTTTGGAATTTGATGAGAAATCCAAGGAATGGTTATGTGTATTTTATTATAAGCTCTGATTTTTCATTTATATGTTTTATTTACGCATTTTGGAAATAATTTTTTTATTAATTAAAAATAAAATTACCTATTATTCAACCTTTCAAGATTTTATATTTTAGTAAAATTTTTGATAAGTTATAATTATAGAATGTTTTATTTGATTCTTTTTAATATTTATTTATTTCAACATTTCTAGTAAGTGGTTAAATAATTTTACATATTAATATATATATATATATATAAAAGAAAGCATTAACTGGTGGGACTCCACTAACTTTCGTCCTTTATATCAATCAATCAAATCAAATCAATCAGAACGCTGATATTTATGGAAGTGCTGGCGGAATTTCATCCCAATGTCTTCATCTGTCTTTTCACGAGGCCTAACTCATCTTTTATATTTCTTTTTCACAACATTATTGCACTTTGACTTGTTTCTTAACATGGATGCATAAGAACAAGTACCTTAACGGCCCCACGAGCCTAAGTAATTAATTTCACATTGGAGAAGATTTTAACAAGGAAAGATCGATCGTCCTCGTCCTTATTGACAGCGTCCAGAGTTTGGATTCCCGCAGAGAGGGAATAGTATGGAATGGAATGCCGTGAACACAGGAAAAAGAGATCGTATGTAGAATCTTTCTGTCATCTACAATACATGGAGGAGGAGGAAGAAGAGTACACCAATTGGAAGGAACCTACATGCTTTGCCTGCTGAAAAACAACAATCTAAGGGTGGGGTCGTCTTCCTCCATTCCTATTTACTCCATGTTCAGACGTCAAAACCTGTTCACTCGTGTGTTTGTATTTTGATTCAGGGTAATATTGTCAAAAGACTTCTTTCAAGGCGACGAGCTTCCATGGCAAGTGTTAATTTCTCTGCAGGTAATGCAAAAGAAAAATCCAAGTTCTAATAGAATAAGGCAATCTGTGTGGAATGTCAGAATCTGGCGTAGAAAGAACTTGTAACTCAAAGGGATTATGCAACAGTAATCATCAACTAATTATATCAGGACATAGGTTGATATGGCTACTAATTAAGTGTTTAATAGTATTAAGAGACTGATTAAAATTCATACAAATCAGTTGTAATTTTCTTTCTAATGATATTAAATAAAAATTATTTAAAAATTTATAAAAGATAATCAATTTTTTTAAAAAAAAATTAAATAGATAATTGTTAAATGGTAGAATTAGAATCTACAAATTTAGTATAGAAGGCAAACACATAGTATCATTAATCAGATTTATATACAGCATACAATATTAATAAATCAAATACAATTGATGGAGTTTAGGTTAATAAGTGGAATTTAATTATAAGGTTCAATGCAATACTGGGGAAAAGCCAAAGGTGTCTTTTTACAGAGAAACAGATTAAAAATCAGAATGCAGAGGAAAAGGGAAGACACAAAATGTCCTTGATCGGACTGTCCTAAGCTTTTTCCTTTGTTTCCAATTCCGTTCCGTCTCAAAACAATCATTTAACCTCTCCCTCCATCTCTATTCTCTGATTCCCATGTTCATATATTTGCCAAGTTACCTGTATATTTATATTCCTCATAAATTCTGCTCATCTCTTGGACTGCCAGTTCCTGTGACTGCAACGGTTCATGTTCAGTATTTAGCATGAATAAGAAGAGGGAATTCTATAATTTTTCTAGGGAAGTTCACTTAAAGATTACAGCGTTATATATACTTAGTTCCAATCTGTCCCATAACAAAGTAATAAACTTGCATCGATGCAAGTTCAAAAAAGAAAAATAAAAGAAACAAAAGGATCATTAAAGAAAGAGGGAGAGACAGAGATCCCTCGTGGTATTCTCACATCTCTACGACAACTTACATTCCCAAAGCTCCTTGTCCAGTGTTCAAATGATGATATTTATGGCTTTAAAAAGAAGCACAGTGAAAGCACAAAAGCCTCCATCTTTATCAGATATTGGAGCTTCAGCTTCAAAACAGCAAGCCAAACAGTAGAGCATAATGACCTTTTGTTTCTGCACTGTAAAAATAATATAATTTGCCTATCTGCAGCAGCTATATAACATAATTTTTTGCTCTCTTCTCTTATTTCTCTTCGTTAGCTTAAGGCATAAAGAGTTTGTTTCCACACTTGCACCTCCAAGCCTCAGGGTAGTACTCCAAAGGAATGGTCAGACCGGGTTGGATAGGCACATGAACTGGTTTACATGGAGAACACCTGCCACACTTGGATCTACACGTGGGCGGTGATGACCCTGGTCCAACCACTCGCTTACTCTGACCCAGAACTCGGTCAATTACCGAACTCGACCCACTTCCTGTTTCCCTCTCCTCTCCCTCTTCGACCCTACTACCTGCACAACACGAATCACAATTACTCACCACCAACCTTCATTTCTAAGTTCTTGCTACGTGTACTGAACTGGGTTTAACATAGGTTTTTAGTTGATTGAGTCGCATTTCTTACCGAGATGTGAGAGAGCCGTCGTGGAAGCGGAGAAGAACAGGAGAAAAGTGAAGGCAGTGAGTGTAGGTGACTGATGATGATGGTGACGGCGCCAATGGCGGCGGCGGCGGCGAAGTACGTCCATTGCCGAGAAGCTGACGAGTAATTAAGCAAGCGTGCAAGCGTGTGCTGGCAGAGAAGTTCTGAACAACTAAAAAGGGTGTACAAAGGAGCAAAGATTTAGAAAGAGTTGGTGACAAAGCGATGATTTTGAGAAGAGGAAGAAAAGAAACGAACAGGAAGAGCCTTGCGTGTTGAAGACTGAGAGAGAGTTTGAAGTCAAAGACATGTCATAATAGATTAGAGAAAAAGTGAGAGTTTTGTTTTACTGTTTGGCCAAAGGTAGAGAGTTGGGTCCATCTCTTTTGCGAGGGTCTACCAAACTCCTGAACGAATGTGACCTATTTGTAGCCTTGTAGGGTCCTGCTTTCCTTCTTCTATTGACACCAATTACCAATTTACCAATTTATGTTGTATGCTTAAGCTTAACAAGCAATAAAGTTAGTGGACATAGAAACAACCGATGATGCATATTTTAAAAAATGGTTTAGGTACTTAAAAAAATGAGTAAGACTTTTAAGGATATTTTCTTTTTTATCTTAGAACACTGGACTGATGTATGTCATAAATACACCTGTTTCTCATAATAGATTGATCCATCATGAATTGTGCTCTATTGTCGATGAAGAAAAAAGAGGCATTGAGGAGTTTGCTTCTCTAGTGGAGATACTAATAATTCGAACTCCAAAAAATTACTTAGATTGTTCCTCATTATTACAACACTTCTCACAATAAGTTTCTGGCCTTCTTTTTCACTTGTTTATGAGTTTAAAACCCTTAAAAGGACTATAACTATTTCTTTGGATGCACTTATATCAGTAGAGTTTTTGTTAATAAAGCTTTTGTCAATAGATTTTTTTTTTTCCTGAGAAGAGATTTTTTAAGAAGTTAGTTGGTTGTTTAGCTGTTATTTAAAAAAGAGCTTTTTTGAAAGAGCTTTATACAATAGACTGTTTGGCAATATAAAAATAAAAAGTACTTTTAATTTTAACTATATTTTATTTCGTAATAAAAATTATTTATGCATATAAAAATTATTTAAAATATACTAAACAATATGCAAAGCACAATATATTAATTATTATATAATTTTAAACTATAAGAAACATAAATGAAAATATATCTTACCAAATCTTTTGTATAGATTATAATATAAGGAAAACTAATATAAAAAATAAATATTAAAATATATTTTAAAAAGTCAAATAATATTATATAAATCTTAAAATAAACGTGAAGATGTGTTTGTGGGTATTGTGGGAATTATGAGTAAAACAGAAGGATAAAGGCGACTAAAAAATAGGCTCTTTAATTGATATGAAAAATCTACCTTAAAAAGTTTTTTTTTTAGAAGCTCCAAATTTGAGCTTCTTAAAAAGCTGTATTTTAGTTGCCAACAAATTTATATCTACTAAAAAAGTGCTTTTTTATTTTACAGCCAAACACTTATTAAAAAAAAAAGCTTTTGCAGTAGAAAAAAGTACTTATTCACCTTTCAAAAGCTCAATCAAACAGACACTAAGCAAGCAAGAGTTCAGATTCCCTTTGAACCCTTTTTTTATTATTTTTCAACTTTAACTCAAAATTTAGGGTAGACTGAGACCATAATAATAATATTATAAATGAAATGGTTTCCTTAAAAAATTAATTTTAATATTGGTTGCAACACTTGTCAGCAATGACTAAGAAATTGAACTGATTCGACCAATTTATCTATAAAAACTTTGAATTGACCAATTTTCGATATAATATTCAATTTTTCTGTTTGATTTACTTTAATAATTTTTGTTGTTAATAACCGATCAATTTATTAACTAATTAATCACTTTTATTAAACTAATTAGTTATATAAATCAAAATAAATAAATAAATTTTATTTAATAGTATTTTTAATTAAAATTCAAAATTTTCAATGGATAAGAGTATTTTTTTCAATCACATTCAAATTCTTTACTTTTATTCAATCTTTAATCGATTTTATGACAATCTATTATAAGTTGAATCTTTTAAACTTTAACCCTCTTATTTTACGATTTAACTTTTGGTATGATATTTAAAAGCTTACTTCTCACACACAAGTTAAAAACCATGAAAATACCCTACGAAAGATTCTTTTTTCTTTTTCATGTGTGCCACTACCAAAGTGGTAAATAGTGAATGAGATTGAAGTGGAAGTAAGCTGGAATTTGATTCCAACCAAACTAGAAAACTGTGGCAGTTACTTTTGAAAGGGAATGTTCAAAGGGTAAAAATAGAGGGAATGCACAAAGGTTATAAAAAAAAGGTAACGAAGGATAAAAGTTAACAACACCAAAAAAAAAAAGAGGTTGTGTTTTCAGCTTGATTGCAACAGCACTCGTGTGGTTGCGTAGTTGCGTAAATAAAGAACTGAGGACTGAGGAGAGGACACAGACGCTATTGAACATCGAAGGGGTTTTTTCTTTTTTCCTGTCTCATAAGGGACCAACATTTCAGTCAATCTCTCCCCAACTCGCCCTCCATTATTGACCAATCTCTCTCACTCTCTCTTTCTGCTACCGTGGGATACTAAATTTCCAATCTCACCCACCAATCCATAATACATACAACAGACACTGTGTATGTGACCCACAAACCTTAAGAACATATCAAAAAGTTGTTCAGTTTTTGGACAGCAGCTACATTATTGTTTTTGGCAAAAATTATTAAGCGGGCGAGGATTGGAGTCATCAGTTTTGTGGGCTTTAGATGAAAATTAAAGGGCAATTCCTCCTATTTCATTATATTTGACATGAATTCTTATATTTTTTACTTATATAAGTAAATTATCGAATGGTATATAATATTATGTAAATCATATAATTAAATCATGTACTTCAAAAAATTATTGAATAAATTGGTCAATTTTTAAGAAAAAAGTCATGAAAGCAAGTATGATCGAAAGGTTAAAAATCGAATTAAAAAATTAACTGATTCACAGTTGAATTAGTTAAATTAATTAAATTTTTTAATCGTTAATCAAAACTAATCAGAACTAATTGATATTAAAAGATTTAACTACTTAATCAACTTAAATTCTTTTTTTATGGATTTGAGAAATGGGTTACTTACTTAAGACATGTGTAAATTGTTGCGAAAACCCAACATTTTGATTGAAAATAAGAAAAAAAAAAAAGAAAAAGAAAAAGTGGCCCAGATACATCAGTGATGTTTCTTTCCGTAAATGAAGGCAACTTAAAAAGGTTTTGGTATTTTTCTCTGATCACTCTGACCGTGGGTTCGGTAACATTTAAGGCAAAGAGGTTAGGAGCAGGTTCAGGTCTTAAACACATATGCTTTCTCTGGCTTCGGGTCTGATAAGGCAACCTAAGAAACAAACAAACATGGTCAGCCTATCAGAACAACAGCTCTCTTTTCTCTTTTCCCTTTTCATTCAACACACATAGAAGAAGAACAATCAGAAACAAATCAAAGATCAAGTCTTAGTTGTGATGTGAGTGACATGCCTGCCTGGAAGAACAAGTAGCTCCAATCCCGATTACAAGGTATCTTACCTTAGAATAAATAGGCTAAGGCTAAGACTAAGACTAAGGCAAAGGCCTGGAATGAATCAGTTAGAAATGGGCCTGACGCTGGGTGAAGAAGAAGAAGATTACACAGGCCTGCCTCCAAAAACGATCCTGAATTCTGTAGAGAGGTGTTGGGAAATTATTAAGTTTCCCTTTAAAATAAGATTCGTAGGAAAGTGAAATAAAAGTGGTAAGAATAACACACAATTTGATAACGGAGTTCGGCCAAACTTGCCTACGTCTCCGGAGCTGCTGCAGATCTTTACTAAGGAGAAATTTTACAAGTGTTTACAACACTACTACCTCACACCCAATTATCCCCAAGAATTTTTCTCACAAAAATTCTCTCAAAAACCACTCTCTATCTTTCTCTTTGTTTTTTTTTTCTCTTCACTTTCTACTGAATGTAGGAGGCCTTATATAGGCCTCCTAATCTCCTCCATGTCAAGGTTAGGTAGCCTAACCTTGACAAACTTTGGCAGCAGCCTAAAAATGGCTGCTGTCAAAGTTAGGCAGCAGCCTTAAATGGTTGCTGTCAAAGTTAGGCAGCAGCCATAAATGGCTGCTGTCTTGACTAACAAGGATAGCAAGTACAATAGTCCATTTTTAAGACAATCATGAAATCAATGTTTTTATATTTTTTTTATTACAAGGCATTGTTTATTTTTCTTTTTCTTTTTTCTGTTTGTACTTCTCTGTTTCTTGGTTCCTATCTCTTTTGAATTTTCAAACAGAATTCTAATGACCATTTCTTAATATTAAATAAGAATTACTCAATATTTATCACAATTTTTAATAAATTAAGAAAGGGAATTAATTGAATTGTTTAAACTTTTCTTTAACATTCTCACCCATTAGAAAGTTATGCTATAAGATGACATGACTAACAAATTAAATTAAAAAGTAATAGTTTTCTAAAAACAAAAACTCTTGGCAATCATGCATAGATTTGTGATATTTTTGTTTGTGAATAATATGGAATCAGGGGAGCTCTCATATGTGTTTTGATGAAATGCAACATAAAAATAAAATGAAGACATAAACTTAGAAGATAATTTACAAAATTGCTAAAGAGAAATTGAAGTTTGCAATTGATGAAGTAATGATCAAATTAAGAACAAGAGAAGATCAAAGGGTTACCACTATTATTTTATATTTTGTGTTTTTATTTGTGATCTCGTTTTGTTGATTTGATGCTCTAAACTGCTCACCATGCATAAATATTTCATTTCACTCCATTATATGAGTCTTTATATTCACCAAAGGCATTAAAGCTTTTGATTTTAATACAAAAATATGTTGATCTTTTAGACACTCCTTAGGGAACCTTTTGGAAAGTGTTTAAATCATAATTTCATTAAACAAATTATTTTTAAGCATTTAAAATTGTTAAAATCATACTTTTGGGATGATTTGTCAACCTATATGAGTTAGTGCTCAATCAATATAGGTTAGCAGTGTTAAATTTGATGTGCTGAAATTTTCGTATAACATTAGTTAATGTATTTGTCGATCAATATGTTATATTAGTCGACCAATATGCCTTCTAGTTGACCAATCTCTCAAAAAATAATAAATATGTGCATTCAATGCACAATGGTTAACTAATATGCTATACTAGTCAACCAATATTCTACAAGTGATCATTATAATGACTAGTTCATGGCTCCAATGGCTAGTAGCAGTCCCAAAACACTATAAATAGGTGGTTTCTAATTAGTTTAGCTTTAAGAAATATTTAGATGTCTTATACACACATTACTAAGTATTTATAAATTATTTAAGCACCATTGTTTTATATTTGTGTAAGAAACAACCTCTCTACTAGTTAGGGATAAAGTTGTGTGCTTTTAGACTTTCTCAGACCTTGCATATCAATAGGATTCATACTGGGTGTTCTTGATATTGTTGTTGTTTTGTTTGTTTTCTATTTGAGAGAGCAAGCCTCTTTAGAGTTATCAAAATGATAAATTAAGGTATTTTGAGCTATAATATTTGTTTGGACATTATATTATTATACTTTAGGGTGATCCAAGTGGGATTGAGGTTCTTCTTCACTTTAGAAGAAGATTGTAAAAAGATTTCTATTTTCCAATAAAGATTGTACAAAGGTAATTCTTTGCCTTGAAAGAAGAATTATAGTTGAATTTAAGAAGAGTCTTGAGAATGGAAGTAAGCAAGGGTTTTTTTTTGAACCACTATAAATCGATTTACAATTTGTCTTCCTTATCCTCTTTAAATTATTATTCAATTATTCAATTAATTTATATTAAGCAATTTCCTCATCCTTATTTATATTGATTGATATTAATTGAGTATATTAGTTAAAAAAAGATTTTTAATTTTTTTAAACACCTTGTTTACCCCTTCCTCCTTTTAGGAGTCATTATAGACTAATAAGTGGTATCAGAGCAGACCTATTAGTTTAGTACTTCTAACAAAATCATATAGAAAAGATCTTAATGGAATATTTAGGAGCAACATCATCATCATTTAACAAAGAGGGAAAAAGCATTATTAAAGCTTCCTTCTTTATTGGAAGTGACTATCTTTATTGAAAAACAATGATAAAATTTTTCTTAATATTCAAAAGTGTAGACCTATAGGAAATAATTTCAAATGACCTCTTTATACATATGGAAATCATAGATTAAAAAAGGGTCTTGAAACTAAAGTAAGAATGGGAACTTCAAGATTAATTTTCATAAATAGTAGGGTCGTACATATCTTATTTTTTGCACTATGAAGAAATGAATTCAATAGGAACTCTATGTGTGAAACAACCCATGACATTATCAATACATTAGAAATTATAAATGAGGGGGAAAATCAAGTTAAGGAGAGTAAAGTAAGCATATTAACACATTAATATGAATTGTATTAAATGAAGCATAATGAAAGCATATCTAGTATATGCATATTACATTTATTTGATATAATTAATGCACTCAAGTTCTTAGAAAGACTTGTACTAATATTTAGAAAGTTATTTAGGTTACTTTTGAATACTTAAGAAGCTAAAGTGATAACTATTCAAGAATTCAAAGACCTAACAACTCCACCATTGGGAAAACTTATTGGATCTCTCCTCACATACAAAATAAGGCTCTAAAAGACACAAGAATACATGATACTCCAAAAAAAAAAGAATTAGCCTTTAAAGACTTAAAGGAATAATTAATTGAAGAGGAAGAGACATAAATTAATGAAATGAATGAAGAAGTATTGCCTTAATCACAAAAAAATTCAAGAAGTTCTTAAAAAAATGATTTCAAGGAAGGTAAAGGTGATTTAAAACATAAATCCATTAACATTATTTTTTTAATGTAGGAAACTTGATCACATGAAGCCATTTTGCCCTCTACTTAAGGATGATGATAAGAAGTATGAAAGAAATAATAAGAAAGAGAAGAAGGACAAATACAAGAATAAAGAATTTAAAGCCTCAACTTGGGAAAAAATATGAATATAAAAATAATTACTAGGATGAGAGAGAACTTATATATGCTTTACTGCTATGAATAATGATAAGATAACATCTAACCCTAATTTGTTCAATAATCATAGTGATTTGACATATGATGAATTAGTTAAAAGTTTAGAAATAATGAGCAAAAAAGGAAGAAATTATCTTCCAAACTCAAGGAAGTTAAAAAAAAAAACTAAATGCATGCATAAATGAGAATGAAAAGATAAAAAGTGGATTGCATAACATTAAAAAAATCCAAAAATATGATCATTTATGAAAATCATGACATAGATGCATTAAGGCATGAGAATGAGACATTGAAGAAGGAGGTTGATGCTCTCAAGGACTCATTGTCCAAATTTATTGAAGGGAATGAGAAACTTGAAAACGTGTTAGCAGCTCAAAAGAATTCTAATAATAGGGATGGAACTGGATATAGTTATGTGAGTGTTTCTAACATTAAAATAACTCTTGTCAAATGAAAGCATTTACATAGTAAGGAACTATTTCTTAGAATAACAAATGAGCATGAAATATTTACATCTAAGAATACATAAGCATATGACACATCCACTAAGGCTCACTTTAAAAGCAAACCTCATGCTTTCATATATGGCTTAAAATTTAGATATAGAATTTATTACTCTCAAAGGGAAGAATAGGCATAACTTTTGTAATAGTATGCAAATCTATTTACACCTTTTTATGCCCTAAAGAAGCATACATCAAACCTTCATTCGTAGTAGGTATCATACATAAAATCATGATAGCTCATATCACTATTTTAGGAGAATATTTAACACTTTTAATGTATAAAGGAAGATTTCTCATTATGTGTATGCATATAGAATACCAAGTAATGTAGATATGCATTGCCATCACTCATATAACATAGTATGTCATTTTTGTGGTAAGTATGAACATATTGATAAATTTTTTATTTAAAAAATAATGGCAAACAAACCATTGAACTTATGGGTTATAAAGAATAAAGTGCCTTATAATCAAGGAACTAAGCTTATATAGGTTCATAAAAAACATTTATTATCTTATTTTGTAAGGTTTTAGGTTTTAGGTTTTAGGTTTTAGGGTTTTAGGGCTCAGGGTTAAAAAGAATAAAGAGCCTTATTTTAAATGGAACTCTCTCTCTCTCTTTCTCTTTGCAACGATAGGAAACAATATTATCGCTTTGTTGTTCCTGGTGGCATGCCTGCACTTTGGGTGTTGTCATATGATCTTCTTTGTTTTATTAATCGACTCTTATGTGATATGATATCTAAGATTTAGCTTTGCTCTTCTTCTTTTACAGCTTCTATTACTTATTACTATTGTGTCATTATCAATCACTCACCCTCTTCACAATAGGAAAAAAAACATTTTCATTAGTAACTATTTCAACATTTTATCTACTAGCTCCATAATAATCCTTGGCAGGAAACCAAAACCAACATCTCGATATTCCAAGTTTGTTAAGATTGTTGCTTGTTCTAGTTTAAAAGATCAAAATTATGGATAAAGTTTTGATCTATGGGTGATATTTAATATCCATCTTGATTTTTTTTGTTCTTAACTGGTATTGTAATTTTAACCAAATTTTCTATGAATTTGTTCATTTCTCATAAATATTTATGCTTTACCCTTGATTCTGGTTTGTGGATTCTTCAATTGTATAACTTATTCAGAAACTTGAACTAGGTTTATTATATGTTGAACTTTCACCCCTCCCCCTTACTAGTTAGATGGTTTGTTTATAGTTACCAAAGTGATTACTGTTTGGTTTATTTTATCAGTTTTACTTAATTTAGGAAAAGGCTTTACTTTAATGATCTCCTAGGTGTATTAAGTCTTATCTTATGTTTTCTTTCAAGATGTCAAGAATCAGTGATTGTTTCTTAAACATGTTACTAGTTTAGAGTTATTAAATGTATTGAGTATTAATAGTGGGTGTGTTTGGTCCCTTGCACTTACTTTCTTCATAATTTTTTTTCATCTGTTATGAGTTTACTATCCTCATTTATTCAGCTTTTTTTGTTTATATTTTTAAATATCACGTTTGTTCTTTTTTAATTGTTCAGTACTGGAGGTTAACATTCTATAAAAATCTCATTTTAAAAAGTGGTAAATATTTTAAAATATCAATTTTTATTTATTTACGGTTGTGAATACTTATGATTTTCGAACCTAATTATTATGGTGCCCATTTTTGGGATTTGTTAATAATATTTATTTCCTCTAGAGTTATATTGGAGTCGTTTAGGATCTGCTTGGTTGGAGGGTTTGAAACGGAATGTAACATAACACACTTCCATCATTTGGTTGAGAGTTTCATAATGGAATGGAATGGAATGAGATGGAAGTGGAGGGTTTCATGTTATGTTCCATTCCATCCTAAACAATGAAAATATGAAACCTTCAATTTTGGGGTTTAGGGTGGAACGTAAACTAATAAATACATACTACCTAATATACCTTCAATAATTTTTCTTAATACAATTATTTCTTCTAACCCTAACCCCTTGTATATAATTAATAATATTTTTATATTATTTATCATTACCTTAATAATAATATTTTTATATTATTAATAAAAATTGTATATAATTAATAATAAAATAATAAAATTTTTATTAATGAAA
>JAOQMS010000180.1:52842024-52865503 GCA_027563885.1 Erythroxylum longipes | reverse complement strand
AACTTTGGCAGCAGCCTAAAAATGGCTGCTGTCAAAGTTAGGCAGCAGCCATAAATGGCTGCTGTCTTGACTAACAAGATGCCCTTTAGCTTTGCAACATGTAACAGAGGACCTACTTACTTGGTCAGGGACAAACAATGACAGGAAGCAGGCAACCAATTCTACTACTGCATGAGTTTAGGTACATTGTGCACAGAGACTTGAAAGGGACGATTCAGGCTGGGGTACTATCGTAATGGGCTCATCTTATCCTTTTAGCTTTGTTTCTGTTTAATTCTACGAAATTGAATTGGATTTTGTGGGATGTGTTTTCATTTTCGTTTGGGACTAGACCTGGAGATAGTGGAGAATCAGAATCCTCCGCACACAGGTGGTGGTTTTGCACTTAACATAAACCTGTGAAACCAATTCTATACAGACAGAACTGCTGTCCTTAATTAATCCCAAAAGGGCAAGGCAAAGAGGGAAAAGGAAAACAAACGTACATTCACGTGCATGGAGAGCAAAGATGGTAACTTTTCGACAGGTCAGGGTTAGGATTACAGTACTACACTTGAAATTTAATTCGATTCAAATTGAAATTATATAATGGTCATGATTAAGAAGATGAAGTTAAAATAGTATTATTTAGTGCATATGCGTTTATTTTGTATCTCTTTAATATCTTTATATAGTTTTACCTTTACTTTACCATTACAATTGAAAATTAGTATTTTTAAATTCAACTAAAATAACAGCCGGGAGATTCTGCAATCCTGTGGAGTCTAACAGCCCTCTAATGTAATAAAACTGTCTGCTTCTCCGACCAACCGAAGATGACAAAAGTGATATTATTTAGGTGCGGATGCGAATACCACAAATTCACAAGAGGAGGTCGAAAACTACACGTGGCGGAGTACAGACTTCTCGAACTCTGAACAATCCTTTGTTTAATAAAACATAAGGAATCCACAGATCCTCGCTAGAAGTTGGAGGCTCGGTCAATAGCTCCTATCATGGCTATCCAGGTGAGCTCTTTCAGTTTCACCCACAACCCCCACATGTCTCCCCGATTCTCTAATCATTTTAAAATCTCTTCGTTGGGTTATTGATGGGGTTTTATTATGTTGGCAGGCTTGGTACATGGACGATAGCAACGAAGATCAGAGGCTTCCTCATCACCGAAACCCAAACGAGAATGTTTCGTTGGACCAATTGGCTGGTACAATCTCGTTGTTTACCTATCTGGGTTTTCGTTAGTTTTGATGTTCCAAAGTGATTTCTGAAAACATAAGGATTATACAGGGTTGGGAGTCTTGTATTGGCAATTGAACCCCGAGAACTACGAGAATGATGAAGACTTGAACAAGATTAGAGAAGCCAGGGGATACAGTTACATGGTATTGAAGTTTGCTGTCTGCTAATTATTTTACTTCTTCTTTATTGTAATTACATATGCAATAGAATTGAGAATCAGCAGAGGGATTTTTATATGAAAAGCTTGCTTCTTGCAATACTCAGAATCTGCTAGATTACTTTATTCATATGGTATAAAGATTGACTGCATTTGCTGATGAGTTAGTCTTGCTGAAGTTGCCTACTAGATTGTGAGAAATTAAAATTGGTGCCATTACCTTTTCAATACATGGGTCAAAAAAAACCCTAAAACAAATTTCCTTTTGGTATTCTAGTACACCAATTTTGAGTTTTTATGCAATTAGGCAGTCAGCAAACTTTTCAGCGTCCACACTTCCCACTTCCATGTTCTTAGCTCTTTCCAACTCCAACATTTATTCCATTGATGTAAAGCCATTCTTGAGGTTTTGTTTGTTCCACAAATTTGGGTTGATTGCAATTGACCCTTAAGAATAGCTCATTTTTTGCATTTTTAAAAATAATGAAAGCCTATTTTCTTTTCTTCAAGTTTCAATCTTTTCAATTAGAAAAGAGGTTTCTAGTATTGTAATGCCAGACATTTTTGGCTTTGGCTTATTGAAACAGAAATGTGATCAAATAGGTTTATTTGAGTTCTGTGTTTGGACAAAAGGATAGGTATATATTCTGCTTGATATGAATTCCTTTCTATCACCAAGCACAGCCTCAATGTTATGGGATCTGGGAGGCCTACATGCATATCCTTCCATATATTTGCTAGATATTGCTCCTTGCCATCAAAATTTAAATGAATTTGTTACAAAATTGGACAATTGCCTTAATTATTATCATACTTTGGATGATCCATATTATGGGCCCGTGCTTGGGATCGAGTCCAAGGACGATTCTCAGGAAAGTTAATCTCTATCCCCTTACTTACGTTAGTTCCCTTCCTTGCAAAACCTATTTTTGGTTATGAAAAACTGGCAGCACTTGTCAAGGACAAGGTCTACCAAGATTAGGTTAAATTACTCTACTCCTAATTAGCTAATTTTTATGATAACTTCTTCCTTACTTTATTGCATAACATAATAGCCTTATATAGGCAAAAAAAACATAAAGTTCCACCTAAACTAGGACTCCTAGAAAGACTCCTATTCAAGCTATTTTAGGACTCTTAGAAAGACTCCTATTCAAGCTGTTTTTATTAACATAACTAAAACAGAAACTAGTGCAAAAATAATAGACTCCTACTCCTAATAAAACACTCCTCTAATAGACTCCTAATAAAACACTTGTCTTTGCAAGTAGTAGGTTCTTCCCACAATGCATCCATATCACTCGCCTCTTCGACATCGACCTTGCCCTAAAGCTCGAACTCAGGTTATGCCAGTGATGGTATGCAAAGATATCTCAGGTTCTCTCTCCACTGGTTCCTCCCTTTCTTCCTCAGAATTTGCCATCTCAATCCAAAATAGTCACTTACATTTGTGCCCCACCGAATAAGTTTCGTCACAATTGTAGCACAACCCCTTCTCTGTTCTTTAAGCCATTTCCGCTATGGTTAAGCGCCTTCCCATCCGGGTTGGAGTACTTGCTATACTGGAGATTGTTGTTTTAGCCCCCGAGTTTACCTTACCTCCTAAAGATGTGGCTACACTCGCGCTGGTGCTGTTACTACTACTATCCAGTTGCGAAGATAGCCATAGGGTGGTGTTTCAGCTGTCTCTTACCCCTTGGGTGTATTGCATCTGCATGCATTGCAATTTTCTTTCACACGCTTTTGCTTAGTTCATTGCAGCCCTAAAATTAACAGGATATTGCATCTCCACCTCGATTCGCAGCCCTTCTACCAACCTAGCCGTGAATAAATTTACTTGTAGGTCTCGTGGAAGCCCTATGGTTCGAGGCAGCAGTGTTTGGAATTGGCGTTGATATTCTTCTATGCTTCCTGTCTGTTTGAGGTTTGCCAATTCTCCTACAGGGTTGTTACTAAGGTGAGGGCCGAATCTCATATTGCAATGGCTTTTGAAAGAGTAACGATGCATCCCTGGTTCTTCTTTTTCCAAGTTGAAAGAATAACAGTTGGGCCTCCCCCATCAAATGAAAGGCAACCAATCTTACCTTCTCCTCCTCCGCTATTGGTTGCCTTAGGAAAAACTACTCACACCTGTGAAGCCAAACCAATGGATCCATTGAGCCATCCAACGTTGGAAATTCCATCTTAGTATATTTAGGCACCATTCTTGCCCCGCTACCCGTATCGGTCCTCTCCTTCCATGGTGGTGGTGATGGTGCCTGATACTCGCTCGCTTTTGCACCTTCCAACCTTGCAAGCATGCGGATAATCTCTGCATATTGAGCCTTCAATTCTTACTGTCCCATCTCTAATGCGTATATCCTTTGATCCATTTGCCAATCTACCGAAGATTGTTTTGCAGCTGAATGGCATGTTTCGTCCATGAACTCCTGCTCTGATACCAAATTGTTATGGGCCCGTGCTTGGGATTGAGTCCAAGGATGATTCTCAGGAAAGTTAATCCCTTTCCCCTTATTTACGCTGGTTCCTTTCCTTGCAGAACTATTTTTGGTGATGAAAAACTGGCAGCACTTGTCAAGGACAAGGTCTGCCTAGATTAGGCTAAATTACTCTACTTCTAATTTGCTAAATTTTATGATAACTGCTTCCTTACTTTATTGCATAGCATAATAGCTTTATATGGCCAAAAAAAAAACATAAAAGTTCCTCCTAGACTAGGACTTCTAGAAAGACTCCTATTCAAGGTGTTTTAGGACTCTTAGAAAGACTCCCATTCAAGCTGTTTTTATTTACATACTATAACAGAAACTAGTACAGAAATTATAGACTCCTGCTCCTAATAAAACACTCCTCTAATAGACTCCGAATAACATACTCCTCTTTGCAAGTAGTAGGTTCTTCCCACGATGCATCCATATCAACCCATCTGAAAAGTCTGGATTTTTCTTTCATCTTTTGTAAAGAATCTACTTTTTATGACTGATTGGAAACAGGGCGCAAAGCCTTATTCCAGATTTTGGAAAAATCTGTAATGTGCTAATGATCTGCATAAATTCTTGTTTATAGCTGTTTGGCTTGTTCTCGATCTCTACAATACCTTCATTTAAGTAGTAATAGATACTGCCAATGATGGAGTCAATGTTACATCAAATACTTGAATCTTGCAGGATTTACTTGATCTATGTCCAGAGAAAGTTCCTAACTATGACGAGAAGTTGAGGAACTTCTACACAGAACATATTCATGCTGATGAAGAGATTCGCTATTGCCTAGAAGGGAGTGGATACTTTGATGTCCGAAACAAGAACGATAGGTGGATCCGAATCTGGATTAAGGCTGGTGATCTTATCGTTTTGCCAGCAGGAATCTACCACCGGTTCACTCTTGACACCAGTAACTATGTTAAGGTAATTTATGACATTACTCTTGATATTAGCAGGAATAATGTAATTAATTTGAGCTGTTGATTGATGGTTTTTTGTTTGCTTTGTAATGCAAACAGTTAATGAGATTGTTCGTGGGAGAGCCAGTGTGGACTGCGCATAATCGTCCACAGGAAGAACATCCAGCAAGGAAGGAGTATATTAAGAGTTTGACTGAGAAGGTTGGATTGGCACTTGAAGCTCATTAAGTTTCTGGACGGATATCTGGTTTATTGTGATGTATGATATGTACTGAAAACTTGAACTTCGAGAAGAAAACACTTATTGTTACATCTGTAATGTATACGTTTAGTTGGGGAAAATCATGCAAGGATGCAATAACGTGGTCGAACTCCTGTAATAAAACAATGGGTACAAACCAACCAATAGCATATATCTACATATTTATCACTCTTGACAGACTGTGTGAAAGGTGCAACCTTGAAACATGCTGGCAAGTCCGAGCTTGACTTGCTCAAAACCTAGTCAAGCTTTAAACCATTTCTGTGTTCCGTTTACATCATTGTCATGTAATCGGAACACAGAAATGATCCTTGAGTCATTGCCAGTGATCCACAGGTTTAACTTGTGGTCCTTGATTTCCTTTGAATGAAAATAGAAAAAAGTGACTCACATTCCTATTTTTCAATTCAAAAGACGTAAATTCAAAGCCATCATCAACTTGTTAACCTCGTCCAAATTCAATCTTTTAAAATCGTTTCTGAACAAGGAAAAAAAGAAAATTCTGGAAAAAGATTAATTATATCATCTTTTCCTAATAAATAAGATACTATTTTAACAGGAAAAACGGAAATTTCTTATTTTATTATTTTCAATATAACATTATTTTAATTATGAAAATTTTAAATTTAAGAATATAAATAATAAGCTAATAATTTAGGGACTGGGTAGCAAATAGTCAGATATTCATTTCCCTTGATCTTTGTGTCACAACCAACCTCTCTCACCACATAAGCTTTGGCCCACACACGTCACAGCCTCATCTCTTGCGAGAGGACAATAATATCCTTCTATCTACAGTCCATCCCAAGCAATTAATCTAGCGGAAAACTACCGCTCTGTTCGTTAACCAGAACGGTCAAAGCAGTCAGAAACAGACAAGGGTGTTTTCGTCATTAAGCTCGCTTCCCCTTCACGTTTAAAGCCCCACCAGTCTAATTCTTGTCTTCCTTGCGTTGCCACAAAGCAGAGAACGAAGAAACAGAGAGATAAGAGAGAGAGAAAATGGTTGCTCCGGTGAAGGTAATTTGCTTTCGATTTTATTTGCGATGCAAGTTCTCTTCTCTTGTATAGAGATTAATTATTGGCTTTTTTCTTGGTCTTAGATTTCTAGTTTTGTTTTTAATTTTGTTTTCGACTTCTTATACTTTACTTGTTGGATGGGATTGAGACTAAACCTTGTTTGATGATAACTGAGCTATACCCTCGTTGGTATCTGAATCAGTGAACTATTTTATGATATTTAATCTTGGTTTTGTTTGCTTTGTAATTTAACGCCAGCTTTTGTTGGCTATTCATTTGGTTGCTCTGCTAATTTTGGGCTTTTTCATGCAACATTCTGTGAACCTTTTAATGTGTAAAATTTTAGATGGTGAATTCTTTATGCTGTTGTTGTCACATTGAACTCTCTTAAATCATTACTTTGGATACCTGGGCTGTTTTTCTGAGTCGCCATCATTCTTTTTCCATTTTAGCTGTCGTATTCACTACCAAACACTTTCTCTCGGCTGCTTCCCGGTTCATATGGCAGCCTGGTGAACATCACGTAACAAAGTTTCCTACATCCCCTGGATTTTGTTTTTGCCTATGATATTTGGCTAATTGTTTTTTTTTTTTTCATTTGGATATCCATTTAGTAGTTTCAGCCTTTCAGGGGTCCGTTTTGGTGTAGCATAGATGATATACGTATGTGGTTTAGTCAAAGCATGAACCTTGAATCTCTAGTGCAAAGAGTTAGATTGGCTTATAAGAATCAGTATTATGGTCATGGTCTTGACGAATTGCAGAATATGCAACCGAAGAAAATGCTATTAAGTTTACAAGGCTGTGTTTGAATTGGAATTGCGGATTTTTATATCCTCATTTTATTGTTTGTGCACCACCGTTTGTCTGTGGACCCTGGACTGATAACGATTTATTGATTTGGTTACAACAGGATCCTAGAGAAGAAGTGATTCAGGCATGGTACATGGACGATAGTCAGGATGATCAGAGACTGCCCCATCACAAGGATCCCAAAGAATTTGTGACTCTGGAACAGCTAGAAGGCAAGTTTTTCCAAGAGAAAAACCAATGTAACATATTTTTGCAAATTGCAACAGGTGTGCTAGATAGTTTTCATGAAATGCTCCTTGTATCTTGCAGAGCTTGGTGTTATTAGTTGGCGATTGGATGCTGACAATTATGAAAATGATGAAGAATTGAAGAAGATTCGTCAGGATCGTGGATACTCCTACATGGTTAGTGAAACTTTAGTACTTTGTTTGTTTATCTATTCTGCTAATAGTTATTGTGAAAATTTAGTGAATGCTGAAACCTGTAGTTGGGATTATTTTTTGGTGCTGATTTTTTACCTCAGTTTTTATTAATCCTTTTGAGTTGATTCTTTCTGATTCTTACATTCATATCCCAGTAGAACCAAAAGGAACAATTAAGTGATTCTTTTCTGTAGGACTTCTGTGAGGTTTGCCCTGAAAAACTACCAAACTATGAAGAGAAGATAAAAAACTTTTTTGAAGAACATCTTCACACTGATGAAGAGATCCGTTACTGTGTGGCTGGAAGTGGTACGGAGGGTTTGGTTTTCTTGTTATTCCCTCAAGTTTACTTATCCATATATGCATCTTAATATTGCATTTATGTGTTTGCGAGAAAGGTTATTTTGATGTTAGGGACCGTAATGACCGCTGGATTCGCATAGCAGTGAAGAAGGGTGCAATGATAGTCTTACCTGCCGGAATTTACCATCGTTTTACTCTGGATACAGATAACTACATCAAGGTATATGTTATACACTGTATTTGAGAGACTTGTATTTTATTGTGCACCATTGTTTGATTCGTGTAGGAAATGAAGATGGCTAGGATATTAAGAGGTCATATGTAGCTGGTTGTGGGCAATTTATTAATGAAAATTTGTTACTACTGCTGTTATTCTCACATCAACGACGGTAGTGTTGGTCAATCCTACCAGCACCCTGCTTATGGAATTTGTGGTTCTAGACGCACGTTGAACAACTTTTTGGTATTCTAGCAGTATATATTTACTATCGTATATGAGATATACAGAACCTCAGTCAATTCTAAAAACATGACTTAAATATTACACATTTACTTAGATTCTGTATACTGGAAGATCTGTTAAAACTTTATTGCCATTGGTTTTTCAAGTGTCAATGAATCTATATACTTCTTGTGGATTTATTCCAAAGTAATTGTGTTCATGTGCCAAGCCTTTCCCCAAACTGCAAACTGATAATGAACGCTTGCATATTTTTATAGCTTCCATGTATCTCATTTAAAATAGTTTCTGACAAGAAGACGTCATACAGGCCATGCGTCTATTTGTTGGTGACCCAGTTTGGACTCCATACAATCGTCCACATGATCACTTGCCTGCAAGGTATGGTTTTGGTCTTTTCTTGTCCAATTTCCAGGCACTAGGAATTCCAGGTGAGGCTTCGAGTCTTAGGAAGGGATCTAATTGTGCAGGAAGGAGTATGTCCAGTCTTTTGTGCAGAAGGAGACTGCTGGCCATGCTGTTGGTGCCACGGCATGAAGTCTTACCTTGGCTTTCTCTTCTCTGAACTAAAGAACTTAGTTGGCCCATGTCTGTACCTTATACTTTGCTTTATGGTGACTGCGTATCCATTTGTGTTGTATGTTTTGTGTATCTTTTACCTGCAACTTATGCAATAACTTGATATGCTATCTTATCCTTTGGCATCTAAATAAGAGAGTTTCATTTAACTTCCGTAGTGGCACATCACAAAATTTTCCGTCCCAATCGAATTTGGATTTTCATATTTGATAATGATGGGGATTTGGTTCCTTCGGATGTTTATATCTGTGTATCAAGACTCTTAACTAGAATTAAACTAGTGTGGTGTTTGTTTTAATGTTGTTTAAATTTTCTATATTGTATTTAAATATAATATTAATAATTATATCATTTAATTTATTGTAATGCTAATTAAAATTTTTCTATCTTATGCATGAAGACCCAAAAAAAAATTCATATTTTTTCAATTGAAAAGGCGTGAACGATATTTCAAAATGTAAGAAAGGAAATTAAAAATCTATCAACAAGATATAATTATTAATTGTAGCATACAAAAATTTTAAAAATGTTTTTAAAATAATATATTTTGCTTATAAAAAATTAGGTATATATTGTAGATATACTTATAAAATAATGAAATAATGACATAATTATTTTATTATCATATTACATATGAAAATAGGTCATAATTTAACCTTTATATTACTGAATTATATCTTAATTTATAATGACAAAATAAAAATAGTTTCTATTGGAGTGTGTCATATTACGAAAATAAGTATAATACTTTTATAAGGATAGTGAATTTGTTCCCTTGGATATTTATATCTTTCGTATATTAAGACTCAACTAGAGTTAAACTTGGAGTGTAGTGTTTGTTTTAATGTTATTTAAATATATTATATTTTATTTAAATAATAATATAAATTTTCAGAGTTTTTCAATTATAAAGACATCAATGGTATTTAAAATGTAATAAAAGAAGTAAAAAATTTAACTATTAACTGTAATATACAAAAATTGATAATATATTTTAAAAGATAATATATTGTAAAATATAAAACAGTAATACTCTTTGCAGAACCTTGTATAAGAATAATTATAATAAATATTAAAATATTTCATTCTCAAATATTTTATTGAATTACACTTTTTAAAAAATTTTTGTTGGCATAATAAAAATTTAACATTTTACAAATGTATTTATTACCGTAGATATATATGTAATAAATAATTATAAGATAATTGTATTATAATTCCATATATTTAATAATACAAATGAAATTATGTCATAATTTAACTTTTATAACGCTAAACTTTATCTTGAATTGTAACATAATTTATATTGTAACCACAAAATACAAAATATATTAATAATCTACTTTTAATTTATTTATTTGTATTATAAATATAAATATATAAATTTATTTAGGTCAATTAACACCAACATCAAAACCTTTTTCGTCGCCTTAATGATCAATCTTGCATTAGATTTGGTCTTTGTCGTGTCTTGATTGCGTTCTAATTTCTACACACATCCTCTCTCTCCCTCCCTTGACTTTGTATTAATTTATAATTTATATTATTTAATTTACGCCTTCTCCATAGTTCTAGCGTCGTCCCTGTCATGTCCCTGCCATTTTCCCTTAACGTGTTACCTCGAACAGTGTGCCACGTGTCAGTTTTTAATATTTTATTTAATATAAATATCCTTACCTGTAGGCCCACCTGGTCCTGGTGGGGCAATCCATTCTCAACTTGATTGATGACGTCGAATAATTTTAGAGCCTGCCAAGTGGCAAGATCTTGTGCGTTGATTATATCCTGCTCCTTCTAAGCATCCAACTAGGGTAGGGCTTGTGAGGTTAGGTTATAATTTGTTTAACCACTAATCTGTATATTTTCAACAAGTGTTAAAGAAATTAGTTTTGTGGAATCTTTTAAAAAATTAAAAAATACTCAATTTTATCTTTAATTAATAGAAATTTGTTTTTAATGGATAAAAAAGATTTTTGAAAAAATTTTATGAAAACATGAGAAATAATAAAAATAAAGAAATTACAAATATTTCTCCTTATTCATGGTCTTAATTACATACTTATAATTAGTAATTTTTTAAGTGGCTAAAAAGGGATTAATTGCATGATTATCAAATTATTTGGAATAACTTTGAATGGAACCTTCTGATGTATCCATGGTACCTTGCGTTTTTTCTCCTTCAATACATTCTATTCACTTCTGCTCCTTAAAACGTCCTTGTCCGTGGACTGACACAGAAAGTGTACCAAACGACCCTTCCCAAAAACAGAAAGCTTCGAGTGTAGGGGCTGGGAAGTAAAAAAATCTGGACCTTCCTCTTTAGGCTCCTTTTGCGGCATTGCCCCGTTTGGGTCCTAAAAGCAAAAGAGAGAGAAATAAAGAAAGAAACTTTTTATTCTTTAAAAAAAAAACTCATATCTTCGTTTAATAGTTACGCCAAAAAGAAGGAACGAATATGAAATAAAAAACAATACTTGATAAAGAATTACGATTAGATAGATAATATTGTCATTCCTGATTTTAGAACCTTACTCCATTCTTCCCAATAATTAAAGAAATAGAAATCATTCCTTTGTATATTTGACATATTTTTTATCGACTTAGACCAATCTTACTTTTTTTCACTCTTTCCATAACATTTTTTACAAACTAACCATTATCTAATAGTAATCATCCCTTTATTTTAACCAACTATCGTAATTATAATGCCATTTTTCGTTATACTCGTTCATATTCTCATTTCCATTCCCACTTTTCAATTGATTTATTCGGTGATTAAGAATCTCTTCCCTATTTCCATGATCTTGATTTGTCTCTTTTTATTTCTCTGTTAACATCCTTCTCCACCTTCCTTTCTGCTTCTTTGTTCTCCCATGGAAATGGGAGTATATCGAACATCACCTTATCCACTTTAGAGTTTAGACAGCGTTCCTTAGGTTTATGTGTGTCTGTGTCTTTCTCTCTCTCTCTCTCTCGTAGGTTGTTCGGTTATGTGTTGGATTTATTCAAGGATAACAGTAACTTCGCTTTGTGTTCAAGGTTTCAACTTGCTCTTTCTAACCGAGTTGGTGAAACTTTCTCGGTGTCGATAGTTTTTTCTCGAGAAAAAATGTTTCGTTTCTCACAGAAAATCCACAGTTCCTAATCGGACACCTAAACCCATGTTGTCCACAAACCCTCCAAACGGAAAAATCTCATCTTTACATCATTTCTGCAAGATAACCAGTAAAAGAAGCTTGCCCAGAATAAATCTAGCTCGTCTTATTCATTCAGTTCCCAACTGATGAATCGTCAAGGCCGGGTTGAAGAGGAGCGTCGAGCTGCTAGTTTATCGTACTTAGGCTTTGCATCTCCAGGTCTTCCTCAACCAATGGAGGGTCTTCACGATGCTGGTCCTCCTCCCTTTCTCACTAAAACTTATGAGATAGTCGAGGATTCCAGTACTAACCATATAGTTTCTTGGAGTAGTGGTCATAACAGCTTCATCGTTTGGGATCCACAAACCATGGCCATGAGTCTACTTCCCAGATACTTCAAGCACAAAAATTTCTCAAGCTTTGTCAGGCAGCTCAACACATATGTAAGTATTTTACCTGTATGTTATGGATCTCCAAGTTGTCTTTGATTTAAGAATAACAAAGATAATGGCAAATTTTATGTGGACTAATACTTTTATAATTTCTTGTGCGTTTTCGTGGGTTTGATTTCTTCCATTTCCATGATAACAAGGCTGAGGATCTAATAGGTCCCTTTTGTTCTACTTTTTTGCTTATTAGATTGCTAAATTTTGTATATATTTTGTTTGTTCAATTATATGGAAAGTAAAGGAAGGTAAACAAATTTCTATTGCGACTATGCATTGAGTTAGTATTCTAGATTGTTTAACCATTGCAACATTTTTCTTCTTAGTTCTAGAACTATTTTGGTCTTTTGGTTTGCATCATTTTGTACTGCGAAGCCCTTCAACTTTCTCGAGAGTGCATGTATTTGACATTCAATTTATCGGTTAATTTATCTTTCTTCGGGGATTGAACACAATTGAGGCGGAGGTTTGGCTTGTGTAGGGGTTTAGGAAGGTTGATCCAGATAGATGGGAATTTGCTAATGAAGGGTTTCTAAGAGGGCAAAAACATCTTCTAAAGAACATTAGAAGGAGAAGAACTCATCAACCAACGGCTTCTCAGCAATCATCAGATCATTGTGTAGAAGTTGGAAGATTTGGGATAGACGGAGAAGTTGATAGATTGAAAAGAGACAAACAGGTACTTATGATGGAACTGGTGAAGCTTAGACAGCAACAGCAAAGTACTAAAGCTTGCCTTCAAATTATGGAGCAAAGACTTAAAAGAACAGAAACCAAGCAGCAACAGATGATGAACTTCTTGGCAAGAGCAATGCAAAATCCCAACTTCATGCAGCAACTTGTCCATGAGAAGAATAAAAGGAAAGAACTTGAAGAAGCAATCAGTAAGAAGAGAAGGAGGCCTATTGATCAAAGGCATACCAATGTTGATGTCGAAGTTGAAGAACTTGGTATTGTTGGTGAGGAAGTGGAAACTTCTGTTAAAAATGAACCTCAGGAGTTTGGTGACCTATCTGACTTTGATATTCCAGAGCTAGATGAACTTGTCATCAACATGCAAGAACTAACAGGATGTTATCAGAACTTACACCAAGAACGCAATGGGACTGTACGGGATCTTGGAGATAGAAGCGGAGAGCATCTTGACCAGGGCTTCTGGGAAAATTTACTAAGTGTAGATATTGGTGAAGCTCAAGATGAGGAAGACGTAGATGTGCTTGATGAGTAGATTGGTTTCTTGGGTTCTAATCCACATTCAGGAGTTTGAGCTTGGTTACTTATTTTCTTTTTCTGTCTGTTTCAATTTGTAGATTAGGAAAACTCTCCTTAAACTTCCTATCTATCTGATTTCTTTGGCCTTTTGATGTGGAGTTCCTGCAATTGTGTGTTCATCAGATGGGATTCTTCTTCTATTGACAGGAGACTGCCTATACACTTAGACTGAACTGTGTACTCGTCCTTTCATTGGAAAGTGAAGGTGAAGGTAGAACTTCTTTAAACACCTTCTTTTCTGGGATTTTTCATGATGAACTTTTATTGTAATCATAGTTTAATTCAGTTGTTAATATAAAGCATACATAGTTTCATCCCTATTTAAATAAGATAATAAAGAAAATTGTTAAATATACTTTTATTTAAATAACTATTTTGTTATTTTATTTCTATAATAGCAATTGCTTGGAAACGTTAATGGATTATATTTTAATATTGCAGTAAATTTAAGATTTTAACATTTTTACCGCTAATTCTATGATCTTTTGCAATGTTTTAAAAATTGGATGGGAATTAAAATTTGGTAACTAGTATAAGACCGTTACAAAATTGTTTAAAAATTAATTAAATTTTAAAAATTTTAAAAATAATTATTCAAGATTATTTTTATCCATCAAAAATTTTAAATTTTAATTAAAAAATTTGTCAATTTACGGTAATTGACATATTAATTAATAAACCAATCCGCAAGATTTATTTGTTTAATACTTTGTAATTGCATTAAGTATAAGCCTATAAATCATAACCTTTCTTTTATAACAAAAGGCACTTATTTTTAATTTGAGTAGGATCATTTGACCCCACTTCAAAAAGTTCTCAATATTTTCGATGGAGTGTGAAATGCATTTGACTTCCCTTAAAAATTTCTTTATTGATTAATTGCCATATTAGAGTGCAATTATTATATTTTATTATAATATAATAATTATTGTAATAAATGCAATTATTACATTTAAAAAATGTAATAAAACACAAATTAACTAATAAAATAAAACCAAGTATACTTTATCCAGTTAGCCCTCTTAGCTAACCTCCAGGTTCGATCAGTACTGAGAGTCAACACCAAAATAACAATATGCTTGAATAATTTAGAAACTCAGTTTAAATCCTAATTCATCCAAGTGCCCTTGGATTATTATTAAGTTTGCACAATGTTATATCTATCGCCAAGTATTAAAAAGTTTATTATGTAACATAGAATTTTATTTAATATGCTATAATCGTTTGTTTAACATTTAATTTCTACATCAACTTGTTTCAAATATGTATCTATATATTCTGTCATGCATTTGGAGTAACTAGAAAAATTACTCAATTGTTGACTAAAAGGTCATTCGATTCGCAGAAACAACTATTTTATTCTTTAATTGCCATATTCTAATAACACATATAAGTCCTATTTGGAAAATAAGCAGGTTATATTATATAGCTGTTAGCTGATTCTATTAGCGGTTAGCCGATAATTGATTAATATAACTGATTTGACCAGTAAATAATATCAGTTATTTATTTAAAAATGTTTGATAAATTAATTACTTAGTACTAATTGTTTATACGTAAAATACAAGATGATAGCAAGATTTAAAAAAAAAGATTTATAAAAACGTGAATATTATATCTTAAATATTTCTGTGAATATTTTTATAAGAACTAATCAAGAGCTTGATTCACAAATGAATACTCATACTCAAGATGTACATCAAAAATTCTACTTTAATTATGGCAGTTATGAAACAAAGTTAAATTTGTATCTGGTAATCAAAAGAATGAAATTCATGTCTTTATCATAATAAATTAATATTACAAATCCTCTTCCTCAATAGGTGATGAGAAGAGGAGAAAGGAGATGATAAATTTACTATCTTTATTTTTATTTTTATCTTTATTTCTCTTAACTACTTGAGTAATTTGTAAAACTTTTTGACATAATCGTCTTTTCGTCCTTTAATTTCTCGTTTGTTGGAACATAATGTTACTCATAAGAGCATTTTTTAAAACAATAAATTAAGTTTAATCTGCCAATTCAATCAACTGGTTGTTAAATATGATTATCATATTAAATAGTCAAATATCTCTTGATATATAAAAAAAATATAATTGACTATTTATTTACCAAACAAGTTCATAATCTTCCTATATTACCTATAGAACACATCATAAACATCAAACTTCAGCAATTGAGCAGCTTCCTAGCTGGATTAAGGGGCTGTAATGTTTGGAGAATTTATTACTCTTCAAGTCCACCGCCAAGAGACGGCTGATCATGCTGGTTTGGAACCGAGCATGCACTTTGTCTCTGATTACCTTGTCGGCAGAGTACTGCATATAGTTTATTAATACTTTTTCCTGTCTTCGACAGAGTTCTAGAGTCGTTTTACTTTTCCATTTGATATATTTCTTCTCAAGAGTGGTGATCTGAGCTGGTGGGTGGCCAGTGCTCAGAAGAAAATTATTAAATTAAAGCTCAAAAATCTTGGTGGGATCCAAAAATCATGTCACGTTTTGAAATGTTTTTGAAGGTGTTATGTCGCCGTTGGATCTTATGACGTGATGATAAAGTTTCACTATTTGTGGTTAACAAGACCCTTTGGAAGTAAGCTACTGATTATAAAATATGAGTTCACGGGGCTGTCGTGTTCCTTTTGAGTTCTGTTCTCATTTTCTTTCATTTTCCTGGAAAAGTTAGCTTAGGAAAAGCCATGCAATGAGAAGTGAATAGAAAAAGAATATAATATATATATATATATATATATATGCATCTCAATGTTACGAAAGACGATAGCAGAGGATCAGTAGCATGAACTTTCCCTAGCTAGCAGAGGAAAGTTTTATGAAGTCACGACGTGAATTGAGTAACATCACATTAGACCTTTTGCGTTTTTCTGCTGAAGAGATGGAGTTGCACATGCTGTGCATGAACCGGTTGAAGTAGTTGGCATCTGTAAAGGAGACCGGTGAAGTATGGGAACACTTCCGTAGAGCTTTGTCAAAACTCGAGTATCTTTTTCTCTATGAATTTGGGTGTATTGGTTATAAGATAAGAGAAAATAAGTGTTTTTTTTTAAT
Source organism: Erythroxylum longipes (assembly GCA_027563885.1). Lineage (NCBI taxonomy): Eukaryota > Viridiplantae > Streptophyta > Magnoliopsida > Malpighiales > Erythroxylaceae > Erythroxylum > Erythroxylum longipes. Next base: position 52,848,927 of record JAOQMS010000180.1, on the reverse strand, counting down.
TAAAGAAAAGGAAAATTTTAGTAAAATATAAAATTTGAAATGTTATATACAATAATACTAGACTATAAATATATATAACATTAACCAAATATTCTTATATAAACTCTTGATATTTCAAGACTTATTATATATATATATTAACACGTAATTAAATATACGTAAATTTCAATTTTTACGTATAATTTATAAATATTCAGTTTCATTTTATTAATATTTTCCTTAGATTACCGTATCTTTTAATTCATTAACTTATTAAAGACTTTATCAAAATTTATCTGTAAATTTTTATATCATTTATCTAATTTTTCTGATTAATAATTTTCTTTAAAAATCTTGTAAGATCGAATAATCAAATGTTTCGATTTCAAATTTATGTAAATCTTTTTTATTTAGATATATGATTATAATAATAGTTCAAATGTTTATCAACCTCAAAGCTATTTAATTTTCTACTTCTTTTATTGTATATTTAAATTAAACGTGCTTTCTTCTATTATATTCAAAATCAATTCTCGTCACAAAAATTGGCTAATGGTTTGAACATGTTTTTTGACATTAATAAATTGTGAATGACAAATTCAACTTTGCAAATAATTTCTCGAGAGTTGTTTTTATCGAGAATGTTGAAAAAAGTGACAATTTAATCCTCATGATTTCAAACTTTAGTTGTTGATGTGTGACACCACTTTACCTATTTTAGGAATTTTATTTTCAACTTCACTCTTTTGTAAAGTATTGTCTTTTCTCTTCTTGAACTAAGAGACAATCATTCCGACGGAACATTTTTCACAAAGAGATAAAAGATTTTCACAAATTAAAATATATTTTTATTATAATATTATTATACTTGTAGTTTCCCTACACTCTACATAAAATACTACTTTTGATAGTCCATACCCTTATCATATCTACATATCAATACATAATTAAACAGATTTTCAAAATTAAAAATAATTATTATTTATATACTCGACTTAATTTTAATACATTAATCTTTATTCTTAAAGATTTATCATTTTCAACAAATTGATGATGCTTTGAATATTTTACCAATTTTGAGTTCTTAATATTGTACTAAGAAGCATATCAAAAAGTCATTTTAGATTTCAATAGGTGACTTATCATCCAACTGTAACAATTACAAAGTGTTAAATTAAATATGGTATTATGTGTATCCTACCATATAGTATGAAAAAGGGTATTATAATGATCTATATTGTACTAGATAATACTTATACCGAAATATATTGTAAACATTTGGCATATTTTATTTTACAACTTCACTATCAAAATCAGAACATACGATCTTCTAACCTCGGTTAGATATGGAAAATTTAAAAGTCAGAATAAACGAGAATAATCCCGAGTAGCCAATCGTAGCATATGTCTGTCAGAAATCACGAGCAGCCAAAGTACACTCAGGCTCGGGCCATATCCTGACAAGTGCCAACAAGAGTTCAAATCTTACTTTCCGCATATATATCTCTAAATAAGAAAAAAAGAAAAGAAAAGAAAAGTGATGATCTCATCCATCATAACACGAGGGATGGGAAGTGTTCAGGCGTTGTCTCATTCCATCCCGAGGTAAAGTTAACACCTCCATGCTTCCCTGACAAAAGCATGCATCATATCTGCAGAACTTATCTTTTTCACGTCTAAATCTTGTATACGTACTTTCGAGTTCAGTATTTCTGGTTCTGCAGTATATCTGAACCATGAAGTCATTATGTAACGATCTCACTAACTCATAAAATGTATAAATGGCTCTTGATTAATTATACATCCAATTTCCATCTTCTTCATGACAGAAAGATATCTGCGTTTTACGCATTTCCTGCATCCTAGCAGCTTAACTGATAACCATTGCCATGCAATGGTATGATTCTCTGGAGGAAGGCCATTGGTATGAAATGAACTGGCGGGCCCAGAAAGCCCGTTGAATTTGGACCAAGCTTGGAGGATAGCTACCGAGCCTACTGTCTGCCCTCCTTAGCTTAGTCTGGGCAATAATTATAAATAATAAAATATTATTATTGAAACAATTTTTTTATTAAATAATAAATAAGAAATAGCATTAGAGAACTTTCTTGTTTGAAGGACTTGAATTATATACTGAAGCAAAGCAAAAACAAACTCCATCAGCGACACTATTCAATTTCGAGTGTCTTTGTTGCGGCTGCTTCTGAATATCCAGTTTGATAAATTGTAGCTTTCTTGCAAATTGTTAATGCTGATAGAATAAACCATAAATGTCCGTTTGTGCTGAATGTCCTTGCGGTTTGCTTTAAACATATTGATCTTGTAGTTAATCTTTTTCAAAACTTTTCAGGAAAGTGGCCATGAAAGAGGCTACGAGCAATTTGACAAGGTACTTATGGGCCTTTTAGTGAGAATATTGTAAAACATATAAGCGGGTACAAGAGGCTGCTTGTGCTACCTCTGAAACACTTGCAGAGGTCAGCGCAGAAAATGGTTTAACTGTTTCAATCATTATTTTTTCTTACTGGTTCATTGCCTAATTTATCTTAAGGTTGATGTATATTTTCAGGAGGCTGCTGAAATGTTGGCACCAATCTTAGAAATTATATTACAGATGATATTGGTTATTTATGTAACACGAAATAGAAGTCTTATTTACGTATCTCAAATCAAACGTGAAAGGAAATAACGAGAAAATATAAGGATATTTAATTTCGGTTCTATAATTTTCAGAAGAGCTTTGAGTACGTGAACCTCTGAATGTGCCAAAGTATTTGTACGTTTACGATTTGCTACAGTAGATATATGAGACCTTAACTTTTTATATATAATATCCATATCAAACCTTCCCATCATAGGCTTAATATGAGTCCAGTCTACACTAATCGGAGTCTATTTTTTTTGGACTACGATCTATTAATTTAGATCTTTTATAGAGCTACATTATTATCTTTATTCGGATCAAACTTAACCAGTAAATTATTAAAACTGTTAAAATACAATTAATTATTATCAACCAAATGGCAAAATATCTGCAATTTGGTCCCCTCTAGATGAACAGGTTCAGCAGCAACTATAATTCTCATGACTATTCTACGCTAATGAAATGCATCCATCAATCTGCTGAAATGCATGCATGAGGAGTTTACATCTGATTGAGGACTTGCACTTCTTCTGGTAATCCGGGTCCTTCAGAAGTGCTGCAATTGGAATTTGCTTCGACAGAAATTTCTTATTGTTGTTCACTCCTGCGGGTTTCAGAAAGTAATTCAAGGGACCCGCTGCTGATATTAGACAAAGCGCTTTTGCACAGATTCATATTAGAAATACGATGATTTAATATCCTGTGCCTGCTGGAAGACATTACGGACCTGAACATGTTGCACCCTCAAAGGAAATAATAGAGGAAGCACTGTACCAAAGTTGTAGTGATGGCCACTTCATTATTATTTTGCTCTCTTATGAACAGGTGAGCAACATTGTCTTTGACTTTTGTTTCTATTTAAGAAAATTGCTTTCGACTGACTTTTTTTTTTCTGTACTCAGTTTTGGATCTTTCGAGTTTTCAGCAATGCATTGAATTGGAAGGAGAAACTTGCAAACTCCTTTCCTTCTCACTTTTCCTCTCCTCTGCTAAGAAAGAGTTAAAAAGGACACAGAAAAGAAGGAATACGTAGTGAAATCTTGCAAATCTTGGTTAAAATTTTGAAAACCTGAAATGAATTGAAAGTGTTTCCCGGGAGGCTACTTGCACATTATAAAGGCTTAGTTTGTAATAGCGGTTGATAACTTGTCGAAGTCAACCTCTTAGAATGATAAGTATTAATTCTTAATAAGTACTTATGTGTTTGAGATTGGTGTTTTGATAGCTGCTGAAATGTAAAAATAAATGTTTGGAATTGTTAAAAAGAGATAAAATGACTAAAAAGTCTATTAATTTAATAAACTATTAATTATTGTATAAATAATTAAAGAACATATTATTAATCATATAAATTATAAATTATAAATAACAAAATATTAAATTAAAATAAAAAATAAATTAAATAACTTTAGTAAATAAAATATTTCATAAAAAATATATTATTAGTTAGAGAGAATGAAGAAAACTATACGTTGGAATTACTTTCTATTAGTTGAGGGTATAATAGAAAATAATAATTATCAGAAGGTTATTAATGAAAAGTAGAAGTTCTACCGTATAAGCATTTTCTTACAGCAACTATCTTTCTACTTATCGATTTCTACGGTGGTACTGTACTTTCCTTTAACCAATTAACCTTCGGTTGTTCGCTCACGAATCCAAACATGTAATTGCGTTTGGAAACTGTAGTGAATAAGTACTTATCTCTACTGTACCTCAAATCCAAACGCCCTTAATCTTTCTTCTTTCTTACAAGCCAGGTCCAATTCTCTCTTAACCAGCATAAGTAATTAATAAATATAAAGATAAAATTTAGAGAAAATAAAGTGCAGTAAATTACATGTCTAAATAGCAAATTAAGTATGTGCACTTTGAGTTTGTTTTTTCAGTGTTGCTTTATGAATCGGGAGAGTCATGAAATTTTTACTTAATTGTAAGGGCATTTTGGGGTTAAGTGTAGGGCAATTAACTTGTCAATGTTAGACATGGACTAATTCACTAATACAATAACTTAACTTTTAAATTGGACCGAATCAATTAAATTTGATTTAGATTAATAATTTAAAATAACTATAATAAATTATTAGTTTAAGTTAAATTTAATTAGTTTGAATTGTCATGTAATTAATATTTGATTAGAATAATTGTGATGTTTATTGTGTGTATTTTGTTATTATTTTTTGACCAAAAAAAAGAGTTATTTTAGAAAATTAAAAACTAAAAAATAGATAATTTTAAAAATTAAGAGATTTTTTAAAATTTTTATAAATTATAGAAATGTCTATACTTTTACTCAATTAAAATTTTATTTGCAATGTGAGAATTAAACTCCTTAAATTGAATATGAAAATTGTCCTACCTATAAAATAGAAACATGTCTTAGTCTAATTTGTTCTTTTCCTCTGGAAATTAGTGCTCACAAGACGATTCTTTCAAACGATGCTTAGGATCAACTTGCCAAGCGTCCCCTTCACCGAGGTTGGTTTGTGGATTTGTTCTTTCTCCAATGTTTAGTCAACTTAAAGGAACATTAGGTCAGGTCTTCCTAGTTAAGTCATTTTGATGTGGATTTAAAACGAACCCACACTAACACCCTGTTTGGAACAAAGTGAATTGAATTCAATATTGTAATTGTATTCAAATTCACCTGTGTGGAAAAAAAAAGCTATGAATTGAATTCACACGTGGGTTTAAAACCCACTTCCTTTGTAAATTCAATTCATACTATAAGTCACGTGAATTCAACTCCATAAGGTGCAAGTCTTCTTTTTTAACGCTGAAACTCAATAATATCTATGACTTCAACACAATAACCCTTCTCACGCCACTCTTCTCTCTTCTTCCAACAGTAGACCCACGCACCTCCTAATGCATGCCTAATTTCAAAAACACAATGCTTAGAATTTCTAAGAATGAAGACATTATTAATCATGATCTTGATTAACATAAGCTGTGGATCCAACTAGAGTTCAAAAATCAAAATTCTATTTGACTTCCACTCTATGAAGTGCTTAGGTCTTGATGATTTTTACAACTAAATCCTTCAATAATCATTACATATTATTAAGGCAGTCTATGTATTATTGCTTAGAGTTTCTTTTTAGGGCGTAAAATTTTCAAAGAGATTAATTGTATCTTTTTCACTCTTATCCCTAAAATATTCATCCTTCCTCCATATTTAATTATAAACAAATTTTTTGTTGTAATACTGTTTATACGTTAATCTCCAAAATCTTAGTCAACATAATTATACAAACCTCGCTTAACATTAATATCAATTCCTCTTATCTTCTTTCATTTGGGGTAGATTCTTAGGTGATAACATTTTCATTGCTGAAGATAGAGATTACCAAATATTTATTACTTATAATGAAATTGATGTTTATAAGTTGCTCTATGTAAGTGTGAATATTTATTAGTTAATAAGATTTTTTTTAGTCATGGGGTAAATGTGTCATATGAAATAATTGAATTCATTTTGATTGTGTTCCAAACAGTGTAATTGAATTCAATTCTAATATTACTGGATTTGTTCTAAACAGTGTAAATTGAATTCAATTTAATTTCCTTAATGTAATTGAATCCAATTCGATAATGAATTCAATTCGAAGGTTTCCAAATACCCCGTTATAGAATTAGGGCAATTGGTTCGCACGGGCAAATAGTAGTTAGAATAAGTATGGATATGGTGAGTAAATATTATTATAATTACGACATATTGGTTATGAGCAATTAATTATTATTATTATTATTAACAGTGGTTATTTATAAAAATATTAAAAAATAAAATTTATTATATTTAAATTAATTATAATAATTTAATTAATTAATGATTTATTTTAATTAGTTACATTTTAATTAATTGTAATAAGTATACCATTATATAATAATGATATCCATTGTTTTAAATATTACTTAAAAATGGGTTAATTAAAATAATGACTCTATAATCATAGTTCTTTACAAGCTCAATCTTTTATTCCATACTCATCCTCCTTTTTTCATACCTGCTAAACAAACACACTGTTAGGCCATCTCCAACCAAGGCACTAAAACACCAAATTTGGTGTTTTGGTGCAATAAATTCACTCCAAGGAAGACACCAAATCTTCACATCACAATAGTGAAATGAATAGTAACACACTCAATTTGGTGTGTTACTATTCATTACACCAAAAGTACAAAAAGACAACTTTATCCAACTACTTTTTAACATATTCCTTTTATGTCCTTTTTACAAATTGATTTATTTACATAATTTACTAAGTAATTAAATTTAA
>JAOQMS010000180.1:52825991-52841924 GCA_027563885.1 Erythroxylum longipes | reverse complement strand
TCTAAACAGTGTAAATTGAATTCAATTTAATTTCCTTAATGTAATTGAATCCAATTCGATAATGAATTCAATTCGAAAGTTTCCAAACACCCCGTAAAAGAAAACATAAACTAATTATTCACCCCAAAAGAACGAGAGTTAAACAAGATTTAGTTTTAAATTTTTATATATTTTTAAAAAAGAGGAAAATTATATATTTTTAAAATCTAAATGTGAACTTGTTGTTATTAGCCAACGTCATTTTGTTATTTTATTTTTAGAGTTTGTACTATGAATGATGTCACGGGTTAGATGGCCGAGGTTGACACAGCAACCGCTGAGAAGTAATTCTTATCGACGGCTAATCATGATTGATGCATTGGTTAATGACACTTTTAAATAATTTTCTAATGCTAATTTCAAATTTTATCATTTTTGAGAAAGAAAATAAATTAGGTTCACATCCAATAGCATCATTTCTTTCATATTGTACTTGTCACTTTCTGATAGAAACTTACTACCCAACTCGGATATATTATAGAAAATAATATATAACTCCTAAATATCAGATTATTATCTATTTTCTAATTTAAAAAATATAATTCTCATTTGTATATAGTCTTGGATGCACAATACTTGGTTATAGTATTATATACATAACAATTCATGAAGTAGGTGATTTAATTAATTTTTAATAATTAATTTAAAATTTAAACAAGAATAAATATGTGAGAAAATGTGGTTCACTCTTATTTTAATAAATTCTTATATACAGGGTGGTTAAGTTGGTGGTGTGGGAAGCATAGGGCCAAAAGGTTATGTATTTGAATCCTCCTATTTATGCTTTGTTTGCCTAGTATGAAATATCCGATTTGCGTGATTTGTAGGTTATTGCATCAATTCGAAGATCTGGTCAGCGCGTATCTAAAAAATCGCGGTTACGAGTATTCAAAAAAAAAGAAGAAAAGAGCATGATCCCAAGTCAACGGTGATAAATTCTATGGCTTACATTTGTTTCCTACCACTTTGATCCAATTGTTTCATTTAATACGTACGTAACTAGGAAATCGTTTTCAATAATTTAATTGGTTAATTTCGCGAGTTTCATCAAGGACAAGCTTGGAATTAATTAGCGGAATTTAATATCCAAAATTGATGTCGACATTTCGTTAAGTCACGAAATGGAACCGTGGGCCGAACAGTTTAAAAATCACTTTCCACACCACACGGCACCGGTTTGGGAAATAATCCGGTGCGGTCTCTTGCCGACGCAGCATAAGAGTCTTTCGAAGTTTGAACTTTGAACCGCTTGCACAACTCTCTCAAGTAATTGAGGTGTTTTTGTCTTCGCTGTCTCATCTGTTTATATTTACCCATTTGCCCCTCTCTCGCACTCGCTCGTAAACCAAAGATTAAAGCATATTATGCTATATCTGAGTAGATAAATCGATTTTACGTTTAAAAATGAATTTTTTTTATAAATTTTATACGATTTCATATTGTAACATTTAATTTCTTAATTTCTGTTATTATAGTTACAACTATTAACTTCGTATATTATGAAATTCTAAATGTAAAATGATATGTGATTATAGGGTAAATTATTTATAAAATATCTTAAATTTAGTAATAAATAAATATCATAATTTATAAAAATGTACATGTGTATTATAACTAATGATAGAATTTAATTCTCTTAATAAATTCAATATTTTTAAAAATTATATAATCATTCAGTAAAATTAAAAAAACAGAAAAAGATATTTGTATGATTTTTTAAATTTGAAATTATAAAAAATATAAAAATTAGAAACTATATTTAATATAATTAAGTTGAATAAAAACTTCAAATAATTGCTCTAAATATTATTAAATTATATCCCTAACAATATTAAATTAATAACACTGAAATATAGTTGATAAATCACTTATCTTTATTGTATTAAATTAAAAAACACAAAGTGTTTTTTTTTTCTCGAGGTAAAAGTATAAATGAGAATTAGAAGAACAAGCTGGAAAAGGGTAGGCATGTCCATTCGCAGAAAATAGAAAGAAAAATAAAAAAAAATGAGAAGATGAAAATCTTGGTTAACAAGCTCTCTGTCCCTCTCGGCTTTCTTGCTTCCTTCTAATCTCGCCAGGCACACAACACCTCATAATTTTCACTTTCTCATTTTTCATCTCTCTCTAGAAATCTCCAGATCTGTGAAACGGTCATCTTCTCCGTCTTTCTCTAAATGCCATTTGAGATCGCTGAGTTGGACTTAGACTGAACCGTCGACCCTCTCAACTTCACAATGGGCGCAGTGCCTTCTACTCCCCGGCCGCAGGACACGGCAGAGGACCTGATCGCTTCTTTCATCGGCGAGAAATCCTTCCCCTTGGACTCCGATTTCTGGCAGAAGCTTCTCGAGCTCCCTCGCAATCTCCTTTGGCCTGACCACCGCGTCCGCGAGGCTTGCCAGCTCTTCGGTCGGTTACTTACTCCTTGGCTTATTCAGCTGTTCGACATTTCCTTCGATTTAAGATGAATATATATGTGATGTTTGAGGTTTTAGTTGGTGCGTTCTGATATTAGTCTGTAAGGCGTAATATTTGTATAAGCTAGTAGTCTGAACTTCAAATTCATTCAATTTTGATGTTCTATCTAGGAAATTTATTTAGTTATTGGAAATTTATTTAGTGATCTGTCCATGTAGTTCTGATGGTTTCCAAAATCTGCTATTTAAGTTTCTCATGTTAAGAAATCGGTTTTTTAACTTAATTTCTTCGTTGCTTAATCCAAGTATGCCATGAGATTGAACTTTGAACAGTGCATTAGGTTTTATATGATTCCATCGCGGTGATTACTGGCTGTTATAATGTACCATGGTGTACTACGCCTCCAATGTTACTATCATTCTACAGATGATGTAATTTTGTCTTCATGCTCATAACTTTTTGTTCTTCATACATATCCTTATTTAACCTTGATATTATAGATTTCTCTTGTTCTTTGTTTACAATTTCTGTTTCACCTTTTTGTAATTGTTCTGCAGCACAAAACAACTGTTGCACAAGGCATCTGGCAAAGATTTTGATCCACCTAGTATGGTGTTTGCAAGAGTCTATTAATTCTTCTGGTTCGCCAACGACTGCATATATGAAGGCAATAAATGCTTTGTACATTTCATCTGTTTTTCTAAAGTATTTGATTGAAAATTCCCAACGCAATAACATTGAGGAGTTCTATCTGTCCTTGGACAAAAATGAACCAGTGCCAAAGGATTTCAGAAGAGGTAATTTGCCTCTTTTTTAAATTTATCTATTTCTTTTCTTATGTTTGGCCTTTTTTTATGGTGAGAAAAGAAGCCCAAGGCCATAATCCGAACTGTTTTTGTCAAATGGAGGTTCCTAAGATAGGCTATCTATATGTAGCTGGCATATTCTTTGTAATTGGGTAGTTGATTTTTGGCTTTCATAGCAGTACCTGAATTTTGAATTTGCATCTGCAGATCAGAACATTGAGAATCTTGTGATGCACAGTGTGCTTAGCTTTATTGGCACAGTAGATGTAAGGTACATCAAAGTGTTTTTATCATGCTCTTCAAATATTGTTTATGCCTTCTATTCTCCTAAACTGCATTATTCTTTTCATCGCAAGTTCAAAACATACATCCCACATCAGGAGTTGGTAAACTTCATGCTTGTTGCGATGTCTACTCAACTTCATTATGGCCCAGCTCCAGGACCAACAGATATGAACCCTTTTATTGATGCGGCAATGGCTCAGGTTAGTAGCTAATTATGGCTGTACTTAATGTCTTCAAGTGGTCTTACAATCTTAAAGTCAGTCCTTTAACATCTGCAGGACAGCTCTTTGGTTAGTTTGATTGTTCGCAGACTGTTACTTAATTATATAATGCGACCTACCACACCGTTGAATGATGGAGCTTATCATGTATTTTCTGAGAGGGCCCAGCCTGGAGTCTTGCAAAGAGTGGGTTCTGCAGCTGGTACAGTTTCTTGATTGTTGCTCATATTTAACATCCTATTCTTGCACACTATGTCAAGCTCCTAAAGTTTAACTGTGCTACTGTAAACTGTTTCTTTGCATTGATGCTGACTATATTAAAAATATGAATTTTTAGTGGCTTTTCTGAATTTTATTTCATTAAAAATTTCACTAGACAGTTGATACTTTTGGATTTGGGTGCTAATGCAATTGCAATATTGAAGCGGTATTATCTATATGAAATTTTATTCTTCCTTTGATTAAAGTTGAAAATACTTTTCCTCTAAATTGTATCGCTTTCTGACTTTTCATGACTACTAACTAAGTCTTATTCATTTTCGCCGGACTTTATTTCATTATACTTGTTATTTATGTATCTTTTTGATATTAGTTTCCATTTGCAGCTTCTATTGTTTTACTGCCATTCAGTTACTTGGTCGGTTCAAGTGGTGAAGGCTTAAGAAACCCTCTGGCGGGCAGCAGTCTTCATGTGTTGCTTATACTTAATTATTACCATAAATGCGTTGTTGGTGATGAGACAATAACCGACAGAAGTGAAGACAGTGCTGTTTCAGATTCCCTTCCCAAAGTAAATACATACTTCTCTGACAATCCTTACTGCAAAGCCTTAGAAAATGCGAGGGATATTGAACGTGAGATCTTATTCTTTTGTTCTTTGTTTGTCCTAAGTTTCAACCATATGTTGTTTACTCCTATCCTAAGGTAGAGTACCCTAATTGCAGTTGATCGTGTTGATATTGAGGGGAATATGCACAACGGATCAGTTGTGAGATTACCGTTTGCGTCCCTTTTCGATACCCTTGGCATGTAAGTGTGTTATCTTTTTTAAGGGAAAGTATTTTTATACTCAATTTGTGCTACATGTACATATATAGGTTATCTGAAATTCAATTGATTGTCTGCAAGGGTGGGCAGTAAATTCCCCGGCCTCGAAAAAAAAGGAAGAAAAAAAAAGAGGGACAGAGGAAGTATTTTGACAATTAAAATAACCTCCTTTCAATACTTTCAGTGTTTCCTTTGTTGCTGAAAATGAAGGTTAATTAATGTCTTGAACTCTTTTGCAAATTGAATTTGTAAGAATAATTGCACGACTTTAACCATCTTTCAGAGTACCCCATAACAGGGTTTTGCCTCTGCAGGTTCTTGGCTGATGAGACTGCTGCACTATTGCTTTACACATTGGTGCATGGAAACTCTGATTTTTTGGAATATGTGTTGGTGCGAACAGATTTAGACACATTGGTAAGCATTTTCCATGCTAGCCAATTTTTGTTCCCATAGAATCAAGCTGAGATTTTGATGTTTAGAGAGATTTTGCTTAGGCTGACTTTTGAGAAGGTTCCTCCTACATTTGACTAGTGGAATAACTAAGCTCCACTTGAAGGAGATGCCTCCCAGCATGTTCTATGGGAAGGAGTTGTTTTGTAGATGAATTTTAAAGGCAGATTAATGTATTTGATTCCTTAATCTTGTATTTATTTCTGGATGAATCTTATATATGTTGCAACTTTTTGAGCATTGAAGTTAGTAAATCATTTACATGTTTAAACTTCTTCAGCATTGCTGTGTGTTATCTCTTGCATTGTAAAACATAGGGTCAAATGATATGTGATTGTCATATAAGATAAAATTTCGACTTCCCTTTTTCTAATGTGTTGGCATGGATGAGTGAAGTTGTACTGTTTCGTTGTGTCTCTAATTATTCTCTTTTCTTCCCATGAAATCTACAGCTGATGCCTATTCTGGAGACTCTATATAATGCTTCCAAGAGGACTTCAAACCATATATACATCTTACTGATCATACTTCTTATTCTTAGTCAAGATTCCTCTTTTAATGCAAGCGTCCACAAGATGGTGAGGCTCTCCTCTGTTGGGTGATCGATTTACTTTTTCCAAATTTTGTTAAGATTCTTATATTAATCTTTTGTATTAACCCATTATTCCTACAGATACTGCCTAGTGTTCCATGGTATCAAGAGCACCGTCTCCATCAAACATCTCTTGGTTCACTAATGGTCATAATTTTGATAAGGACTGTGAAGTACAACCTTTCCAAGTTGCGGGTATGACTTCAAGTTTTGGTCCTAGCTTAATTAACTAAATTTAAAGTGAGCTATCTCTCTTAAGTTTGTTCGTGTGAATTTATATCAGTTGTCTTATTGAGACTGCCTTTAGTGATGGTTGCTTACTGCTTTTTAACTTGGAGTAAATAGGCTCTGAAATTGTGCTTCTTATATCTTGACTCATAACCGGTGATGGTAATCTGATTGAAGGCATGAGGGCCATTTAGATCTTTGACTATATATGATCATAGGTAAGTCTTCTCTTCATTCGCTGCCCCAATCTAAAATATTGCAAGTTTGTGACAGGATCTCTATCTTCACACAACTTGTTTAGCAACTCTCGCAAACATGGCTCCTCATGTCCACCGGTTGAGCGCATATGCATCACAAAGGCTGGTTAGCCTTTTCTATATGCTCTCACGCAAGTAAGCCATTCTAAGTCATTCATATCAATCTCTCTTTTTGCAAATCTTTTGTTATTATCCCTATTGCTAGGTTACTCCAATGTATATCCTAATTTTCCAATATAGTTTCATTTTCACCCACCTTGATGTTATGACATACTTCAGGTACAACAAACTTGCAGAGAGGATAGATGACAAGATGCGGAAGGGTGGCTCAGTAGAACAAGATAGCCTTGCAGAAGAAGTGGTAGTAAATTTGGCTTAAATTATGCAGCTCTCAACTATGATTATAAGCTATTTGATATGCATTTAACTATATTCTTCTTATCTTTTCTGCTGATTGGATTGTTTCTGTTGCAGTCAGCAGAGCTACATATTTATACTGACTTCTTGAGAATTGTCCTTGAAATATTAAATGCAATTTTGACCTATGCCCTACCACGCAATCCTGAGGTATTAAATCCTTTGCACGTAGAGTCCTGCATTTTATCTAAAAAAGCTGTTTATAGGCAGATTCTCTGTCTTCTTACATCCCATGTTTGCCACAGGTTGTGTATGCAATAATGCACCGCCAGGAGGTTTTCCAACCATTCAAAAACCATCCACGTTTTAATGAATTGATTGAGAATATATTCATGGTAAGATCTTATAGTGTATGTATTTTGCAATATATTTACATGACAATTTGGATAGATGTATTACCTTCTTGTCATTTTTCTGAGTACTAGGAGATGTCATGTTTCTTTGTGCATGATTTATAGAACTGGACTTCTGCAGGTTTTGGATTTCTTTAATAGTCGTATGGATGCTCAAACAAAAGATGGTGAATGGTCTGTAGAGAAAGTCCTTCAACTGATTATTTATAACTGTCGGTCATGGCGAGGTGAAGGAATGAAGGTATAATTCTTTATGTTTGGAACATCGGCAAACTCAATTATAACATCATCATTAACTTTGTTATTAAAACTGAATTTATCTTGAATCTTTGCAGATGTTTAATCAGTTACATTTCTCATACGAACAAGAGAGCCATCCAGAGGAGTTTTTTACTCCATACATTTGGCAACTAGCTTTATCCCACTGGTATTTTCGTCCTTGCATCATTAGTGGCTTAGCAACTATCTCCGTTGACACTGTTTTGCCAATATTTCTGTGTATTTTGGATTCTATATAAGTAACACTTGCCCTTTTCCAGTGGACTCAGCTTTGATCCCACTTCCATAAACCTGTTTCCTGTTGATCTTCCAGTTGAAGTAAGTACCTGATCTACTTTTTTATCTTTTAATAAGTGAAAATACATGAAGCGAAGTTCATTTTGTTGGATCTGCTCTGTCTGCGGGCTTATTGAGCTTTGGATGCCTTGTTCTTTGAGTAGATTCTCTCTTTTTTCCTTTGTTTGAAATAGACTTGTCTGTTATTTTGTGTGGGGACTAAAATCCAACTCGGCTATAACGTCAATAGTCTCTAGTCCTTGTTATCCATAGAAATTTACATTTTCCCTCAAAATATTGGATATAAACAGTACATTATTTTAGTTGAAGTTCTTAATCCGAGTGTGTAGAAAATAAATGGTGGTAGTAAGAATCTCGTAGGCCTTCAAATGATTAATTCTAGGCAAGAATTTGGCATAAGTCAGCAATTTATCTTAGTTTTCTGCATCACTTTACTATCAAACATTAGAAGACACCCGAAATTTTATTTTCTTTGGCTGTCCTTAGCATTGCACTGAATTCAGGAATCGTAAAGCTAAAGGTAGAATGCAGCAAGTAGGAAAGGTTTTGCGTATTTGATACAATCATCTACGTGCATACGCGTTTACGTATATCACCGGACGATATATTCATTTTGAATTCCTTGATTGATTGAAGTGAAAGTCAATGCTTTTTCCTTAAATTGTTTTACGGAGACAATGGTTCCTTGTTGCAGAAAGTGAATTCAGATGAAGAGGAGCAGACTAAGCATCAAAATGGGAATTTGTCTCACCATAATGTTCTACTTGAAGTTTAGTGGGAGGGAGCCCATTGAATCTACCGTAGATGTTCATATTGTCTTAGTGGTTATGTAAATACGCGAAAACGGTGTATACTTCTCATTCTTTCTTGTTAATATACTTAAAATCATTGTAGAAGACTATGATTAATATATATATAAGAATGAAGTTAACACAGTGTAATGAATAAGAGAATTCTGGTTACCAGAGTATATTTTTGATGCAATTTACCTTCTTTCTTGTACGACAGTAAGTATAACCGTGTTGTTATTCCTTAAGTATTCCAAATTCCATAGCTATGATTGCTGCAACTTTTTCTCGTGATTCCATCGCTTTAATTTTGACATATGTCTTATCAAAAGAGCTTACTGTAATATTTACGAATTTCCTTATATCAATAAAATAGTAATAATTGGCGGTTTATATTCTGAACGTTAGGCTTAGGTGTGTTATGCATGCGAGCATTTCTTTTGTAGAGGCAACTCACTTATCTGTAACTACGAACATATAGATGTAATTAAACCAAGAATTGAAAAATTGTGTTTTGGTTACAAAATTGTGGCCAAACTGTATTTCAATCCTCACTGAACTTATAATGTTATCTCTCCTTGTCAGGGGTACCCCCTCAATTACCCATCTGGTCTGTATAACTTTCATAATATTATTTAATTCCAATTTTCTTTTTTTAAAAATATTATTAACAAAATTTAAAGGCCCAAAAGAAAAAATTCGGCTGTGAAATGAAAACATTCAGTGATTATCTGCGTTGATTTACTTATACGGTCAGCATTTCGGGATTAAAGTTTCTTGGGCTCAACAGTATCGCTGACTTGTATGACCAATTTAGGGAACAGACCTTTCGTTGCCTAGAAAAAGTTTTTAAAACAAGTACTAAATAATTTTAAACATTGCATAATATTACTACACAAGAGCTCCTCCTTTAACAAATTCAGTGAAGGCCAAAGCAACCAAACCTACCATAGCAAATCTACCATTCCACAACTCTGCATCAGACGTCATCAACCCTTCAGATTTAGACTCCGCACTGACCCCCTTAAATAGAGGAATCAATGATGCGAGAGAGAACACCAAGCTTGTTCCTAAGAACCACGGGATTCCTCCATTTGATATCTGAGAGAACACATCTTGACCGTTTGACAGTTCCACTGCCATGGCTGCTACAAACCCGATCATGGCCAGTCTTCCATTGATCCTCTCTGGTGCGGGTCCACTGAAGGCCAAAACATCCGAAAATTTTGTACTAACCTGTCAAGTACCAAAACAAACGATACGTATTATCATTCCCATGGTGCAACAACGAAGTACTAAGATCATGAGACATAAATCCTCGCCACCTACCTTCTTCCGTGCAGGGGTTGGTTGTGGCTGAGGAGGAGGTGTTGCAGTGTCAGGCTCAGAAACTTTCTGCTCCTTCTTATCTTCCTGTAAAGACAGCTCTTTTCTTTAGCTAAACTAGCTAACAAATCACCCACGTATCAGCGAGAGAAGTGAAAAGTTAAGACAAGACAAACCTCTGCTGCCATGCACCTCACCGGCGCTCTTACAGTTCTTCTTAACGATCTTGGCACATTCATTACAGGACGGAAGAGAATCGCTCTTGACTGTGTAAACGGGCTTCCAAGAATCGCATTCATTGATGTAGCCATGAACAAGATACGGTAATCTACCGATTCTGGAGAAGATAACTTAAACAACAGAAGATTGAAGGGCGTTTGCTATCTTAGATCTCTCTGCTTTGCGACGATGATACAGCAAAAGCAAGTAGGGTATAAATAGGAGAGAAAAGGGGAATGGAGTAGCGGATATTTTGGATCCACGTCGTGGAAATCTGATTCAGGAAAGTGATTGGATCACGTGGGGTACCTTGTCCACACTTAGGGAAGGAGTGACGTGGTCAGCTTCAAGACCACCAGTGCCTGCCTAACCCACTCGACGAACCAGAGGTTCGGGGTATTCTAGGTTTTTTTCTAGGTAGGGACTAGGGCTAGGACTAGGTCTAGAACATTCCAGGCTACGATCGATCTCTTGCTTTGCCACGATCTTCCCACATTAAGTCGACACGTTTTGAAGCTCACGTTGTACTTGGTAAGCAGTCTTAACCGAGTCTCTTAGTTGCCTGTTTTGTCTGTTTACGTTTAGCTGAGCTTTTAGAGAATGACTAAGTAAATTTTTTTCACTCTAAAAGATTTTTTAAAAAAATTAGGTTTTTGGTTGTAAAATAAAAAAATATTTTTTAATAGATATAAGTTTTTTAACAATTAAAATACAGTTGTTTACGAAACTCAAATTTGAAGTTTCTTAAAAAAAAAAATTTTCAGGTAATTTTTTCAGATCAATTAATGAGTCTATTTTTTAGTTTTTTTATCCTGATATTTTACACATAATTTTCACAATACTTACAAACATATCTGCACGTTTATTTTGAGATTTATATAATATTATTTGACTTTTTATATATTTTTTAATATTAATTTTTTATATTAATTTTACTTATGTTATAATTTATACAAAAGATTTGGTTACATATATTTTCATTTATGTTTCGTATGGTTTAAAATTATATAAAAATTATTATATTTTGTTTTCAATATTGTTTAATATATTTTAAATAATATTTATATGCATATTTTATTACAAAATAAAATATAGTTAAAATTAAAAGTACTTTTTATTTTTACGTTGCCAAAACAATCTATTGTATGAAGTTTTTTTTAAAAAGTTCTTTTTTAAATGACAATCAAACAGTCAACTAGCTTCTTAGAAAAGTTCTTCTCAGAAAAGTTCTACTAACAAAAATTCTACTGATATAAGTTAATTACCAGTCTCTTTTTTTAATTTTGGTATAAAACAACAGTAACAACAATGTTTCAACAAGAAATTCTGTTAAGATATCAACGTATAAAGTCACAATAATACCAAAAGGTAAAAAGAAAAGAACAACCATATGAAATCTGTCTGATTCTTCCAAGCTACACACACAACTCGGACGAGGAAGACAGATCACTAGACAAAAATCTGATCCCATGAAGAAGATTTGTGTCGTTTCTAGCTATGTCTTTCTCTTGGGTGTATTTGCCAATTTGTACAAGTAATTGGCAAACGCGCCAAATTCTCTTTGACCACCTATTTCAGCACTCGGCACAGCATCACCAATTTCTTGCAAATCCTCTTCTGTTAGTTTCATCTTTAAAGATCCGATATTGTTCTCAAGGTTCTTGGCCTTTGTTGTCCCTGTGAGTACAAGAGGGACAAGACACGGGGGAAAAAATCACGTTAAAAAGCTTAAAACTCAGTTATGTAATAACATGTTCTTTTATCTGTTTACTTTGTGAGAGGCAACGAACCAGGGATTGGAACTATGTCATCTCCTTGATGAAGAAGCCATGCCAAAGCCAATTGTGGAGGCGTACAGCCATGCTTATCAGCAAGGTTAGCTAGACGAGCATATATGAGCTTATTTTTCTCTAGATTCCTACCAGCAAACCTTGGATGCTTATCCTGATCAAGTCGAAAGAATATCAAGTCAGTTTAAAAAAAAAAGGTATTCGGTAATATATTCTCTGCAGTTTGAATACCAGCACACTCTGATCAGGCAAGTCCTCCACAACTCCCTTCCCGCCGAAGAATCCCCGACCTAGAGGGCTATATGACACTATCCCAATAGCAAGTTCTCTGAGAAACAGCAAAGAAGTAATTGGCAAAGGATCTCAATCAAATTCGAGGTTTATACTCGAGAGATTCAATTGACCTGTCCAATTGTCCCTCTCAACCATAAAAGGTTTTACATATGAAATAAAAACAAAGCTAGAATGCTAATCAACAAACCTGCAGGTGGGAATTATGTCTTCTTCTATTTCACGTGACCATAGGGAATATTCCATCTGTACAGCTGTTACAGGATGAACAGCATGTGCTCTTCTTATGGTGTCTACACTTGCTTCAGATAAGCCAATATACTTGATCTTTCCCTCCAACACCAGTTTCTTCAGCTCTTCCATCTGCCACAAACTCAAAACTAAACGAAACTGCAAATTTTTCCCATAAATGAATTGCAGCAAGGACGAAGGAAAATGCTTACAGTGTCTTCTATTGGAACAGAGGTATCCACTCGATGCTGATAGTAAAGATCAATATAGTCCACATCAAGCCGCTTAAGACTAGCTTCACAACATCTCCGCACATATTCTGGAGTACCATTCACTCCAAATTCAAACCCTTCCAACTTAACAAGGCCAAATTTTGTTGCTAACTGGACTTTATCTCGTGGAAGGTGTTTTAGAGCCTGAAAATGGGAGACCTCTGTAAGATAATAACTTTTAAATTGAACAGCATCAATCACAAGCTAAACCCCATCAAGATGTGAAGAAGAGTACCTTCCCGATCATGATCTCATTGTCATTATTATCTCCATAAAGGTCAGATGTGTCAAAGAAGGTGATACCCTTAGAAAAGACTTCCTTCAACATCTCACACCCAGCTTCATGGGAAAGAGGTGCGTTATAGATTCCGGAGAGTCCACCACAACCAAACCCCAATCTTGAAACCTATCATGACCACCGTTAAAAATAAAAATAAATCTCAGTATTGCTAGCTGTTTCATGGAAGAACATGGATTTGTTGTTATGCTTGTTCTTCCGTTCTCTGGTTTTAAAGAGCTCAAATTCCAATTTAAATATGGAGTAGTGCTGCAACTAAAGCTTCTCTTAAATTCAAGTTTGAGTTCACCTTCTAAGCAAATGAAATAGTTGCATATGATAAGTCTTACCTCCAATCCTTGACTACCCAGTTTCACTCTTGGGATCTGAACTAAGGAACTCTGCTCCATCTAGCCAGAAAACAGACTGTGATGAAGATGCTTCAACGATTAGGGGACAAAGGGTATCGTCCAGTTGCAAGCTTCCTTAGCTAGTGCTATCAAATGATGAGGATGCTTCAACAAGCCAGAGATAAGGTCCTACCAATACGAGAAATGTTATTATTACACGCAATCATTAATATACACTCTTTATAAAGAGTGTTTGAATTCATTCAAATAGATTTATTTGACCTGACAAATACTTTCCTTGACTAAGAGTAAAAGGAAAAAGGGTTGAAGAGTTTCTCTCGAATATAAAACAAGAAATAAATTTATAAAGATTATTTATCAAACTAAGAATGGAAAATAATTATGCATTAGTCATTATTCATTACACTACCTTAATAAAATTGAAGCACAACTTTTTTTTAATATGAAACAATTACTATCTTTAATAAATTAATTAATTGCTTACTAATAATAATTTATTTCATATTAATTAAAAATATTTTTTATTTCATTGAAATAAATAATTCATCGGACAAAAGGAAAAATCGAATTAAAGAATAAAGAAGAGAGGAATTATTTGTGCTTATTTTCAGATGAATTATTTGCGTGGTTTGGTCTTACTTCTTTGTTAACAAGATAACTTTACGATATTGGAGCTACTGTATGTTAGAAATATATGGACTAATATAATCGCAATATTAATTTCATATTCACAATCATTAATCGAATTGTTTAATGTATGCTTAATAACCATAATCAGATAGTTAATAATTTACTAATTGCATTTGAGGCACACGGTAGTACTCTAATAATTATATGTTAGCTCATTAAACTATAGTTCATCACATCTTTGAAATGACACAATTATCCTTTTTCTACCCCTTAGGGTAGAACATATTATAAAGAATAACATATAGTGAGATTGTAGCTGTGGAAGCTGTGGGTGTGTGTGCAGAAAATAGGGTCTTTTACTATAAGCTTCTTCTCTTGCACAAGATTTGTTGATATTGATAGGTTATGGTGTCTATAACAGAGAGAATGTATCAAGATTCCATGTCAAATATTGGAGGTATTTTAATCTTATTATCTAGTTAATGCTCTAAATAAAATGTGGATCTTGGTATTGTAGTTATTGATGATTGTATTTATGAACAACAATTAATATCAGAACTCCATAGCCATTTGATTTTAGGGCTTGTATTTAGGTATAAACCCATATTTCCAAATCGGTTTTTGGCATAAATGACTTCGAAATGATGCATTGAAGGTGTGAAAAATGTTGTTGGTTGTTATTGTTGCCTTTTAACTTTGTTTTGGACAAATGAATCACGGTTTATAGGTGAGATTTTTGAAATTTTTGGGGGTTTTCGTTAATGGCCAAAATGGGTTAGAGACTTTTGGGTTTTAGAGCACTTTTGGTTGAAATTAGTATTGGAAATCCATAGAGCATGAAAAATGGAAGAAAACTCCTTAAATCTCGTCGGAAATGGATGACTGAAGAGTAAGTTACAGGTAGGACGGACTCCCGCACCCAGCTCAGGTCAGGGACGACCCATACGGCATCGTCCCGACTTTGTTAATTATATATTTTATATTTTTTAATATTTAAAATTTTTTAAAAAAATTGTACAGTAGCGTGTGGGGGCACGTGAGAGGCTATTTTCATATCATTTTTTAATCATTTTGCTCCAATTTTTTATCCTATCTTTTCATATGTTTATGCACAAGATTAATTGGTGTTTTTTATTTGATAATTCTAATTGTTTTTAATCTTATTGGAGCAAAAATATGATTATTTGTTGACAATAGTGAATGTTTATTTTTACCTATCGTAAAATTGAGCGTGTGAAACTATTTGTGTGAGAAATTTTTTAAAATATTAATATATGTTTAAAAAATTTTATGTTTTTCCTCTAAAATAACATTAAGACCCATACAGGTAATTAGTTATCTTGTCGATAATTACTACTTAATAGGATGCTTAATATGCTGAAGAAATTTTATTGAAATATTATGGTAATTATTATATCATTTTTATCCTTTCGATAGATGATTTGGTTGTAATATTTAATAAATTGTTCTTACCTATGAATGAGTTCTATATTTGTTTAAGGAACTCTAGTATAAATGATATAATTAATTTTGAAAAAAAGAGCACAAATTGTATGATTCTATTTTAACATGCATATCATGGTTATTACTCTTGGTTCTCATTCAGCTTTAAGCAATCCGAGAGTCTCTGCCATCTTGATGCTAAATAGAACGAACCATAAGCAGTGGGTTGAATCTCTCATGATAAATTTGACTATCTTGTGAATGGATTTGGTCTTGAGAATTGATGCACCACTTAAACCCACTAATGATGCTATGAGAAGGATAAGAAATCCTATAAGGAGTGGGAATACTCTAACCGATGCTGTTTGATGATTATGAGGTATCAGATGGATAAATCCATTTGTGATAGTTTTCCGAGCCTAATAGTGCAAAGGATTTTCTTGCTGCCATTAAGAAGAAGTACAAGAAGTTCTCAAATAATGAGAAGAATGAGTACTTAAACATGCTTCATCGCACCAAACCTCACCAAGGTCCATATCCATAGCCTTAAGCTCATGGTAGCCATGAGCTTAAGGCTATGGATATGGACCTTGGTGAGGT
>JAOQMS010000180.1:52814555-52825891 GCA_027563885.1 Erythroxylum longipes | reverse complement strand
AATTTGTGTGATTTGGATGAGCAAACTCATGATCATATGAATTTAGAGGCAAGGTTAGGAACAATATATATGATATAGTTTGGCAACAGTTGTCACTTAACGAATCTAGGAGCCAAATGAGATGTGATTGATAAAGCTATTATCTACCTAATTGAAGTCTAATTGGTTTGTTGAGCAAACTCCAAATTAACTATACTTGCATGGGATCTTATTCCATTAGAAAGATTAAAGTAATCTTTTCGAATAGTAGTGAGGGATATTATTTCGAATAAAATAGTGGGAGTAACCAAATATATGATTAAAGTCCTAATCTTATTTGGTAGTTATGGCATATAATTGATTACTTTCTTACATTTATCTTGTTATAAGTGAAACTTGTTTAGTATAGTTGATGCTAAGTTAGTGAACCCAAGTTCTTAGACATAGGATATGTTTGAAAAGTGTTCTCAAAAGGTAGAAAAGAAAATTATATATCCATTATGTTATTATGCTATAATCCCTGTTGAGGATTCGGTGACAAAGTTTTAAGAGATATGTCAAAATTATATAGATGACAAAATGTATTGACATTTTGAGTTGACTAATGTCTGATAAACTTTAAAGACAACATTAAGATGTATGTCAACACCATGATAGCAAAATGCAAGAGGTTGCATTGAGTAGAGCTAAAAGGTATAGTACCTTGATAAAATTGTCCCACTTAATTTATCCTAATAAAAACATAATTGTGGACTACAATTAAAGGCTTAGAAATAATATGATAATACTTGTCACTAGAAGAAATTCATTACCTAAATTTTCTTACCTATATTAGATATGATAAAGATCATATGTATTTCTAATTCATGCTTTTGAGTATTTGATAATGAATTTAGATTCAAAATTATTGTAATGTGCAAAGTATGGTTAGAAATAGATTGTTAAGTAAAAGTATTTAATCCAATTTTATACAAAGAGTTTATATGTATTGGATCAAAGGAGACTTACGCTTAACATTACTGGCAAGAATTAAAAGTTAGATAACCGATATTTCCCTTTTATGCCATATTGGTTAAATCAACATAACGAGAATCATAAAGTTACATATTAGAATATATGTGTCCTTTTTGTTAGGTTAGCCATGGTTGCATGCATCACATGCATGCGGATGCAGTAGAAGTTTTGGAGTCAAATTTCTAGCACTATGACAACCCTAAAACCATAAGATCATATATGCATGCGAGGATATGTAAAGAACATGAAATATAAAAACATTTTTACCTTTGTTTCTCTGCCTTTCTTGTTTCTTCTCCATTTTGGGTTGTTGCAAACACCAAACCCTTCCTTGATCACCCAAGAACATGCAAAGAAGGAAGATGAAACAATGTGTAAGGGTTTTAGAAAACCAAACTTGATGAATTCAAGTAGATGTTCAAATAGGTGATAGTTCAAGGTTATCCTACAAGCTTGTTGAGTTATACAACAATTGTATAAATTGCATGAAGATAACTCAAGAACCCTTCTTACTCTTTTTAGAATTCTTGTAGAACCTTTCTCTATCACTTGAGTGTGTAAGAAGTGAAAGAAGCTCTTGTACATAAGTGAAGAACTCACTTATATTTCATTTTGAGGCCTTTTTCATGATCGTAGCCTTGTTGGCTACGATCGTGGCATGTCTCGCCTTCGTCTATGATCATGCCTCACACAATCGTGGCATGTCTTGCCTCGTTAGCCATGATGCCATGGCCTGCTTAAAATAAGACATACATACTTGTTTTTTATCTGATCTTTTATGCGTGTGACCTTTAGGTTCCTGGTTATTTTAGACACTTGAATTAACTCTTAATTCAATAAAATCATGAAGGGTTTTATGATGCCATTTTACCGAAATATAAGTGGATTAACAAATGAACTCTTCGATATTTAATTATCTGACTTATGAACCTTTCTATAAATAATTATTGTGTAATTCATGCTTTCACCATACTATACCTAACTTAGTTAGTATCAACTCCCACTAGATTGACTACGTCACATCTAGTCCAAGTGATGATAGTTCTTGTCCTAAGATGCCATTACTCTTATGTGTCATTGAAGACTCTCTTGATGACACATAGTTGCTCTGGCCAAAAACTCCTAAGTAATGACCGTGATAAGAGGCCATGGGTATCATCTCCTTCTATCAGGAGTAGTGAATCCTTTATTGGCTACCCAATTACCTTCGAATACTAATAGCTATACCCAATCCCCACCCTTAAAGTGACCTCATGGGTAACAAGGAATGATGTCAAAGCATAGGATTAATATCTAAGATATCCTTGAGTACCTCAAGTATAAAGGATATTTGCACCATTTCTATGATGAGATTAATCATTGACATTTGATAGATCATCCGTATGATAATGTCATAGCGGGTCATCCAATGTATTTACTACTCTTAGTAAGCATCCACATATTAACTCTAAACAACTTATGGTTACAATTTGTGAGATCCACTGCTTGATCAAACTAAGGAGTATAAAATGTGCTAGTTCGTCTGGATTAATAATGCCCTATCTTATTAATCCTATGACTAGGAATTATTTAGATACTAACATAATTGCAAATTATAGGAATCTCATTATCATGATCACATCATGATTTTCTTCATGCTATGTTTTGTATCATGGACTTCATTAATTTGATTTAAGATCAATATCAATTCATATATAAACGAATATCAAATCAATGAAAAATGTCTTTAGCTTTATTAATCAAAATAAAGTTTGTATAAAAGTGCTAAAGGTGATTGCCTTTAGAGCACTACTTTAACAAACTCCCACTTGCACTAAAGCCAATTGCCTTTGTATCTAATACCATAGGTGAGTACACAATAATAGAATTTTGCTTGAGGAAGTGGGTTAGTCAAAGGATCAGTGATGTTCTGATTTTGTGGCAGTCTCTCTATCTTCACACCACCTCTATCAATTATCCCCCTGATTAGGCGATATCTCCTGAGTACGTGCTTGGACCTCTAATGAGACCTTGGTTGTTTGGCTTGCGCAATAGCCCCATTGTTGTCACAGTACAACAATATTGGGTATGCTGTGCTAGGAACCACTCCAAGTACCATGACAAACTTCTTGATCCAAACAGCTTCTTTTGCCATTTTCGTAGCTGCAATGTACTCTGACTCGGTCGTCGACTCTTATTTGGAACTCTTACAATTGACTACTCCACTATTAATTGTGAAAACATTACCTGACTGGGATTTGGAGTCATTATGGTTATATTGAAAACTAGCATCTGTATGCCTGCTTAGTATGAGATCTCCGTTTCCATATATCAAGAATACATCCTTAGTCCTTCTCAAGTACTTTAGGATACTCTTGACAGTTACCCTGTAACCCTCACTAAAATCCGATTGATATCTGCTCATAACACTTCGAGCATATGATATATTGGGTCTTGTACATAATATAGTATACATGATTGATCCTACTGCCGAAGCTTACGGGATTATATTTATGCGAGTCCTCTCATCTTGTGTCTTAAGACATGTAGATTTCGAGAGTTTTATCCCATGCGTTATAGGAAGAAACCCTCTCTTGGGCTGCTCATGCTAAACCTATTTAGCACTTTGTTTATATATTTTGACTGTGAAAGACATAGCAACTTCCTTGATCTATCCTTATAAACCTTTATTCCCAATATATAAGTTGCTTCTCCATGGTTTTTTATGGAAAAATTCAGTGACAACCAAACTTTGACTGATTGCAAACTTAAGACATCATTTCCTATTAGTAATACGTCATCCACATATAACACAAGGAATATGATAGCACTCCCACTAATCTTCTTATATACACACAAGGTTTATCAGGATTTTGTGAGAAACCAAACTCTTTGATTGTCTCATCAAATCGGATGTTCCAACTCCTAGATGCTTGCTTTAATCCATAAATGGATTTATGAAGCTTGTATGCCTTGTTTCCACCACTGGATACGAATCCCTCAAGTTATATCATATATACATCCTCAACTAGCTTTCCATTTAAAGCCCAAAGCGATGCTAGTCCCTAAAGGTTATCGTCAAAGACAAGGAATTGATTATTATGAGACATTTAGCTCCGTAGCTATGCTTAAATCCATTAGATACTCCTAGCCAACCCTTCGGGCTGCTCAACCAAAGTCCAAACTTGGTTTTCATATATGGAATCCATTTCAAACTTTATGGTTTGAAACCATTTTTTAGATTCTAAACTCTTCATAGCCTCTTCATAGGTTGTAGGCTCATTGTCCTCTATGAGCAATACGTCATTGTGTTTGCTTATGAGAAATTCATACCTCTTTGGAACATTACATATCCTACTTGACCAACGAATATTTTATGTCAGAAGGTTCAATTGTTGTCTCATTTCCATGAACAACAATTTCGAGTTTAGGTAATTGATCTGTGTTTGTTTGAACATCATAAACTTCATGAAGTTTAACTTTGCTCCCACAGTCTTCTTTGAGAAGAAACTTTTCCTCTAAAAAGACAGCATGCTTTGAGACAAATACCTTTTTCTCTAAAGCATCTAGAACTAATATCCAATCATTTCTTTAGGATATCCTATAACTAGACATTTATTAGATTTCACTTCAAACTTGTTTGATTGAATTCGCTTCATATAAGCCAGACAACCCCAAACTTTCATATGAGAAAGTTAGGGTCTTTTGTTAGTCCATATCTCATATGAAGTAACTTCAACTACCTTTGAAGGGACTCTGTTTGTCACATAAATAGCAATCTCAAGTGCATAACCCCAAAAGGATTTCGGTAGATCTGCTAAGCCCGTCATTGACTTTACCATATCTAACAAGGTTTGGTTTCTTCTTTTAGCTACACCATTATATTGTGATATGTAAGGTGGAGTCCACTGGGATACTATCCCATTATCTTTGAGATAAGATAGAAATTCCTCGTTTAAATATTCACCACCTCGATCTGATTGAAGTGTCTTAATACTTCTACTGAGTTATTTCGCTACTTTTTGTCAACTTGTTTGAACATTTCAAATGCTTTAGATTTGTATCTCATTAAATACACTTACCCATATCATGAATAATCATCAATAAAAGTAATGAAGTACACAAAACGACCTCTGGTATAAACGGACATAAGACCATATACATCAAAATGTATTAAGTCTAATAACCTATTCATTCATTCACCTGTTCATTTAAAAGGTAATTTAGTCATCTTGCCTAACAAGCAAGATTCATATGTGTCATATGATTCATAATCAAGTGACCCTAGGCTACCATTCTTGTGTAGCATAATCATGCGTTTCTCACTTATATGGCCAAATTGACAATGCCATAAGTAAGATGATTTTAAGTTATCTCATTTTTGTCTTTTATTAGCATTGATATTTAAA
Source organism: Erythroxylum longipes (assembly GCA_027563885.1). Lineage (NCBI taxonomy): Eukaryota > Viridiplantae > Streptophyta > Magnoliopsida > Malpighiales > Erythroxylaceae > Erythroxylum > Erythroxylum longipes. Next base: position 52,820,510 of record JAOQMS010000180.1, on the reverse strand, counting down.
ATTGGATTGGACATATCTAATATGTAAATTCCATTGCACAATGTAGCAGTAACATACAACATTTCATTCAACTTAATTGGACACCCATTGCTTGAAAAAGTTAAATGAAATCCTTGTTGGATCACTTATGGCCAGGGAATGCACAATACACAGCGGAATGGACCATAGGACTTTGAGTCTTGTGCCTTGGTTAACCGAAATTTCACAACAAGAAGTGTATGGAATTACCTCTTAAAACGCACGGATTGGGATTCTTTTCAGATATCTTTACGCTGAAGCTCGCGAATGTCCTCTACCAACTTCCACATGAGGATGAACGATCCGGGAAGTGGCTAATTTGTGCTAGCACGTTCTAAAACAATTTTGAACGCTGCATAGTTTTCTTTCAGGAAAAGGAACGAGTGGTTAGGTGGCTAGGGTTTTTCGTATGTGTTCTATGGAGATATAAGCCCTCTATTTATAGAGAACCCCTTATCCCTATTCCTAACGAGAATAGGACAATCCTATTTTAATAGGAATAGCAATATCCTAATCCTAAACCTATTAGGAATAAGAATATCATAATCCTAAACCTATTAAGATTTTGGAAGCCCAATAAGTTTCGGCCCATATTATATCTCATGTAATAAAAGGGGGATAACTTAATTCAATATAACCCAATAAATATATCCACATATATTTATTCAGTGCCTAATAAATTAGGCCCAAGAGATTAAACCCAAATCATATCTCTCTTTGTGTGCGACCCTATAGCCTCATTTGATGTTAGCAATGGGCTTGATCATACTTCAAGGCCCATAAGTCATAAGCAGCCTCTAGCAAGACATTATGACTAACCAAATAAAATGAGGATTGATAATCCGATTTAACCTGTAGCCATGGTTACAAACTTAGTCCCTTTTTAACACGATATCAAGATTAATCATAAGGCATGGTACATGTCAACCTTTGGCTAATCATAGTTTCTTGATTCCTAAGTTGAATGACTATAACAAATGACACTGATGACTCCTCATCAATTCATTTGAGCACGACCATGCATTTCTTCATTCATACTTGTCAAGAGGCCTAAATGATATCTCTCTCATTTAAGAAAGGTATAAATCCCATCTATGTCATTCACATCCCTCCGCATGATTCATTTAATGTCCAATATAAGACTACTTGTTATCTGGTTAAAGATAACTTAGTCTAATGTCAAAATAATTAATTCCTCATGAAGGGAACCATGATGAATTCAAGTCAAAGGACTAAAGTCAAACTATAATAAGAATCACTAATGACATGAAACCATGTAATGTTCTCTCTGTGGGTCGGTCTAATATATGTTATCTAAAATATATCTATGTATCTAATTTGATAACTCATATCCATGATTAGTAAAACTTGATCATCAATCAGAAGACATACTAGCCTTAATTCATTATTGTTCCACCAATAATAATCGACCAGGGACTGTTTAGAATAGTATTATAATGCTTATGGTTTTACTAGCAAGTCACATACTAGATGACATAGGCCTAATACTATTCATGGAATGTAAATCACTTTACATAAACAATATACATGCATAAATAAAAGAATATCTCATAATATATAAATAAGAAGTCAAAATGTTAGTACAAAAGTCACATATTACCATTGGCCTAGGGCTCACTATTAGCAATCTCCCGCTTGCACTAGACCCAATTAGTTAAATATCTAATACCCATGGACCTCGTATGACTCTCATGCCTAGGATATGGAAGAAGCTTAGTAAGTGGATAGACAATGTTGTCATTAGTACCCACTTTGCGTATCTTCAAGTCTCCTCTCCCAATGATCTCTTTAATCAGATGGAAACGTCTGAGTATGTGTTTGGATCTATGATGTGAGTTTGGCTCCTTAGCCTGTGCTATAGCTCCATTATTATCATAATAAAGGTCTATAGGACTTCCAATAATAGGAACAACTCCAAGCTCAGTGATGAACTTCCTGATCTATACAGCTTCCTTAACTGCATCTGAGGCAGCAATGTACTTAGCTTCAGTTGTAGAATCAACAACATTGTCTTTCTTTGAACTCTTCCAGCTTACTGTACCTTTATTCAAACAGAACGCAAACCCTGATTGCGATCTAAAATAATCTATGTCAGGCTAAAAACCAGCATCAGTGTAACCATTTACAACTAGCTCTCCTTTAAGTCCTCCATAGACTAGGAACATACCCTTAGTTCTTCTTATGTACTAAAGGATATTCTTAACTGCTATCTAGTGACTCTCACTGGAACTAGATTGATCTCTACTTGTTATGCTCAGCATATGAGACATCTAGTCGAGTACATAATATGGCATACCTGATAGATCAAATTGCAGATGCATATGGAATCTAAATTGCAGATGCATATGGAATCTTACTCATGCGCTCAAGTTCTTTACCTAAAGTAGGACAATCCTTCTTAGAAAGCTTGATTCTATGTGACATAGGCAAGAATCCTCTCTTGGAATCTTGCATACTGAACCTCTTTAGTACATTATCTATGTATGTACTATGAATTAGGCCTATAGCCTTTCTTAATCTAAGTAACCTCACCTAAGTCTTTCATTGAGAAATATTTCCTTAACCAAATCTTGACACTATGTAAGGTCAGAATATTATTTGCAATAAGTAATATGTCATCAATATAAAAAGCTAAGAAGATAATAGCACTCCTAGTAACCCTTTTGTAAACATAGGGTTCATCTTCATTCTTGATGAATCGAAACTATTTGATAACTTCATCAAAACAAAGATTCTAGCTTCTCGATGCTTGCTTCAATCCATAAATGGATATTTGAAGCTTGCACACCTTTTTAGAATTCTTAGGATGGACAAAACCCTCAGGCTATATCAATATACATCTTTAAGTAAGTTTCCATTAAGGAAAGCTGTTTTGACATCCATTTTCCATATCTCATAATCATAGTATGCAGATATGGCAATAAGAATTCTAATGGATTTGAACAAGACTACTGGAGAAAATGTTTCATCATAATTAATTCCATGAACTTGTTGATAGCCTTTAGCAACAAGTCTTGCTTTATAAGTGTGCACATTTCCATCCATGTGAAGTTTCTTCTTGAAAACCCTCCTACATCCAATGGTCTTCAAGCCATCATATGGATCAATTAAAGTCTAAACTTGATTGTCATACTTGGATTGCATCTCTACTTTCATGGCCTCTAACCATTTAGTAGATTTTGGACTTTCCATATCTTCTTGATAGGTTATGCGCTCATTATGATCAATGAGCATCACATTACCATCATTAGTAATAAGAAATCCCTATCTATCAGCTTCATGATGAATTCTACCAGATCTACGTAGGCCTTGTGTTGTTGAAGGCTGCTCATCAATAGCTTGTGAGCTTGCTCCAATCTCCTTCTCAAGCTCAATATCATTTTGTGGAACTTAAATTTCTTTAAGTTGTACTTTACTCCCACAGTTTCTTTTGGAAATAAATTCTTTTTCTAAGAAAACACCATTTTGAGCAACAAACACTTTTTTCTCAGATGGGATGTAAAAGTAATGTCTTTTAGTTTCCTTAGGATATCCCGGAAATAAACATTTTTTAGATTTGGGTGCCAACTTGTCAGTGGTAGGAAGCTTCATGTAAGCCTCACAACCCCAAATATTTAGAAAAGATAGACTAGGACGTTTCCTAGTCCATAACTCATAAGGTGTCTTTCTACAGCCTTTGAAGGAATATATGTTAGTATGAATGCTGCGGTTTATAAAGCATAACCCCAGAAAGACTTTGGAAGATCAGTTTGACTCATCCTTGATCGAACCACATCTAATAGAGTTTAATTTCTCCTTTTAGAAACACCATTCCATTGAGGAGTTCTTGGAGGAATCAATTATGAAATGATTCCACAATCCTTAAGATGATCATCAAACTCTTGGCTTAAGTATTCACCTCCTCGATCAGATTGAAAGATTTTAATTGTCTTGCCAAGTTGATTTTGTACTTCATTCTTATACTCTTTGAAGTTTTCAAAAGATTCAGATGTGTGCTTTATTAGACAGATGTAGCCATATTTACTGAAGTCATCTGAAAAAGTAATGAAATACAAATAACCTCATCTTGCTGATATGCTAAAAGGACCACATACATTAGTATGTATAAGGCCTAATAGCTCATTGGCCCTTTCCCCTTTACCTGTAAAGAGGGACTTTGTTATCTTGCCCAGTAAACAAGAATCACATATCTCAAAAGATTCAAAAGAATCAATGAATCCATCTTGATGGAGTTTTGAGATGCGTTTCTCATTTACATGGCCTAAGCAATAGTGCCAGAGATAGGTTGGGTTCAAATCATTAGATTTAAACTTCTTGGTATTTATGTTATAGATGGAATCATTTGTGAGAGGCTCAATGTCTAGAGTATAGATGCCATTTAATTGATGTGCAATGCAACATGAAATATCATTTTTATAAATGGAAATACTTCTATTCTCAATAGAAAATATAAATCCATCATTCTCTAAACAAGAAAAAGAAATAATATTCCTACTCATAATAGGTATATAATAACAATTCCTAAGTCTAAAATGAGTCTAGTAGGTAAAGTAATACCATAGGTCCCTACGGATAAAGTAGCAACTTTTGCTTCGTTTCCCATGCGCAGGTTGATCTCACTAGCAATCAATCTTCTAGTCCTTCTTAGATTCTGCACATTAGTACAAATGTGAGTTGTACCTCTAGTATCCAATACCCAAGATGCAGAAGGAGTAAAATTGACTTCTATAATAAACATACCTGAAGAAGTAGTCACACTATTCTTCTTCTCTTTCAACTCTTCCAAATAGAGTTTGCAGTTCCTTTTCCAATGACTAGGTTCATTGCAATGAAAGCAAACTCCGTACTTGGGTACCTTAGTCTTAGCTTTAGGCTTGGGCTTGGGTACTTTACCATTGCCCTTACCTATGCCTTTGTTCTTGAAGCTCTTTCCCTTTTGAACTATAAGAACTTCATGGGTGGTCTTAACCTTTCCCTTTAAGTTCTCTTCAGCAATCTTGAGCATCCGATGCAATTCATCAATGGAATTTTGCATGTTGTACATATTGTAGTTAAGAATGAACTAATCATATTCATCAGTCAAAGACACTAGAATAAGATCAGTTGCCAATTCTTGACTAACAGGTGCACCTAATTTCTTAAGCTGATGAATATCACTCTTCATCTTAAGAAAATGAGCACTTACAGCTAGGAGTCATCTTGCATAAATTCAATCCCTTAGTGGTTCTAAACCTTTTTTGGCATGCTTGCTCTTGAAACATAGATTTTAGTTGAGCAAGCATGTCATAGGCTTCCATTATCTGAATCCTTCTGAAGGTCAGAGATCATGGCAGCTAACATAAGACATGACACATCCGTAGAGTCATTGATATGCTTCATGTAAGCATCCTTTTGATCTTTAGGTGCATTTGGTGGTGGTTCCTCAGGGATGGGTTCTTCTAAGAAATAAAGCTTTCTTTCTTGCTTGAGAACAATTATCAAGTTCCTATACCAGTCTAGGAAGTTTGTTCCATTAAGCTTTTCTTTCTCTAGGATAGATCGCAAGGATAGGTTGTTGGATGGAGTGGATGCCATAATTTACAATATTATACAAAGTGTGTTAACATTCTTACTTTTAAGAGGTATAAGCTCCCACTCAATTTGATAACCCTCTATTTAAAAGTGGAAAGAAACAAGATCCATATTTCACTAAGTCCTAAGAAAGCTTTGGCTTAACACCCAAGACTTAGTTATTTACGTAAAAACTCTTTTCAATTAAATCACATGTAACTCTTGATGGGTTTATGTTTAATTACATCTTATGTACTGTATGTATGTAAAAACCCAATCTTATACCCTATGTAACACCCCACTCCTGCTGGACCCGAACCCGATATCGACGGTGATATCCGAGTCCGTGCCCCGCGAGGGTGGTGT
>JAOQMS010000180.1:52777036-52796890 GCA_027563885.1 Erythroxylum longipes | reverse complement strand
TGTTGTCATACAAAGCTTGTAGTTATATCTTCTATAGCTACATTTAATTATATCTTCCATATTTGTAACTTTGTGGATTTGGTTGTTCTTATTTTGAACTATATTTAGTATTTAATATTTTGCAGAAATTGTTGTATTTGTCTCATGCTTATTTTGAAACATGTTTAGCATTTAATACTTTGTAGAAATTGTTGTGATTGATATCACTTATATGTGATTACATTTAGTGATGGAATGTTTGAACAATATGAACGATTCCAATGATTGTGTGAAAATAAATAAAAAAAATGGAGTGTGGAATAATACCATAGAGATGTATTTAATCTCCTTGATGGTTGAAGAAGTGAAGAAGAGAAATCGAACAACTATTGCCTTTTCCAAATTTGGTTGGAAGAATATTAAGGTAGGGCTTCAAACAAAATTCAATAAGGAGTATACTAATATTCAATTGAAGAACAAGTATAATGGATTAAGGGTTAGATTGAAGAATTACAAGAACTTACTCAAAGAAACAGGAATCAACTATAACTCCTTTACTGGTGAAGTTAATGCTACAAATGAATGTTGGGAAAATCTATTTAAGGTAAAATATGTCTTTTGTTTTATTAATATATCATATTATATAATATTCATTCTCATATTCCTTTTTTATCATTATAGGTGTATAAAATAGCTCATAGATTCAAGAAAAAATGATGTAAGGAATTTTTAGACTTATGTCATATTTTTGGAAATAATACTGCAACTGGTGTGCATACACATCCATTAACTAAATCTCCATCGAATAGTACAGAAAAGGAACATGGAAATGATGTTGATGAAGATTACTTGTATAATGAAAAAGAAGATCAAGATAAAAATTCTCCATCTAAGAGAAAGAAATCTCCTAAGAATAAGAGGGTAAAGAAGATGCATTCTAACATCGTAAAAGAAGTCTTACTTATACTTGGTGAACAATTAAAAAGGAAGAATGATTTACTTGAAAAAATACTGAATGAAACATCATCCACTGTAGAGAATAGATTTAAAGAGTCTAACATAATGATGGAATGTCTGAATTCCTTAGATGAATTAGGTGTTGACGATGTGCAATATGGAAAAACTGTGAAGACTTTACATGATTTTTCACTTTATAGTGATATTTTTATGAAGATGACAGATACAAGGAAGATGGATTGGATTATGTCGCTTTAGTTATATTTTCATGTTATAGTATATCGAATTCTTATTGATTTGACACTTTTACATTAAGCATTATTCTATATTTTGAACATTTTAAATTTGTGCTTTTTATGAATATTTGACTTAATTCTAAGTCTATATTTTGTATGAATATTTTTTCTATATTTGATTAAACCTTTTGATTAAATGTTTTATTAATTATTTAATGTTGACATTGTAGATACATGGATTTCTTATCAGATTTCGAATCAGATTCTGATGATAAACGAAAGAAGGTAATCATTATTTCTATTGCTTAGGGAGAGAACAAATATTTTCATTTACAAAAGCAACCATGTAGAGCTTCTGGTCTACCAGGTCATGATTGGATATTAAAACTTTTGAATGGGAAGCCTACAAAGATTTATGAAAACTTAATAATGAAAAAGATAATCTTCTTTAGCTTATGTGATGAGTTGTAGAGTTTAAGAGGCTTAAAGGCAACAAGTAGCAATTTTCTTAATGACTATAGGGCATAGTGAGATAACTAGAGTCAATACAGAACGCTTTTAACATTCGACCTAAGCAATTCAAATTGCTTTCATAAAATCTTATATGCAGTTAATCATCTTGCTAAAAGAGTCATTACTCCACCATCTTTTACTAACACACTTCCTGAAATTTAACATAATTCAAAATTCTTTCTATATGTTTAGGTTCATTCATATATCTAATTACTATTTTAATTATGTCTTTATGATTAATAATTATTTTAATATATTTTTTAATTTTTAGGATTTTATTGGAGCAATAGATGATACACATATTGATGCACATGTTCCGACAGATGAACAAATACCATACAGAGATAAAAGAATTAATCAAACCCAAAATATTATGTGTTGTTGCTCATTTGACATGCATTTTATTTATGTAATGGTTGGATAGGAAGGTACTGCAAATGACTGTCGAGTTCTTTTAAAATCAATTTCTTATGTCTCCACAAGGTATCTTATTATTTTAAATAAACATAGTAATTCTGATTCATTTTTAATACCTTTTTGTTAATATTATGTTCCTTCTATGTTAGGTAAGTACTATTTAGTTGACTCGGGCTACACTAATATGCTTAGATTTCTTTCATCATACCGAGGTGAAAGATATCATTTGTGAGATTATAGAAGCAAAGGAAGACCTCAAAGTCCACAAAAAAATTTTAACTATAAGTATTCTTCATTAAGAAATGTTATTGAAAGATGTTTTGACGTTTTAAAAACAAGATTCCCTATACTTAAAAACATGCCGAGTTATGATATGAAGAAACAAAAATAAATCGTTATTGTTTGTTGTGTTATACATAATTATATTAGACTGTATGGACAAACCGATGAGATATTTAATAGTTGTGCCGAAAATGGAGAACAAATTAGGAAAAGTGAAAATGAAGATGCAAGTTCTCAAGTGGAGTAGAATATCATTCTAGCATAACTTCGAGGTATATCTTGAAAGCGAGATGAAATTGCTAGGCAAATGTAGAGTGATTATATTATTTCTAATTGATTTATGTTTCTTTTTGTAAATGATTGTACTATTATGTTTTCAAGAATTATAATATGATGGACATCATTCATTAACTAGAATGACTTAATATAATCTTCTAATTTATAGAATTTTGTTATATACAATTAATGTGTAATTTTTAATTACATTTAATTTACGTATATTTTAATTTTAACTATAATGATAATTAATTAATTTAAAAATATAATGTATTATATAAAATTATTAATATAAGAGTATAATTACAAAAAATATATATATTTTTAAGAAAAAATAAACAAAAATAGAAAAAAAACTAAAAATCACAATAGAAAAACAGAATTGAAACCAAACGACTCTAAATTTACAAGTTTGATAAGTCTTCATTTAATTTTTAATGAAATTTTATTTAATAATTATACTCTTATTTGCATTGACTTTTAACTTTATCATGTAAAATAAAAAAATTAGACTTAAATGACGTAATAAATGCTGTTAATTTCACTATAATAATACAAAATTTAATTAGATTTTAAAATAATATTATTATATATAAATATGATGGCACTACTCCTGTAATTAAGAAAACTCAAACAACTTGATATAGATTTTAATATAGATTTATTATTATAAATCGATAGTTCTTTCAATATAAAGTTTATCCATATAAAAAGTACATAATAAATTAATGGATAAAATTAAATTCATATTTTTAAAAAATAATATAACATTTAAATATACTTAACCATGCCACTTGAACGTGACAATAGAGCTCTGTATAAGGAAAATACGTCAGAACCTCGAAACTGTTGAATTTAAGGTAATCGAAAAATCTCAGCAATCTCGGACACAAACCACAACCATGGAGAGAAGACAGATCTATGTTGTTGTGGCTCTCTTCTTCAGTTTTGTTGCCCGTATTTCTTCGCTCTCCGTCACTGTCAACGACGTTGAATGCGTCTACGAGTACGTTCTCTATGAAGGCGACTCCATCTCCGGCAACTTCGTCGTCGTTGATCACGATATCTTCTGGAGCTCTGATCACCCAGGCATTGATTTTACCGTATGTGTTTTACTTTTTGACTTTCTGATTTTGATTACATCTAGATCTGTCTCGGTTCTCTGTTCCTTTCGGTTTAGAATTGGCGGGGTTCTATTAAAGTTAGGGTTTTTGAATCTCTTTGGTATGTTATTAAATTGTAATTATTTCGTTTACGAATTTTGTGGGTTGATCCAATTGCTGTAGGGGCTTTGATGGGGCGGTTCTCAGTTCAAAGTTTTTTTTCCTTAAATTGCATTTGGATTTGTCCGAAGTTGTGGTCAATTAAAGAGATACTACTTCGTTTTTTCCGTTTGGAACCTGTGTTCTGATCTGATTATGCTGTATTATAGGAGTGTCTTTCATTTCAAGTGGGGAATTTTTGACTAGTTAATAGAATCGTTCCTTTCATGCTTAACCATTGATTGTCACGGGGATAATTGGGTAGAAATCTGGGTTATCAGCTTTCCTAAGTCTCCTTTTAAGATTACCTGACTGCATTCATATGAAGTTCTCTCCTAGTCTGGCATGTAAATGGTCTTTCATTTTCAGTTATTCAATTATAATCCACTTTGTGGTGATTAAGTAGGAAGTGTATCTGGTTGTAGAGATGGTGGCAGGGGAGGGTGGTGCTGAGCAAATCCTTGTATTAAATTAATTGCCTCTGAGAATAGTAGACATTAGAAACCTTGTATCTATCTGTGCCTTATGGGTCACACGAAGTATATGGGAGCCTATTTATGCTGTACTGTTGTCAGATAATCATTGATATTTTGTGATTATACTTGAAAGTTTGTTACTATTGGTCAGTAATTTTGAAATATTGGGGTTTTGGCTGTTACGCAGGTGACATCTCCTGCTGGTAACACGGTGCACACAGTGAAGGGAACGTCTGGGGATAAGTTTGAATTGACAGCCCCAAGGAGTGGAATGTACAAATTCTGTTTCCACAATCCATATTCTACACCAGAGACTGTGTCATTCTATATTCATGTAGGTCACATTCCCAACGAGCATGACCTTGCTAAGGATGGTATGATCCCTTTGCTTTTTGCTTGGAATGTTATCAATCAGGTTGTTAAAGCTATAATTCTTATTCATGTTGGTTGTGGAATTTCAACAATACATCCAAACAAAATGTCTAGATTCTTGGATATACTTGTTTCAGGCTTTTTTTTCAATTTGAAAATTGTTACCTTTGGTATTTTTCACCTTTCATGTAATGTTACATGCAGAGCATTTGGACCCCATTAATGTTAAAATTGCTGAACTGAGAGAGGCACTGGAGTCTGTTACAGCGGAGCAGAAATATTTGAAAGCACGTGATGCTCGACACCGTCACAGTATGCTCCTTTCTTTTATTTATACTTATTTCTTCTTCCTTTATATATCTCTTCCTCCTCCTCTTCCCTATCTTACTTTTTTGTGGCATAAAAATCCCAGCTGCATGTCCAAATGGAACCAGTTTTTTTGTTATACAGAGACATAACTTTTTCTTTGCTTTTAGTCAAATCATGAGCATGTTAATCTGAGTAACTGCATGAATCATGTAAGATTCTGAATTTCCTCTTTATATAATCAAATACCACTATCCGCGGGTGCTTAAAAAAACCGTCCCCTTTGTAGGAACAAGTTAAACTTGTTTAGTATCATAACTAATGTTTCAGAGAATGTCAGCTGGATGACCTATTTGTTGTTTCTTCTGCAGCAAATGAGAGCACTCGTAAACGTGTAATAGGATACACAGTTGGAGAGTACATTTTGCTGGCTATTGCTAGTGCTCTTCAAGTAGTGTACATCCGCCGGCTCTTCAGCAAGTCAGTGGCATACAATCGAGTTTGAGGCGCTTCACTAAGTTATTGGCTGTTGATTAATGATAGACAAGTTCTTTTACATGTTCAGAGAAAAATAGAGCAATCTACCGGCCTGTACTGTTCATCTTTTACATCTTCAATTAAATACATGTTCAGAATACTACAAGCTTAAAGCCAACTGGCAACTTTTACTTCATTTTCTCTTGGTACATGGGAAGCCATTTTTACTTCATATTGGATATTTCTTATGTACTTTGGTATTGGTATTACTAATTAGGATCAACTTGTTTGTCTAATAACTTCGATATAATCTCTCCCAAAGGTAAAAGATTTGAATACTTATAGTGAATAATTACGTTTTTACCACTGAAAATTACAAATATGTACATCACTTTCCTTGGGTGAAAATGGGGAAAATGTGAAAAATTGTTTTGTTAATAAACACTCTAAAAAATACTCAAGTAAAAGTCACAGTCACTCGAGAACGAAAGACCATTGTCGGTTTATCCTAAAGGAAAGGATTGTTACGTAAGAACACATCAATTGCGTCAGGCACGTGTATATATCAAGAACTTGAAGCGCTCTCCACAACATACGTTCTTGGACTTTTCTCTCTCTCTCTCTCACTCTCTCTCTCTCTCTCTGATATTTCTCTGCTTCTAGTTTCTGCACTGCCAATCACTGATCTGCAAAGCAATCAAGATAATGCTAGCGGTTTTTGACAAAACAGTGGCCAAGTGCCCTGAAGCTCTGCAGAGCCCGCAGACCCAGAATGTGTTGGCCCTGAAAGATGGAGTCTTGGCGAAGCATTTTGAGTCGATCCACTCTGATTCTGTCACAGTTAATCTTGGCTCCTCTGGTTTCATTGCTTACTCTGCTCATAAGCAAAACCCTCTCCTTCCCAGGTGATTTTCATCCATAGCCATGTTCCTGTTCGCTTACCCTGTAGTAGCTTTTGGTTATTTTCTAGGGTTCTTTTTTGTGTTTGATTTTGTTTGATCGCTGGTTTTGGTTAATAGGATATTTTCTTGGTGATAAAATGGAAAAGTAGAAAGTTGGGAACATTGGATTTGATGATGCTTCTTTGCCCTTGTTGTGAAATATCCTTACCATAAAATCTGTAGGGTATTATAGAAACTTTGCGATGAACAGAATATTGTAATTATTATGGCTTACATGTGTAAAATTGGATCCTGATGTTTGTGAAAAATGTTATGAACTGGGGCGATCAGAATTTTTGGATTTTATTGATTTTTATTGTCAATTTCTTCAGATATCTGGATTAATAAATAACGCTTCTTTTAACCATTTCCAGTCTGATCTGATAGTTTGATTATAATCTGTTATTCCATCAAAAGATAGTTGATTCTTTGAACTTTGATAAAGACAAAAGATAGATTTGATTCTTTGATAAAGACAAAAGATAGATTTAGTTTCTTGCCTATTCTGTTTTTGTCACAGAAAATTTCTTCCTATTATGTATGTAGTCCTTTTGATTAAATGGATCAAGTCTGTGGGCATTTTTGTTGGATGAAATTATCAGATCATGTCGAGGAATTGATTTCTTACACTTTGAACTTTTCAAGTCCTGTGATTTGGAATTTGACCGTCAGTTTCTTCTTTCTGACTGCTAATTGTGCATTCACGTACGAATGAAGATATACTTAGTTTGGTTCAATAACGTGTTAACTATGCGTCGCATCCCATTATTGATTTGTAGATTAAGAATTGATAATTTATTAGTATATATACTTTTGTTGCCTTCTTGTTATCTAACACTTGTGTGTCTCCTATTTCTCTTTCTAGATTATTTGCAGTTTTCGATGACATCTATTGCCTGTTTCAAGGCCATATCGACAATGTTGCTGTTCTGAAGCAGCAATATGGCTTAAACAAAACTGCAAATGAGGTGATCATCATTATTGAAGCTTACAGAACTCTCAGAGATCGAGGCCCTTATCCTCCTGATCAGGTTGTGAGAGACATCCAAGGGAAGTTTGCATTCATCTTATACGATAGCACGTTAAAAGCTACATTTTTGGCTTCTGTAAGTTATTATACAAGGAATCTTCTTCTTCATCCTCCCAAGTACCTCTTATCCTCTAGCTGTTTTCTTCCATGTTCTTGTTCACTCTGTTTCCAAAAAATGTGCTGTTTGGATGAAGCTCAAGTATCCTATTTTGCAGGATGCTGATGGAAATGTGCCCTTTTTCTGGGGTACTGATTCCGAAGGCAATGTTGTTCTTTCTGATGATGCCGAAATTGTGAAGAAAGGCTGTGGGCAATCCTATGCACCATTTCCTAAAGGTGAAAAACTTCTGAAATCATGACGGGTTCATCTACCGTGCAATCTCTGAAAATCTTTATTTGCCTTTCTCATTGACCCTGCCATCTCCTTGTGTGGTAAAGCTATGTCTACATATGCATTGTGATATGATTTAGATTTAGTACAAGTTTGTAGCAACATTTGAAGATTCAAGATATTTAAGAAATGCAGGTGTATTGAGATCTCCAGAGAGTATATATGCAGCACATATTCCCTTAATATCTTTTCAATGGCTTTTTTGTGACAATTTTACTGGTTAAGTAACCTGTTAATTTTGGTGATTGCCACGCTTTGAAAGTGAGACCGTTGCTTTTTTGTTCTTGCTGTTCTGTTACATTTGTTCTTGTAATGATATCATGTTTGAAACTTTCGAATTCCTTACATTCATATTTTCTTTTTTGTTACATCTTTTGCTGATATTTATAACGATGTAACCTGATATGTTTTCATGATTCAGCATGGATTAAAATTTGAACCTTTAACTTTTAGTTCTGTTTCATATAGATAGCTTTGATTTTCCCATTTCTTATGTTCTTGTATAGAACACCCACTTTTACTTCTTTCTAAACCTAAAATGTTACATTGTCATTTAAGTCGATCTCTTTAATGATTAATCAGCAAACGGATTTGATGTTGCTTAACATACCGGTTTGTATTGTTCATCTCAGGGTGCTTCTTTACAACTTCTGGAGGCCTTCGTAGCTTCGAGCACCCATTAAATGAACTGAAGCCAGTGCCAAGAGTGGATAGTTCAGGTCAGGTTTGTGGTGCAAATTTCAAGGTTGACGAGGAGACAAAGAAGGAAACTGGCATGCCGCGTGTTGGGAGTTCATATAACTGGTCCTCGGACATATGAGTTCAAGTCCTTTCTGGAAAGGTTTTTCTTATTTGTGGGCCTTCCTTTATTGTCAGACGACTTATTAACTTTCTGTTGTCCTTAGATGACATTTACATGCTCATGCATGCCAACTCGTAGCTAGTAATTCCAGTAATGAGATGATTACCATATGCAGCTGTACATGTTGCACCACTATCAGTCTACATCCACTTTTGATGGATATAAGATTGAATAAAGTTTTACCTTCATAAAGGGAATGTGACATCTGGATGTGAAATTTGTGTTGAATGTTTTTGTATATATGTGCATGTTTATAAATGTTTGGTACACCTGGTGGAGGTGGAAAGATGGGTTTCTGAGTTGGAGATAGGTTAGGTAAAGAACTACACTCTGTTATAAAGAGCTATCATATGAAGTGCTATTAGAAACCATAAAAGGTATACCCAATTGTGTCCAGCAACTCGATGCTGTAAAGGTCCCCAATTAACAGAACTATTGGATAAGGTCATCAAGCTAAACAATACCTCGGATAAATGTATGTTACTGGAAGAGCAGGCGGGAAAAGTCTTCCATGGCCTCTGGCTTTCGGCTTCTAAGAGGTAGTTATATTAGTCCTTTGCATCTGCAATGCCTCCTGGAGTTATCTGGAATACGTGGTTCTGTCAAGGATCCAATTTAGGTATTGTAGACCGTTGTGTTTTTGTGTAGTATGATAGGGATTTTTGTCCAGTCCGGATCTATTTCATGGAGAGTGATTTTAGCTAATCAAAGTGTCGAATAAAAACAAACGAGAATAATATTATTAAGGATATCGCTTCAGCCTCGGGCAGATTTGGTGCATCAAACACTTTGCAGACCCGTTGTTCCCCTTTGCCTTTCCTGAACATCAGCCTGACTGTAGCTGCATGAGCAAGCACGTGGCCTCCTGCTGGCTTTTTAGGATCTGAAATGAATACTCCTCCGCCGGGATCGGCTATAACTGCAACAATGAGCCGATTCACGAGTTATCAGATTTAGCTGACATTTAACACAAATATATACTTGGACAATTTTGTATCTGTTTGAACTGGATGCTCCACGCAGACTCGGGATCTTGTTGGCCGTTTAGCCTTTCGTAAATGATTATTACCTTGGTTGGTCATATAGACTGCAACATTGAATTCCTCAGCTATTTTTGTTAATCGAGAAAGCATCTGTGCCAATTTTTGCTATATAGAGACATCAAAGAACTCGTGTCATTATAAAGAAACAGTATAGTTGCACAGGTTTAATATAAAGTGGGATACCGGAGAAACATGGACTCACCTGACGTTCTGCAAGTTCTCCTCTTCCGGTGAAATCTACCCGGAATAGTGCAATTACTGAGTCCACAATCTAAATTCATAGACATGACTTAATCCCGTTACGATCATGCTTTGATATTATAATAAATTTCAAAAATCTTACCAGAAGTCTAAACGGTTCTTCAGACATTTTTGCAGCCAGACCCAGAAGCAAGTTATACTGATGCTCATATGTATATGCACGAGCGTAGATAATCTTTGATAATCATAGAGAAACATGTAAGATTTGATTTCCACTTTTTAATTAAGATAAAAAAAAGTGTTAATATTACTGATTACATTATCTAGGACGGCTCCTGGATCCATGCCGAATCTTTCAGCTATTGGCACAATCCTGTCAGGCCGGCTTCACGTGCATGAAGTTAAGGAAAACAGCAATTAAATTATGGGGGTGATGTATATTTTCTCATCACTTTTTATTGAAAAGAAACAGCAGATAGTGCCGCTTTAGCAGCTGAGGTAAGGGACAATAGAAAAGCATACAATGTTCCTTCAGTATCAATGTAAGCAACTTTCCCGTTTCCTCCCCTCATGTTTGTCGGAAGCTGCCAGACAAATAAGGAATTTCTGCATTTAAGGATTACAATGCATTCTATTCATATAACTAGATCCAGTATAAATCGATGTGCTGGTACTTTATTCATCCTTTTCGGGTTGATTTTGTTATATTAAGTTTGCTCAATCAGAAAAATAAGAAAATTTGGCATTTCAAGTACAAGCCCTGCACCAGCTTCCAAACTCCAAAAAGGCAAAAACAGTACATAGTTAAAGAAGCCAATCTAACTTGCATCCGCATATTGTATGCCTATATCCTAGGAAATTCCTTTCTGAAAGTTTGAATATGAATCTCATTGAGGTGGGTATCCAAGTAATCCAACCATGTCATGTTAATAGAAGAAATGTGGCATCCCTAAAAAATCTGCATAATTAATTGCTAAATTAGCAGTCTTGACAACTAATAGTCAGACTAAGCTCATAGAAGGTGCAACAACTGTATCAACAATAACTAGAAAGGTGAAGTTGGAACCTGCGTTGAAACGCAAAGAGTATGGGCAAGTTGAGTTTTCCCAGATCTGAAGTGAGATTGAGATGACCAGTAAAGGAGTTACATTGCATACCTTAAAGATTTGAAAGGGAGGAAATCCACATACAGATTCAAGGATAATTTCTATAAGAGGTGATTTAATTCTCACCGAAACTCCCCAAAAGCTTCAGTAATAGCCAGAGTTTCAATCCCACCTATTTGAAACCAGTCACAGCAATTTTATGAATAATTCTGAAACAAGCTACGACGCATATATATATATATGTAATACCCGTGTAAAACATCGACAGGACTAGAATATCAATACCTCCTAACAGCTCATCAAGGGCTTGGCTTCCAGTTGTAATGCGAATCACTGATTTTCTCTGAAAGAAAACCTAAAACCTTTAATACCCGTAATACAAAATGTAGGCTGTTTATTTCAACAGCAATTTGGACTACCAATCTCCTTTCGACGAAAAATGGTTGAAATATCAAGAAATCAAAACAGATACCTCATTTGAAGTACTAAAGGGGAAGAAAAACTTACTCTAAGCAGAGCATCGCTTCCAGTAATGTAACCAAAATTCTAAAGAGCAGAAAGGGAAAAATAATTGAATTTAGTAAAAAAGATGACAAATTTTTAATGAAGCTCAAGCACATCATGAGCACTGACCACTATCTTCTCAGCAGCTTCACAGATCTTATCTACTTTAGCCTCAGACAATCCCTTGATTCCGGTCAAATTCTACAAAATAAAGAGTATATGGATACAAATAAGTAGTTACTGGCCCGAAAATTTTCACAATTCAAGATGTACGTTCAAAATTATTATACCTTCTTAGTGTGCATCATCAAACCATTGCAGGTGTATATCCCTGCATCTTGAAGCTTTTTTACATCTCCAGCATTGATACCTTGTGCAATCACTACAAGGCATGTACGCAGAACAAACGAACTGAACGGTAAAATGAACATAATAATTGAAAGATGTAGTTCAAATGAGAGAGATGTGGACATATAAATATGTGTGTGTGTGTGTATTTGTAAACCAGAAGAGATCTTATTAGAATTCAGTCATCGAAGAACAGTTAATAATCCAAGCTCAGCACTACGTAAATCAAACCCATTAGAGTAGAAAAAGCAAATAAAACGAGTTTGTTCTTAAACGCCGACAAAACACGAACCGAGTTATGTACACATCACAAAATCACCACCTGAACAGAAAATCTCATTCTCGATCTTTCCTAACGAGACGGTGTATACTTAATAACATAAGTAAAAGAACAGCAATCTGCGAACTGAAGATTATCAAAATTAAACAGCGAGAAGAGTAAACAATACACGAGACAGCTATGATAACAACGAAGAAATTTTCAAAATACTCAACGATCAGGCACAAGCAGATGAAAACTTTAAAACACTTAATAAACAGCCAAAGAAGAACAAAAACAGGAATACAATACAATTGAGAATCGGAGGTGTTATATTTAATTACGTTTATCGATCGCTTCGAACAAGTCGTCTTCATCGTCAATATCTTCTCGTTCAACGAGCTGCAACTGGCTTTGTTCTTCAGCTCTAAGAAAAGATTCAGAAATTAAGAATGCAATGAACTCTAAAAAAATGGAACTGAAGGGGACAGAGACTGGATGCGTTTGAACTTACTTGAGCGTTGCGAGCATCTTGAGTTTAGAGGAAACAAAACTGTGATGAATGGAATTGTTGATTGCTGTGTTTGGCTGTTTCTATTTAGGAGAGAGAGAACTCTAGAAGAAGAAGAAGACGCTCAGACTCGGAGTTTTGAATTGAAGAGTCCGAGTTTATATAGAAGGCGGGAAATGTGGGCTCGCACATTGTGGAGTTCAGAATGGCAGCTTACTGGATGAAGTCCGTCCGCGAATAAATGTAATTACATTAAACTCCCCTCAAATTTACTTTTTTAATTTATTTTTACACTTTAAAATTGTTATAAAATAATTTTCACATAATAAAAAATGTAAAAAAATTTAATTTTTAAAATAAGAAAGAAAGTTTTACTTTGTAATTTTAATTTTATATTGATTTCTTACTTATTAATTGAAATACTCATAAATAAAAATTAATGAGTTGAAGGGTAAATATTTACGATTTATATTGAGATTTTGAGCTAATACTTCGATTTTTTTTTCTAGAATTTTTGTTAATGATTATAAAGTTATAAAAAAAGGAAAAAACTGAATTGGCTTAAATTAAAAATGCATCAAGTTAATGACACGATGGAGTTCAATTCAAATGTTCAATCCTAAGACAAGATGCTATTTTTTTTGGGATTATTATTGAATTAATCTATTTTTAAAATACTTATTTATTATTTATAATATTAATAATTATCGATATTTACCAATTGACTATTTCTTTTCCATTAAAGTATAGTCGTAATAATAGGTACTGAATTACATTTGAGGAAGAGCAAATTTTCAGTTTTTTAAAAATCTTAAGCAAAACTTTTAAGTATCATTTGATAGACAATTTAAATAAAATTTATGACTATTGTGGTTGATACTATTCTTATAATTTAAAATGTTATTCAATAAATAAATTTAAATCACAACTTTAATTGTCAAAACGAAATTTATTAATAGTGCAAAGCTTTTCGCAGTTGAGCTAGTACTTGCAAATTAAGGAAAACCAAAGTCTTTCTCAAGTTATATGGCTCAGGAGATTTATGTACTCCATGTTTAATTTCAGATAAAAACACGCCAATAAAGAGAAAGTACAAAGCTTAAGGAATAAAACACCAGCAACTGTAACATGTAAAAACAAACTTTGATGACCCCAACCCATCTTTTTTCCAGGATTTGCAAGGGATATGATATGACTTGTTCAAAGCTCTCCAAGCAACTGATCTCTCATGGTCCCATCTTAAAAGCACACGGACAGCGATATGACATTTTGATTACCATTTCATGGGGGCAGTATATATAGCTCTCCTTTTGAACATCCGTAAATGGCAGGTAACAAGCCCTTATCGATGGATTCTCCTCCTGAACCTGTTGTCTTCATTGATGATAACTGACAAAACGCAGGTCCTGTGAAGGAGTTGGGAGAATCAAACTAATGACGTTTTTGCTTCTTTTGTTTCCTATGGAAAATGAAAGGTATGTGGAATCTTCCCCTTATAGAGCTTCCCACCAAAAGGGAGTAGCCAAAAGTTCAACAACCAAATGGTAGCTAGTAGCTAGAGGCATTAATTCAAACTTCTTTATCATGTATATTCGGCATGCCTGTGTGAGCAAGAAGACGTTTATATCAGTAGAACCCGTAATCGTTATCTTACTTATACCAGTTTTCGTGAACCAAAACTGGCTTCTAAGCTATTTATCAAGACTCAACAACTCCTTATAGTATACAGCATCAAAAGCAATTAATAGTTATGAACAGCTACTCAAAGCAATAACTTAGGAGTAATTACCACAGATTGCGATTTCTCAATACCGGCCGTGTCCGTCAGTGCAATTGCAACGTCTCATGGTCAATAACATTTATGCAAGACCTCAGGTTCACCATGGAAATGTAATACAAAACAAAGAGGTGCTCATTCTCTTTCTGTATATCTGATTCAGGATTCATATTTCTGCCTTTCATACCGGACATATATGGAAGTATATTGAGGATAAGACCATGATTCATTTCCCTGTTTGAGTTTCAAGGTAGAACTAACAAGTCAAGTGGGCCTATTTTCATGATTTTCAATTGATTTCTGACCTTTCCTCTGAGTATCATGAAGCAAAATGGGATACAAGTTGCTGAAACAAAGCTTATCAAAATTTCCCATCCGACGTTTTTATTTGTATGTTATAACTCTTATTTCTCTTTTGTCAAGATCGCAAGAAAACAAGTGAAGCGTCACTGTTCCATTGGAGTATTAGTAACTTCTCTCTATATATATTACTAGCAGCTTTGCCACCAATCTGATTTTCTGATCACTTCCACGACCCCTGAAAGTGAGAACAAGAAACAGATTGATAAGTAGAATTTCTCAAACAAATGGGATTTTCAAGCTCTACTTATAACTCAAACGAAGTTGCGATTTTGCCGTGGCAGATCAATCAGATTACAAACTGATGTTGGCAAACAACTTATGGTGAGAATTTGAAAACTCAAGTGCACACGCTCACTCTTGTTAATGTTATGGCAGAGGTGACTAACAACCATAGGTGTACAGATCGAGACAAGTCGAAAGGTAATAAAAATTTCAAGTCTCTCTTTTTCTAACTTCACACCCATATATCCTTATCTACACATCAAAGTACGCACTACGACTCTGTGCCTAAGAACTTTGCAGAATCCCTACCTAGCTAGACCATCAAGGTATAGCCTTAATCTCTGAGATGTTTTTTCCCCATAAAACTGAAATAAGTAGTGTTGTTTCTATTATTCCGAAGTTATTTGGTGCTCAATACTTGTCGTTGTAGTATAACAACCCTAAAAGAAAACAATAACAGTAATAAGATTTGGTAAATCAATGCGCATGACTTTGAAGATGCATAACCAATTTATTAATAAGAGCGGTACGGAAGATTAATCAAGATAAAGGCTCAATCACCAAAGCACGAATAGGGGATCTTGAAATCCTTGAACTGCACCGAGACCCAAAATTTGTCTCTGAAAACCCTAACAAAAATCTGCTCACTTACCATTTTTCGTAAGTTTCATGGAATAAAACAAGGAGAAGATACAAGAATCCGTACACAGACATGCACAAAAAAAGAAAAAAAATGTACCAAGTACATAGCAAATACGCAAATCGGAAAAAACCCAGATGAGAATAAATCATTAAAAAGAATATCACGTACCCTTTTCTAGGGATTGAACAAGAAAAGAAATTAGGGTTTTAATAGAATTAGGGTTTCTCATGCTACCAACAGCAGGTGAAACTGCCACATGATCTGATCATTCCTCAACACAGGAGGCAAGTTAAGATCATGCTGGCAGCTTCAACTGATAGTGGTGCACGATAAGAAACATGCTTCTCAGCCATACACACCCCACTGAGATCGAAAACTCGACTTAAATTGGCCCATTTTCACACTCATCACCAGCACTGGCTATGGTGTTCTGAGGTTAAGGTTGTTTAGAGATGGAGAGGATAAAGGAGTATAAATAGAAGAGTAGTGAGAGGATAGCATTGAAGGGGAATTTATCAATTTGTTATTATTATTTCTTTGTAGATGGAATATTAAAAAAAAGTTATTAAATGGAAATGAAATGTAAGATGTAAGAAGTGGTCCCTGGTGATGAAAATTGAATATTGTCACGCCAAGACTAGCTCCATTGCAGTTGCAGACAGGTTAGTGAGTGTTTCTATATATACTGAAAGAGCATTAATAACTTTTAGGTTGGGCCCTGAGAGAGTGGGGGACACTTGGCCTTTGTTTCTCTCTCTCTCTCTGTGACTGTGAGTAAAGCATCAGCCATGAGCCAAAAGAGTGTAAACTCCATAGTAGAGCATATGAGGGGACCATTTTTTGCATGGTTGTATAGGTCTTGCATAAGGTTCACACACAAAAGACTAAAAGGAAAGAGCATCTCAACCGAAGAAAATTTTCTGAATCTCCATCTCTCCCTCTCTTTGGATTGATCAGATTATATGTGTGACGTCCAATTAATCCAATTCCGTATAAGCATCTTTGCTTTGTTCATGGATTGATAACCCCTTTCCTTTCCAAATTTTCCATATCTTGGATACTTGCCAATTCTGCCTCTGATTGGTGCCAGCTTGCACCTCAGTTGTTATTAGCAACAGCTGATACGGACAAGCAAGAAAACGACTAGTAGTTTGTAAAAAAATTTCTTTTCATTTTCTGCTTCCTCCTTGATCACGGAAACCCGACCTGTGCAATGACTCACTCGTTCCCTCCCTGGAATAAAGTTTATAGACCATTCTATGGAATTTGTCTTACCAACTTAAAACCCTAATTTGTAGATTTGGCTCTAGCTTTTTGAGATATCGTCCATTTTTCTAAACATTTTCTTTCGCTCTCCCGGCCCCCCCTTTATCTTGTGATTTTCTACACTTTTTTCTTTTCACTATCGGAATATATTCCTTCGGTTGTTGTATTCCTCAAACGATATCGACATATACTATGATTAGAAAGTTCGTCGTATCTCCTATCGTAGTGGGCCAATTAACACCTAACGCTTCAATGATAACTATCTATATGTGTACATCAGTGGACCTATAGCTCTTAACACCTCAGTTATATTTATTAATTTGTACATTATCACACCTACAGCTAGTCTATATATTCTAACTTCTTCTTAGGTCATTAGTTAATTCATATTTCTGATTGTATTTTGATATCGTACATGACATGCGTCCTATAAAAGTCTTCCAACTCGTTACTCGTATGATTCCGATAAACAATTCCAGATTTTGGTTTTTTGAAACAAAGTGATTCTGATTTTTGTCTATAGTATTCAAGCATTCATTGATACGCTCATCCTTCGTGCCTAAGGCTGCAAAAGCTCCACCTTATGATAGTTAGATCAAGGCAGGTGTAATCACTTTTTTTTTCGTAATCTGAAAAGCCAATCAGTTTTCTTGTCGTGTTCCTATTACCATAATTAAATAAATTGTAATGCATCTTTAAGAATGTTTTAATCTCTTAATTAGAACATTTGATTAATTATAAAAATTAATTAAACCAACAAGATATTGGCGAAGTAATACTCTCCTTCCGATATTGGCTAATTTTATGTACAATTCTTGAGTGAAAGACCCCATAAAATCAAACAACATCAATAAAACCAGTAACCAACCAGGATATTGTTTATCAACTGAAGGCTCATGATAAGCTGTAAAATCCCAGTTCCTCTTCAATGTATCAAAACAATGTTACATCCACTATATCTTAACAACGAGACTTGATGTTTAGCCTTTTTTTTTTTTATATCGTGACTTGATATGTTATTTGCCAAAGAAAATTTAGCTATTTTAACCATATATTTCTTTAAAATGTTGTTATAAATATTTTTTTTCTATAATTTTATAGAAATTTTAGCAATGAGACTTGATGTTTATCCATTAATTTTTTCTTTATCATGATTTAATATTATTGTTTTTTCAAAGAAAAATAATCTATTTTAGCCATATATTTTTTAATATGTTTTTATAAATAAAAATTTTGCTATAATTTCATAGAAAATCTCAGCAATGAGCCTAGCTTGAAGTTTAGAGATTAATTTTTTCCTTATCTAACTTAATATTATTATTTTTTAATGAACGTTTAACTATTTCAATTATATATTTGTTAATTTTGTTGTTATAAATAAAAAAATTTTGGTGTAATTTCATAGAAAATCGTATCACCGTTGTAATTAGACTTGAAGTTTAGCCATTAATTTTTTATTGTGACTTAATATTATTGTTTTTGCCAAATAAAATTCAGCTCCTTTAGCCATATATTTGTTATATTTCTTGTTATAAGTACAAAAAATTGCTATAATTTCATAGAGACAAAAAAAAGCATATTACATGTCATTTATTTTTGCAAGTAAAATACTTTGATTGACTACATATTGCAAACGCTATGAAAATAGTTTTAATAATTAGTATTCGTATATTTAGCCACTCCCTTTTTCATTACTATATTATGTAGTGTTTTAGTGTAGGATATATTCAGGATAAGATTGTTTAAATGTTAATTGGGATTGCGTGATGAATTATAGAACGATGTAAAGCATCTATTCGAAAACGAAATGGTTGCCACGCAAAACCATAGCATATCAACCACATGGGTTCAAGAGTTTGTTGCCTGATCTTGATGCAAGGTCCTCGCATCCATTCTCCCATGGACTGTAAATACTCTTCGATAAATATCTAAAAGATTCTCTGCTAGCTAAAGCTTTTGTCATATATTCTTACCAATAAATGTAATGAGGCAGATGCATAGTCCGTACCTTACTATAACGTAATGCTTCTAGTTCTGATGGATGCATTTTGTATCTATTTCTACTGCCCCCTTTCTAATCGTGTAGGCCAATCCTTTCCACATCTACTTTACGAATATTGGGTGTTTTAGAAAACTGATCTTTAACTAATTATGGTCACCACAATATAAGTTTGTTGTCTTTATATTTTTGTGATTTAAGATCCGACCTTGAACAAGTGTCTCATGTACGTAGCTTCCATTAAACAAAAGATGCTGGTATTATGATGATCCTCTAAAATATGTGCATGAACCTTGTTTATCGGCATATTTATTTTGAAGAGTATTTCAAAAGTAAACAATTTTAATGTGGTAGGATGTCTATTTAATAATTACAAAATAATATTATTATCTCATCCCGTCCAAAATTTTGCAAAAAGGTCATAAGTTTTTGTAAGTTATGATTTTTCATTTTTCCCATCCTAACCTACCAAAAAATATCATTCTACTAATATTTTGACATTCTATTAAGGTTTCACAAAATTTTGTGCTACTTATATTCCCACATGTCATAAGGAGGATCACAACCTATATACTTGAAAAATGGAAGTTTAAGACTTAGTTTGAAAGAGCGGTGACGGTTAATAATCTGCTGAAATGATAAATACTTATTCTTAATAAGTACTTATGTGTTTAGGATTACTATTTTGGTAACAGCTGAATTGTGAAAATAAGTGTTTGGCAAGTGCGGTTGCGGTTGCTGAAAAGAAATAAAATGATTAAAAAGCCCATTAATTTAATAAACTATTAATTGTTGTATAAATAATTAAAAAATATATTATTAGTCATATAAATTT
>JAOQMS010000180.1:52708560-52776936 GCA_027563885.1 Erythroxylum longipes | reverse complement strand
TAGTAAATTAAATATTTCATAAAAATATATTATTAGTCATATAAATTCAAATTATAAATATTAAATTATTAAATTAACATAACGTTGGACTTGCTTTTATATTAGTTGAGGGTATAATGGAAGATAATAACTATCAGAATTTTATATTAGTTGAGGGTATAATGAAAAATAATAACTTCAAAATGTTATTAATGGAAAATAGAATTTCTACAGCATAAGTACTTTCTTACTGTAACCTTCTTTCTATTTATCGATTTCTGTGATGGCACCGCACTTTCCTCTAACATCTGATTATTTGCTTGCAGATTCAAACATGTAACTATGTTTGGAAACTGCGGTGGATAAGTAATTATCCTCACAGCACCGCAGATCCAAACGCAGTCTACAATTAGTTGGAGTTAAAATGTGACTTCTATATTAAAAAAAAACCTCCTAGTTACCATATTTATTAATTTGAAAATAAATAATTCAATGATTTGAATTAATATTAAGTTAATTATAGGAATTAGTCTTTCCCTTTTTAAAAATGTAATTTATCCTTTAATTACTCATCTTTTGTTAATTTGTAAATAATTAAAATTAAAATTAAAATTAAAATTAATTAAGTTAATTATAGGAGTTCAATGCCTCCTTTTTTTATAATTAATCAATTTATTTGTTATCAAATTTAAGACTTTAAATAAGTTGACAACTAAAGGACTTGTATGCCCACCATTACCCACTATATAGCATCCATCATTAAAGTTAATTAAGCCTTGAAATTGTTTAAAGTTAGTTAAGGGAAGTTGACATATAGTAAAACTCCATTGACTTCCAACCTTGCACCCACCTTTCATGTTCAACGTTTAAAGCCATACCAATGGTGGACATGATGCCATAGGAGAACCACGTATACATATAAAAGAAATACAGAACTTTAAGTTAAAGCGACATCCATTACCCAAGATGATTACTAAAAGTCGTCATTAGTTTTAAGGCAAAAGGTGTATTTTAAACCTGAAGATTTATAATATAATACATAACATAATCTAAATTTTTAAAGCGTTTTAATTAAATCTTAACATTTATTTTAATGGAGTTAATTTCTCATCAATTAATTGTTACGTTAATATTGACATAGCATTATTTTTATTTTTTAAAAAAAATAAGCCCCGTTGCGACTTGACAAATGAACCCTTGTTGTCTGAAATGTATAATAGTAGATCACACTCTCACATGACAAGCGAAATTAATTATATGATAATAGGACCTATTTTTATTTAAAATATATAAAATTATGTCATATCAATATTGACATGACATTTAATTAATAGAGAGTTAACTCTGTTAAATTACCATTTATGATCAATTATAAACATTTTGAAAATGTTATGGCTTCGATATGATAAAATTCAAATTATTCTATCGTAAACGTTGAAGTTTACAGTAAACATTTAGCCGGTTATTGTATTAAATAAAATACAAGCCGTCCTAACACAACTAATGCTCATTTATTATTCATAAGATTTAAATTGCAGATAATAATAATAATAATAATAATAATAATAATAATAATAATAATAATAATAATAATAATAATAATGTATTCGATTATCACAATTTAAGTTAATGTAATTAAAAGGGAACTAATGTATACAAATATTATTCATTGTGTCAATGCTTCAATACATGAAAATTCGACGAAAGACTCATCTTTTTTTATCAGGGTTCCTATTATTAGTGGAGTTTTTATATTTCATAATCAAAAGTTTAGGACCTATTTGGTTCCATGTGATTATTGGTTTTTGAATAGAAAATACTTTCAAGTTTGATAATCTTTTAAATATACAATATTAAATATTTAATTAGAAATAATAATATTAGTTTTAGTAATTAAAACATAGTAAAAATATATTAATAAATACTAATTATTATCAGTTACAAAATTATAATAACATTCAAATAGGTTTTTTTGACTAAAACAACAATTAAAAAAACAAAAATAATTTATAAAAAACATAAGTGAAATCCCTTATTTCAGTGACCATAATTGTTTCTAAGGCTTGGTTTAGAGGAGCGGTAGTGATTGATAATCTGCTGAAATCAACTTGCTGAAATGATAAATACTTATATGTTTGGGGTTGCTGCTTTGGTAACTGGTGAAACGTGAAAATAGGTTTTGACACGTGTGGTTGCGGTTGCGGTTGCTGTTGCGGTTGCGATTGCGGTTACGGTTGTAGTTGCTGAAAAGAGATAAAATGACTAAAAAGTCCATTGATTTCATAAATTATTAATTGTTGTATAAATAATTAAAAAATATATTATTAGTCATATAAATTTAAAATTATAAATAATAAAATATTAAATTAAAATAAGAAAATATAAATAAAATAAATTTAGTAGATAAAATATTTCATAAAAAATATATTATTAATCATATAAATTTAAAATTATAAATAATAAAATATTAAATTAAAGTAAGAAAATATAAATAAAATAAACTTAGTAAATTAAATATTTCATAAAAAATATTATTAGTCATATAAATAAAATCATCGAAGAAGACGATACGTTGGATTTGCTTTCTATTAGTTGAGGGTATAATAGAAAATAATAATTATCAAAAGGTTATTAATGGAAAGTAGAATTTCTACCGCAAAAATACTTTTCTACTACAACCCTCTTTCTACTTATCAATTTCTGCGGTGACACCACAAGTATTTATCTCCACTATACCACAGATCCAAACATAGCCTAACTTGTAATAATCACAAAAAGTTTACAGTTTTATGGTGACCGTAATCATGAGGAGTTTGGTACATTATGTGGCGAACACCTAAAAATATAAAACTATAGTTTGCGATATCGAAACCTAACGAGACAACTACTTGACAACTCCATAATCTTATATGTCATCGTTCTCGTTGGCCCACCATAAAGCCTTGCATGCAGAGTCTCGAGATAATCTTTTTTTTTCTTTTCTTTATTAGTTAGTGACCATCTTGGGCAACAGTGGTTATTATATAGTTTATTTGTTGCTGTTATATTAATAGTCCAAATGGGTTTAATGCTATGTGTATATATAATACTGTTTCTTCAGTAAAGTTGAGTGAATAAGTGGTCGAAAATGGTCATCTCTAGGAGCTGATTTCATGGCTTATCTTACAAAGGTCTTCACTCAGCCGTCCACACTTGATCAACTTGTCCATGAACTCTCCCGACCTCGCAAAACTAGGTCCTCGAAGTATACAAAATGAGCAATTTATAGGTACTTAAGACTTTGATTACCAAGTTACAATTCAAAATCTTAACTATTAATTATACCACATTTTAATCATTTTCATCATTTACCTACGTCACAACTAATAAGATTAGAGTTCATATGAACTTTACCTTTAGAGCTGATCTTTATCCTATATAATTTTATTTGTCACATCATCTAACATCTCCTCATTTTTATTAATTTACGATGAGTCATTTAAGCATATAGACTTTCATAACACATTATTCTGGTCGAATGTTTATTTATGTCAAGTCCATTAGCTATAGTCTATTCATTTAAGCATACATTAAATCCTTAGTTTATTAAAAACTTAGCCTTAATCAAGTTGATTTGCAAAGAGTCCCAAACTTTAACAAAACTCGAATCATACTTGATCTAAGTTGCTAAATTATCTTAAAACTTTTGTATAATATCGTCGTGCACATTATTCAGCAAACTTTTAACTCAAGGTCCGTTTCTAAATAGTTGTAAAGACTCTTCATGTGCTAACTGGCTAACAACTTAAATGTTATTAAAGAGTTCTTTTTTTTTTGAGTAGTTAGGAAAGTAAAAAATTTCCCAATTTAGGAAAATTAGTAGCACTTTACTTAGATTTTAAATCTTATCACTCTTGGTATTTAGATTACTTTCCTTAGAAATTTAATCTAAAAAATACACTAGTCAATTCAATCATTTCTTCTCTCTTAACTCTATGACAACTCTTTATAAGACCCTACTTTCTTTTCAACTATTCTTATTGATCTCCAATTAGCAAGATTTTGGATATTTTTGTTCAGAAGTTTCAATCGACAATTTTCATATTCATATTTTTCCTTCTTACTTAACTTTTGTGTAATTTTTGTTTGATTTATGAAAATAGTTATTTTATTACTCTTGCTTTTTTTTTCAATCAGTAGCACTTTAGATTAAATTGTGGTGTTTTTGTACTCAGAATGCCTTGATTGGAAGTAATCATATTATGATTACTTCAACAAAAATCCATCTTGATGAACTAGCTTGTCGTAAACTAGCAAAAAGGATGTAATTGTTAGCAACTTGATGAAACGAGATAATCCTATAGCAGCAATGGCAGTGACAAAAGATATGGAACTCCGCTAGTATACGTTATCGACCCCAAGTGACTGAAATTGATAAAACCCAAGTTCAGGCTTTGACAAAATTGTAGGAATGAGAAGAAAAATCGAAGACGAAGTGACCAATAGGTTGCGTCTAGCATAAGAGAGAAAGAAAATGAGCAAGGACAAGCGGTTGAGACACCAGAGGGACGGTGGTAAGGATGTTAATGGGCCAGGCCGGGCCGGGCCCAGGGAACTGTGGGCCGGGGGCAGCCCGTGGCCCGCATAGGCCGGGATGGCCGGGCCCCGGCCCGGCTCGCCAATGGGTCAACCGGCCCGCGGTCGGCCCGTGGCCCGGCGGGCCCAAACCCGGCCCGTCCATTTTTTTAATATTAAAAAATACAAAACGGCGTCGTTTTGAACAAAACAACGCCCTTTTGTCAGGCCGCGGGCCGGCCCGGGCGAACCATGGTCGGCTCGTGGCCTGCCCATGGCCCGTCAAACCAGGGCAAAAAACGGGCCAGGCCAAAATTGACATCCCTAGACGGTGGATGGGAAAAACTGAAGCGCGAAAACAAGAGAAGTAAAAGTGGAAGAGGCGAACAGTAATTAATTTTTAAGATTTTTAAATTTATTAAATTTAGGATGTTCAGAAGATATTTGACATTTTTTATTTTCATTTTGAAATTGTTTAGTTGAAATAATGCACTATTTGTATTTTTATTTTCAATGTTAGAAAAAATTTTGACATTTGATTTAAATTTTAAGATTTATTTTTATACTCGGTTGAGGTTTTTTAGTATTTTTCAATACTATATTAATATATCAGTATTATATGATTAAAATATCATTAAAAAAAACATTTAATAATATAACTTGTATTACAAATTAACATTATTTAACAATTTCTTTTTTTTTTCGGTTTGTAAGAATATAATTGGAAACACAAGTCAAAATTAAATTACATTCCATGAAATACTATTACATACCAAACACTATAATAAAAATTTACCCAACTTTTTTAATAGAATTTTTATCGGTATTCAAACATGTGAATATTTTATTTTTTATAAATTTATTTTTTGAAGAATTAAATTCCGAATTCACTTTACTTTCTTGCCAACCAAATAGAGCCTTAAGATATTGATCAAAATGTATTATGTCTTTATATAGGGAAATTTAATATTCTCACTAAAAATTTATTATTTCAATATAAGAAAAGATGCCCAAAAAAATTCCTTAATCTACTCAATCAATTTCACCATTGATTAGTAGTTTAGTTTGTGATTTCATTGGTATTATCTAACGATGTTAGTTCAATTGTTTACTCACTTTTTTTTCATTTTTTTTAGATTGAATTTTTAATTTTAATTATCTCTTTTTTTAAAATATCGAGTAGATGAATAAAAAGCCTTTTATTTGTGAATTGCTATAAACAATACTATCCACATAATTTAAATTATATTAATTACGAATAATATTTCTAGATCCTTATTTCTTTTTTCTTTTTCTGGATTGCATTTTGCTTTAAATGTTAATAAATTGTGTTATGTCAATATGCTAAGAACTACTGTCAGTGATTTCTTCTACCTTTAATGAAGTATTATTCATGATATTCTTCCATAAACTGAAACCAAAGGGGTCATATTTATAAAAATATTTGGGATTAATTACATTGGATTCGTACTTGATTAAGTGATTATTACAATAATTACGAATATAATAACAACAACAACAATTTAATAAAAATTTCGTTGAAACACAGAATCTGAAGAGGTTTAATAGTATGCAATTTTATCTTTAATTAGTAGAGAAACTGTTTCTAGAAATGTCAATGGGCTGGGCCAATGGTGGCCCTTGGCCTGATGGGCCTGCCTGCGGAGGTACTGGCCCGACCCGTCATTTATTTTTTAAAGCAAAAAAATTTCAAAATGACATCGTTTGAAAAAAATAGATAGGCCACGAGCCGGAACACGGGTAAACGATGTCATTTCAAAAAAATGGGCGGGTCACAGGTCGGGTCGGACTAGGCGGGGCAGGTTGGGCCATTATTGCCATTCATAACTATTTCCAAATGATTTACATGAAAAAAATAATAAATAAAATATGAAATAAGTACTATACTAAATAATACAATAAAGAAATAATAATAATGATAATAATAATAAGGTTAAGTATGAAAAAGCTTAGGCTAAATCCTTAAGATGTAAGTACTACATATTTAAAAGTTTAGGCTAATTACAAGAGGAAAATACTAAAATAATTATGAGCACGACAATGATCTCTTTACAAGAGGTCCTTTATTTATATCATAGTATGCCAAAATTTTCTGTTGTGGGTTATGTTCTTGGTAAGTTTCAGTAGTGTAATATCGTTATTGATCACCTTTACCCAATTCTTCTTAGATTTCATTTTTCTCAATTATAATTTTACGTGTATAATTACAGATAATACGTATATAATTATAAGTGATGCCAATGTTATTATGTCAAATTTTGATACCGGTTCTAATCATAATTTTTGTTATTGTGATAATTTAAAACCTTAAATGTGATAATCCTTAATCTCAAAAATCCTTTATTAGGATATGTATCCATTCTTCAACTTTGCTTTGCCTTCCAATTATTGTAATTGTGATTAAGAAAACAAGCAACACTAAGATTACTGTACACATTTTCCTTAGTTACCTATACAAATTCTCTAGAAAATAAGGTGGACTATGACGTCATAAACAGAGCCACCTCGAAGAAGACAAGCTCTCCTACAGTTTATTCCTCGTCATGTCTTACATGTACACCACCTCTACCTAGAGCCGATTCTAGTTTCAGTCAAGTCCATCCGTTAACGATAGATGAAACGGGACCATTAGACTTCTCTTTATATTGCCAATTGGTTGTATTTAATTGTTCATATGTGAAATGTTTGTTTGCAATAATATATGCTCCTAAATAAAGAAAAGCCAACAAAGCTTGGTCGAAGCCCATCAACGGCTGCAGGCTCAAGAGTTTGTCAGAAATATAGAGATTTTAAGTTGAATATATACAGTTTCGCTCGCAAACAGTTTCTATGTTAAGGACAAAGTTGCGTATTTCTAAACCATATTCTTGAAATTAGAGATTTAGTTTGAAGCTTCACTTGGTTAGGAACGAAATCTTTTGTACCATTATCTATATCAATTTTGTTCTACATATTTTTATTCACATAAATACGTGGGATTCAGAAAAATATTTAGATAAAATCGTGTAGGATAGAATTGGTACGAGTTGATGGGTACATAAGATTTGATCATTATTTGGAGTTTGTTAAAAATAATTTTGATAATATTAAGGTTTTTTACTGTTGAACATTAAAAATTAGGTTAAATTATTTATTAAATATTAATATTCAAAATACACCTTTTTTATAATAACTATTTACTTGGTAGTAAGAATTAAATTAGTGAACCCAAAGAGCATCTAATCGATTTTGATTCAATGATTCTAGCCTCTTAACTTTTGGTCAAATTCGACTACATATTCAAAGCTTATCATTCCACATTCAAGATTCAACCTTTCCATGTGCCACATATTCATTCCTTCTCTACGGATTAAGTTCAATTAAAAAACTTTTTAAAGTTGACTTTTAATAAATAAAAAATTTAACAAAATTAAAATTCTATCAATCAAATATTATATCATAATTAATTTAACATTTTTTATATTTCTAAAAACATGTTAATTGATATGTTTAGGCTATAAAACATACTAAACTTTAACAACAAGTTTTTTAAAGTTTAATTTTTTATTTATTAACAGTTTATTTTAAACGATTTTAAAATTATATTATGATGAAATTTAAACTACGTGTTTTACCTAAAGCTTTTTGGTCTTCGGGTGCTTATAGCTAGTCATTATCTCCCACTAGTCCATATATTTCACACCACAACACTTGGTAGTACTGTTAATGGCGGTGGCTCTCTCTGAATTCTTCTCCCACTTCTTCACCATGACCCTCCTCTTCTTCACTCTCCTCCTCCTTGAGCTGGCCAAGCTATGCCGGTCGGTCATCGGAGGTGGAAAAAACTCCGGCAACCGCACACTCACCACCGCCCAGTACGTCAACCTCATCGAACAAGACTACCCAGCACTGAGTTACGTGGAAGGACTGACGCAGCAACAGAGAGCAGCGGAATGTGCGGTGTGTTTGTCGGAATTCTGCGGCGGAGAAAGTGTTCGGAAACTGAGATGCCAACACGTGTTTCACAAGGACTGCCTCGACAAGTGGTTGCAGCAATGTCTCGCTACGTGCCCTCTTTGTCGGGGCAAGGTTTTAGCAGACGAGGTAGTTAACGGTTACCGGCGGCAACAAAATCTGGTTGTGTTCGAGGACAGCGAGGACGAGAGATTGTACTTGGTTTCAGATTTACTCAACGGTAATAACTTACATTGGATGTTTTAGTTTTTAGTCAAACCAAAATGTCACATTTGAACTGACCCAGTATTTGGTGGATAGGCATAATAAGTATTTGAAAGTAACATCAAATCACCAAAATAGTCTCTGACTTTTCTTCTATGCTTGTATATTAATGTAATGAACTTAATTATTTGGTATTGTTTATATATTTAATTTTTTATATTTAATTTTTTAATAATTATCTTATTTTCTTTCATTGACACCACATTAAGTAAAACAAGTTTCTTTCGTTCTTTAATTTTATTCTTAATATTAAAATTATTAAAATTATTAAATATTTAATAATTTTATAAATTATTAAAAATGATTTTGGCTAATTACTTATAAGATTTAAAATATTTTAATTAATTATTTATAAAATAAATCATATAATAATAAAATATGAGTAAAAAATTTCTCATTATCATTTTAAATATTTGATACCAACTATTAACTTCATTAATCATTCTTAGTTATTAAATAAAAATACTTATAATCAATAATTTTATTCATATTTCGGTTCTTAATTTTTATTCTTATTTTTATTTTTATTTCGATTCTTTTATTAAAGAGAATTAAGAGTACGAAGAGTAACGTGCAATTATTGATTATTCGTTTAAAAAATGTGTTATAATTCAATGATAACGTGCATTTTTGTAATTTCATGATGAATAGAATTAACTTCATTTTTGACGAGCAAAGCGTAATCGCTTGTGAGACGGCAAATTAAAAAGTTATATTTTTTATTTTTATTTCAATGTTTATAATTTTAAATTTTAATATTTAAACTTTGAAATTTTAAAAAATTCAGTTCAAAATATTGTATTTATTAATATTTTTAGTTAAGATAACTGATGAAGTATATGAAAATTGATATTTAGAATAATTATGTCGCTCTTCATCTCCGTAAACATAACTTATAATCATCCTATACCAAATTTATTAATACTTTGTTAGAGTATCTTATATTGACTAAACATGAAAATATTAAAGGAGTTATAAGCGATAAGGGTCAACTATCTAAATAATTAGTTATATTCATTTTGATAATGGTTGACTCAAGCCTAATTATTGTTAGTGGACTCTACAATCTATCCATATTAAAATTTTTAATATAATATCATAGCAGGTTTAGTCCGAATTATTAATTTTCTAGTTGTCCATCTGGATATCTGGTCTGGTTATCACTGCGTTAATTTCAAGTGACACTGGATGTCCCGTCCCAGCTGTACTTGAGATGGAGTATTAGAGTATCTCATATTGACTAAACATGAAAATGTTAAAGAATTTATAAATAGTAAGGGTCAACTATCCAAATGACTAAATCTATTCATTTTGATAATGGTTGACCCAAGCTCAATTATTATTAGTGGACTCTACACTCTGCCAATATTAAAAATTCTAATATAGTTATATAATCTAAATGTGATCAATTATTTAATTTTTTAAAAATATGATGGTCATGTTAATGTCATCAACAAAATATTCATTACCCTATTTGTATTAGATGCAAAATGCAACAAAGTACCCAATTTAGGCGCTCCAGTCCATCTCAATTTCTTCATCTTTCTTAATTCGTTCGTAACTCTTTTAGGTTCTTTTGTCAACATTGTGGGTTCCTACTTCCTATAAATGCGAAAGATGCTATGATTAATAATTTGGCTATGTCCATCAATAGAGATACCTGCCACGGTTTATTACATTAGAGATAGGTTGGTGATGGAACTAATGATGTGCCCATGAAAACGAAATGAACTTTGGGATTTGTCATGCAATTTACTCAAAATATTTGTAAAGTGTAATTAATTAGGAGTATAGATGTGTTAAATATATTAGTAACAATTAATTTGGATTTTTATTTGATTATAAATTGTTGACATATTAAAATAATTGTACCTTAAAAGTGGATTAAATTTCAACTTATTCAAATATTTATAGAGTATGATTGATAGAGAATATATATGAGTTGAACCTGTCAATATCGGTTGATTTAAACAATTTATTTAAGTTTGAATTGCTAATTAATTAAGTAGATTTATAGATTATTAAAAATATTTATAAAGTACGATTAATTGAGAGTATAAATGTGTTAGGTGTGTTAATACTAATCTATTTAAATTATTCATTTAATTTTGAATTGTTAATTAATTTATTCAAATTGCATTTTTATATATTATTAAATTATTTAATAATTTATTATTTTCTAAAATATAGAAATTTGATAATTAATAGTTGAAATTTGGAATATATATATATATATATAAGAAAATTAAGAGACACGTGATTGAGGCTTGGTTTGAGAGAGTGGTGTCGACTGATAACCTGCTGAAATTAACCTGCTGAAATGATAAGTATTTATTCTCAATAAGTACTTATGTATTTGAAATTGTTGTTTTGGTAACTGCTGAAATGTGAAAATAAGTATTTTGCAAGTGCAATTGTGGTTGTTGAAAAGAGATAAAGTGATTAAAAGGTCCATTAATTTAATAAACTATTACTTGTTGTATAAATAATTAAAAAATATATTATTAGTCATATAAATTTAAAATTATAAAAAATAAAATATTAAATTAAAATAAGAAAATATAAATAAAATAAATTTAGTAAATAAAATATTTCATCAAAAATATTATTAATTATATAAATTCAAATTATAAATAAGAAAATATTAAATTAAAGTAAGAAGAAGACGATACATTGGACTTGTTTTCTATTAGTTGAAGGTATAGTGAAAAATAATAATTATCAGAAGGTTATTAATGGAAAGTAGAATTTCTACCGCAGAAATACTTTTTTACCGCAACTCTCTTTCTGCTTATGGATTTCTGTGGTGACACCGCAGTTTCCTCTAACCTTTGGTTGTTCGCCCACAGATCTAAACATGTGACTGTATTTGAGAATTACGGTGAATATGTATTTATCCCCACCGCACCGGAGATCCAAATGCAACCTAAGTGCTGTATGTTCTAAAGTCCCACATTGACTTAAGAACAAACTCGAATATAACTCCAATTCTTTCTTAAAACAACAATATTTTGGTGATCTTTTAAAATGACGTTATTTTGACGTGTAAATTTAAAGAATTTAAACCATTGCTAAGTTTAATAATCTCTAAAATAATGATTAAAAATAATAATAATAAAGAAAACAAAAGTAATGATAATAAATATGTAACGTAACTTAAATTTGGGAAAATCCCTTAAATCTCTTAAATCTTTACATATTTATTCTTTGAAAGCAATAAACTCCGATTATGTTTTTGATTTTTTTGTTTTCAAATTTTGTAAAAAATTTGAGTTTATTATTTCTATTTTTGGTTCTAGTTTCTTTTAGTTTTCATAAATTATAAAAAATCATAAAAAGTGAATTTTGTTTTCTGTTTATGTTTTTTATAATATGATTCATTATCAATTAAATATATATATATTATTTAAGTATTTAATATTAATCATTTATAATAATTATGTATAATCTAACTAAATAACTTAATTAAATTTTTATTGTTAATTTAATATCAAAATTTAAAAATAAAATAATTTTAATTTAATAATTATTAACAAATAAAGTACAACAACAATAACATCTTAATAAAAGTCTCGCTGAAACGTAAGGACAGGCGTAATTCAGAAATACGCAACTTTACTCCTAACTTTAAAGAAATTATTTTCGATAGACCCAATTGGTAATAAATAATACAATGCAAATATGACGAGGTAAACTAAAGATATAAGATAAAATATAAATATAAATATAAATATAAATATAAATAAAGAATAATAGTATAAAACTAATAGTAATACTAATGGAAGTAATAATAAAGATAAAATTTATTATTATTATTATTATTATTATTATTATAAATAAATAAATATGAACATATGTAGGTGTAAAAACAAGTTATAAAATAAATACTACAATAAATATTGGACAAAGTAAAGAATAAATATAAAAAAATAAAATAAGCAAATAAATTTACAAAGAAGAAAAACAAATAAATCAATCAGTCAAACAAGACATTGCAAAAGAATAATTAGGTTAGGTAAAGAAATGGTTAAGCTAAATAACTATAGGAGAATTATTATATAATAAGAGTTTAAGCTAAATAATTATGTGAAAGATAAGAACTTCTCTATCATTTATCCTTATTTTAATATGCTAGAGGACCAAGTCTTTAGTAAGTTTTAATAAAGTTGTATTATTTTTTATCGCATTCTCCAATTCTTCTTGGGCTTTCCTTATTTTTTGTTACAGTCTATAAGTGCAATTTTTTCGCATCTTTTCACTAGAAAATCATAATGTCTCCTTTTAATATATCCAAATTAGCTGAGCTTTATCTCTCTTAATAGTCCATCAATATTAGTCACCTTTAATTTGTCTCTTAACTTTACATTTCTGGCCCTATCTCTTTTCGTAAGGATGCACATATGACGAAATATCGTCATTTTTGTCATCATTAATTTACAATTATACACTTATTTAATGGGCCAATACTCTGCCCTGTGAAGCATGGTTGGCATAATCGCTAAACGATAAAATTCACTTTTGAACTTGAATAGTATCTTCTTGTCACATAAAACTTTTGATACACTTCTCTATTTAAGTCACCCTGATTTAACAGGGTGAATTGTTTCTTCATCACTTTCTCCATTGTTTTTTATGATATATCTTAGATGCTTAAAATATGGTATATTTTATGAATCAATCTTTACCTCCACATCAGAAATCACCCTGTGATCTGAAAAATTATACTCTATGTACTTAGTCTTAGCCTTGCTTAATTTAAAATATTTCAACTCCAGCATATCTCTCCAAAGTTTTAATTTAACATTGACATCTTTTTTTGTCTCATCCACTAAAAAATGTTATTAGCAAACAACAAACTCCAAGACACCTCTCCGTGAATGTTCTCGGTGAGTTCATCCATTATTAATGTAAACATAAAGGAGTTCAACGAGAAGCCTTAGTATAACTCGATATCAATAAAGAAATACCATGTATCTCCTCTTATCGTCCTTACTTTATTTTATACACTTTCATACATATCCATGATAACTCGTATATTAATTATTAAAAATATAATTTAAATTTAAAATATCTTCAAAATATATAAATTTTAAATAAAACTTACTCTAATAATTTAAAAATATATTATTAATAAAATTTAATCTATAAAAAAATTTTAATTATTAAAATATTTATTTTTATAAAATATAATAGTTTTACGAATAATTTCAATAAATATTATACAAGTGATTATAATAAATTTTATTTTTTTTATTTATAAAAATAATTTATTTTTAAATTTTATAAAATATATAATTATCATAAATTACCAGTCAAACTAATTTTTTTATTTAAAAATCGAAATTAAAAACATGAAGCAAATTAAATCTGAAAACTAAAATTAAAAGAAAAAATGAGGCCGAACGATCCTAAGATAAATATAGTATTCAACAGATATTAATTTATGATGAAAGAAGAATAAGAATAGAAGTCAACGTAAAGAGAGACCAGAGTTTTACTTCTAAGTTGAACCTACGTTGTCTTTCAGTGCACTATGGGAGAATACTATCAATTTTAATATTTTTAAAACAAATAATATAATTAATTTTAGTTTCTTCTTATAGGTCGTTTGAAATCTGATGAATTGGACTCAATTCATTAATTTTATGTAATTGAATTCAATTCATGCGTTTAGAATACTAAAAAAAAAGATAGCTTGAGTTCAATCACGTAATTGAATTTCATTTTTTTTATGAATTCAATTCACATCTCAAATGATTCGATTTGGTGTGTGAATTGAAGAGTCAATTCTTTTCAAAACATTAAAAAAGTTTTTTGAAAATATACACATCATAAATATACAAATTACTGCAAACACACACACTACATACTATTTTTAATTAAAGATAAAAAAGTTATATAAAGTGGTTGAATTCATTTTTATTATGTTCCAAATAATGTAATTGAATTCAATTCTAATATTTATAGATTTATTTTAAACAGTATAAATCGAATTTAATTCAATCCCACAAATGTAATTGAATCAAATTCGTTGATGAATCTAATTCGAAAATTTCCAAACTGCCTGTTAACCTTTTCTTCTAATTAACTATATGCTTTTCAATAATCAAGTGCACTTTCTTTATATTATCTATTGAAACTAGAGAAACTCTTATCCAATTTAAATTTAAAAGGTTAGGGGTTTGAAAATTACTTGCACAAATATTTTTTTGAAAATTTATTTAAATTGTACAAAGTCCGTAAAATACAAAATGAAACTGTTATAATTTTATTTTAGATATAAATACATGATTTAAGAAATTCCAAATGAATTGTATAGAACTTTGTCAAATTGATTTTTTTTCAAACACTTCCATAAGAATTTCGAAAGCATTTAATAAATTTTTTTTCAGAAATTTATATATTTTGAGATTTAATAGTGGGGAGGAACATTTAATCTATATCTATTAATTTGGTTAAATTTCAAACTAAATTCTAATTTCAAAGATATTCCAAATCTAATCTAAAAAGTTCAACCGTCCATCTAAAACAATGCTCGAAATCTGGCTTGAGCTCGCCGTTGTCATCCTTAGCTACACTCTTCTGCTGATTCACTCTGTCTTGAATCATCTCATTTAGATTAGAGTCCGCA
This sequence comes from Erythroxylum longipes, assembly GCA_027563885.1. NCBI lineage: Eukaryota > Viridiplantae > Streptophyta > Magnoliopsida > Malpighiales > Erythroxylaceae > Erythroxylum > Erythroxylum longipes. The sequence goes on along the minus strand of JAOQMS010000180.1, from coordinate 52,761,533 downwards.
GGCAGGCCGGTTGGGCCACAAAGCCGCCTGTGGTAGGTGGGCGGCTCCTAGAGAAGAGTGATCACGTACTTCCTGCTCAAATGTCGTGGTCCTTTTGTTGTTCCTCTAGTCGTGCATTATTTTGTAGTCTCTAACCTAGACCTGAACCTGCTCATAGTAAACTCTGCGGTTTCACTCATCAATTCATCTTACTAAACTGCTATTGCAGTCCTATTTTTATAAAAATTTTAGGCAATGAAAATAGAAACAAACTTTACACTTTAGGATTGCCATTATCGCTATACCATTTAGTCCTTATGATTAACAGGAAAGATTTCCGAGTTAACAAAGTGAGAAAATGTTCGATTAGAGACTTATAGGCGAGTTTATTTTGAGCAAACCTAGTACAAATCATTTTCAAATTCAATTATACGGAACTGATATAATTCATTTCACATTCTTTGAAAAATAAGTGAAATTAACAAGGGAATTGCACATTTTTTTAATTTATGACATGCACTAGACTAAAATAGCATAACAAAAGTTTTAAAATGATCCTTTCAAGGGAGGAAACAAGTTAAGGATTTAAAAGATAATTGTATATCTTAGTTCAATTCCACTTATGTAACAAAAAAAAGGAATTAAAAATTTTAACCAAAATTTATCTTACTAAAAAGGATTACACCACATTCAAGAATTCATTTAAGAATGAATTAACAAATCCTAGAGTTATTTTTTCAAATATTAATCTAAAGCCAAATGTTATATGATTAATAGTTCGTTTGTATCAATACTATTTAAAAATATATTTTTTTAAAAAAAATTATTTGACAGTAACATTAACTATGTAGTTATTTTATATCTTTAAAAAAATTCAAGAAAAATATATAGGGTAAAAGATATAAACCTCTTATGTAGTGTAAAAATAATTTTCAAATTTTGGTTAAAAAATAACCACAAAATACGCACAATATAAGTATTAAATGTAAACTAATAAAATGTCACTAATATGGTAAATTAATTCAACTCCTAAACTTGACATGAATCAATTAATTTTAATTTAAATTATAATTTAAGATAATTATAATAAATTATTAGTTTGAGTCAAAATTAATTAGTTTGTTTTGAGTTTTAAGAGTTGGGATAAATTGTTATATAAATAGTATCTGATTACTCTAACTCTAATGTTCATAATAATTCATGTATTTAATTGTTATCTTTTAACTTAAATCTAAAATAAGCGTTTTAAATAAAATGAAAATTAAAAAAAATTCTCGAGAATTTTAAAATTTAAGGTTTTGTTTATTTTCTTAAACTACATAAAATATTCGTGTCTTTTAACCATATATTTAAATAGCGATCAATTATATGATCAATAGTTAGCGGTTTTATTATCATTCTCAATTAAAAAAATATCCTTCGGTATTAGTAGTGTTGTTGATCATCGGCCCAAATGCTTTTGGATGATAGAATTATTATGGCAAATGGCACATAATCTATAAGTGGGGTTGGGTTACTTTGAGCATATGACGCCCTGGAGATACGTCAAAAATACGCATGTAATGTAAACTCCGAAATGCATGAGGGTTTAATGATCACAACTAGAGACCAGAGGTTCATTGCATGCATATGCAGATGCTACAATACTCTAGCTACTGCCCGGTTGCTTTTTCTTACTTTGCAGAAAGCTAGATACATATATTTGTATATGTTTATGTTATGTTGCCTCCGAACCCGTACACTGTCTCTTTGCAGATAGCTCAGCTGGAGCTGGTCCTTGAGAGGAGGTGGTGGGCTAGACTGGTCCCTTACCCTTACACTGTTACGCTGTGTCCAAGAGTAATTGCATGCTATCTGCAAAGGAAACATGTCTCTCTTCTCTTCTTCCGAGTTACGTGTACATCAGACTCAAATACAGTGAATGAAATTTGATAACCAAATAACCATAAAATAAAGAAAGCTTTCATGGTATTAAAGCCACCTTTACCGTGATTTGGGTGCGAGTGTTTTTAGTGTTCTTTTGCTGGTTGATTGAACAAAGGCAACGGAAACTTCGGATAGGGAACTATGAAGATTCTGTGCTGCTCCAAAGCCTCATAACGTGCTCATGTGATGCTTTGTCGCAACTTCCTTAGTTGGCTGGCATTATAGGTCTTGGTGTATAGCTTTTAGAATAGCTTTGGTGGCGAAGTGTCAGGCTAGGGTTTGTTGATGATACCACAAGTCATTGTAATTGTGGTTCTAAGAAGCAAACGGACGAGATAGTGAGCAGAACAAGCTTAATGCAATGTTTGATGGGGCTTCGTGAAGTTTATGAGCAAGTTAGGAGTGAATTGTTGCTGCAGAAGCGGTTATCTTTGGTGGATAAAGCATTGTTAATGGCGTTAACAATTGAATCCGAGATGGAAGTGAGTCAGGATTTTACTTGGAGCTGCTTTAGTTTCAAAGACATAGAATCAAGCTAGCAGGAGGGAATCCCTTTAGTTTTTGTCGTGCAAGCAATGTAACGGCACGTTTTTTGATAACAAACATAGGGTGACAGATTAATTACATGTAGGGACGGTAGATTAAACTTATTTTAATCCAAAACTAACCACTAACCACGTTTAATGAGTTAAGATTAAATTAATTAGAATTCGAATTATATTTAAATTCAAAAAATAGATTTTATTTAAGTAAAACAAATTTGATTTTATCTCTCAATAAAATCAAATTTGAGTTGTTGATTAAAATTTTATTAAATTTGAGAAAATTTAATCTATATAAAAAAGTCGAGGGCCGCCATTGTCACCTTAATGACATGAGCCCATACTTTGTTTAAATCTTTGACCTTTTATCAATTTATATGATTACAAACTAACTAGCTACAATAATTGACTGAAACAAGCAAAGAACAGATGAATGTATAAAAAAATGAGAGGTAGTATCTACGTATCATCACTTCGCCCATTGTTTTAATCATCTCAGGACTGGAAGGCCTCTTCCATTTCGCTTTTCTTTCTGTCTGGGTGTGTGTACTATTATATAATAACTGAAAGAATTTATGAGGAATGGATATAAATCTCTCTTTTTGAGGGTAGAAATTAATTAAAAAAAGAAACAGAAAATGATTTTATGCAAAGGTGGGGTATAAGTCAAAATTCCAAACAAACTGGTTACAAATAACTACACACTTCAGGGAGTCCTTAACAGATTAAGGATGACAATGTGAAGAATCAGATTAAACTTCTTTTTATACGTGTGAGTTGGGTCAAATTTTGGCTTCAATTTCGAATAAAATTTTTAGTTCAAATCGAATTAATTGAATTTAAATTGGGCTGAATTGATTTTTTAAAATTTGAATTTAATTTTTTATGAATTTTAAACCCAATTCATTTATTGAATTTAGGTACTCGACCTTCTTATCAAACCTATTAACAAAGGCGTTTCACTTTCCATCTAGGGATGTTTTACAAATGATGTTGTGCAACTAAACCATATATCTATACACACACACTCATGTTTATATTCGTTTTTCTCTCTCTTATTTTTATCTAATAAAAATATTTTGATTATAAAATTAATTTACCATAAAATTAGAATATAAAGTTAATTATTATGTAAATGTGAGAAGTTGCGTGATTTAGTTTATCTTTGTATAAAACACAAGGTTGGCAACGCGGTCGTACTTAGCTTTGGCATGACAACTGGGTTAACGTGAGTTCTCTTATTCTCAATACTCAGGTTCAACACATAGAAAAACAGAATTCCTCCTAATCTTAAGGTTTCATTTTTGCTATGCAATGGCCAATGGAGCAGGAGTTTCCGAGGCTTCGATACTTTGGTTCAATTCTTTCCTCAATAGGTTAATGTTTTGATTGATGATTCCCTTAGCTAGTCTATTGATCCAAGCGGCAAAATTTCCAATAAATCATGTCATCAACTTATTGTAAGGTTTTAAGAGAGGTACCTTAGTTTAATCTTTTGTGGCTGAATTCCATCCACCTGAAAGTTTCTTTTATTTTTTGGCTTGCGATTAAGAACAAATTTGGGGAAAAAAGTCGATGGCATGACAATACGGATACAACTTATATTTTATGTAAAATGGAAGAAGGGAATAAGGATCATCTATTTTTTCTTTGCAGTTTTCCCAAACAGTCTAGATTAGGATATTGAATTTGCTACATGACCATGACTATTCTTATTCTTAGGAACAATCTTGTCATTAGGCCACCAGGAACTCTAAACATGGTATGTGTCACAAATGTCTACTTTGGACCTGAAATTTCACCCTAAGTCGCGCCCACCTTCCTACGGTAATCTCGCTTCGGTCCGCTTAAGCAAGATTCAGCCTTCTCACGTGAATGTCGCCGAACAATTCCGTTATCTCTCGAACATCTCACGCGCACACAAGTGTTTAAAGTATTTCTCTCACACACCAAAATAACACAAGTGTAAAGTAGAGTAAGAAAGCAACAAGAGATATATATTATGTAGCCAAAGCTACTCTTTCATTAACTCTCTACAAAATGTTAACAAAAGACACAAGTACCTCCTTCTCGAAGCACTCCCAATGAACTCCCTACTCGAAGCCCTTACAATGAGAACTCCCCCCAAAAGCTCTCAACTCTCAAAGCTCTCTCCTTTGAGTGATTTCTCTCAATGAGCTCCCCCACTGATTGAATGAATAGCTCTCAACTCTAATGAGCTATTTATAGGCTCCACTAAATAACTCAAGTAGAATCCTAATAGAACTCTACTAACTAAGATCACAATCTTATCCTATCTTATCTTTAATAGGATTAAGTTACATTACATTTAAAAGATTACCCTATCTAAGAATGATTATCCTTATTCGTGAAGATCTCCTCTATCTTCAGATGATCCTTTCAGATGATCTTTATCTCTTAAAGTTGATGTTCATCCACTGCGATCTTATCCGCCATGTCATCATGTGCCACATCATCAACAGTTGCCACGTCACTGCTGATGTGTTCACCAAGGCCTATCCGCACATAAGTCCGTTAATGCACGTCCATGGACAAGTCCATCTTTCATAATCTAGCTCACTTCATGGTGCAGTCTCGTCGCTCCATGACTAAGTATAAGTTACAAACCGAGTTAGTATAAAACCTCACATGTTTTACATACCTCCGACCTGCCTCGCTAAAGTCAAGTGTCTTCGCACACCCTCGAATCTCGCATGACTTAGTTCGCCAACTCGCATGACTTCGCCTTGTTCCCTCGTCAACACGCCTTCTTTGTGTAGATTTGATTTGCGTGCCAAGCATTGGCCAAAGCTCACCAACACTCGCACGAACCCGTATTATGGACTTAGGGGTCTAATAAACCACCCCCACTAGAAGAATTCGACGCCCTTGTCGAAATATTATGTGGGCATTCTTCCACGAGTGGTTTCCTCGAAGACTCCTTTACCAACTGTCGAAGACTAGAGCAAGCATTCTCTTCCATTGGTACCTCTCCCACGTACCACTTCCTCTTTCCGTCGAGTTTCTTTTTGCATGAATCCTCCTCCACGAGGCCCTTAACATTCAAATACGCAATATTGTTGATGGCTCCTTCCCCCAAGTCATCTTCATCGCTCCCTCCTTTGTCCTTCGCGACTATGGAGTACATCTGCTCCTCACCCTTCTTCTTCTTCGGGCATTCTCGAGCATAATGTGACCCATGGCAGATGAAGCATGCAACCTTTCCCTTCAATTGCTTCTTCTTACATTGAGAAGATTCTCCTACCTTCTCTTTTCCTTTCTCCTTGCCATTTCGGGTTTCACAGTTTTTCTTGCCCTCTCCGCTAGATAGAATTAGTGGTGGCAATTGAAGATCCACCAAGGCATCTGCCGCCGCTATTTCGCTAGGGAGGTCGTTTACGTTCTGCCTCCGAAGCTCTATTTGTGCCTAACCTTGCAAGCCGCTAATGAAGTTGAACAACTTGTCTTCCTCCGACATGTTCCGCATGTCCAACATCACCGATGTGAACTCGCTCGCATACTCCCTCACCGAGCCGTCTTGCTTCAACCCCTTCAAAGTTTCCCTCGCGAGCCATGAAGTGTTGTTGGGTAAGAACTAGTCCGTTAGCTCCTTCTTCATCTTCTCTCAAGTGTTGATGGAAGGTCTCCCCGCACTGATGTCATTAGAAGTCCTCGTCCTCCACCACAGCTTAGCATCACCCACCATGTACATTGCTGTGATAGACACCTTCTCCGAATCCGCCACCTTTGCCGCTACAAAATACTGGTCCATGTCCCACAGAAAATTTTCGAGCTCCTTGGCACTCCGTTTGCCATTGAAAACTTGTGGCTCTCGCACCTTCACCATAGTGCTTTCCACTTGGACACCCGTCTCATGCTTTGCCATCGCACTTTTGAGCACCAACAGATCATAACCCATCTCCTCACGAGCTTTCATCTGTTATTCGAGCGCTCTCATAACTACTTGAAGTTCCCTTTCTAAGGCTACAATACGTTCCAATAAAAGAATTGCTCCCGCATCCGTTGGGGCTAAAGACTCCAGAATTGCCTCTATTCTAGTAACTCTTTCCGTCAGATTACTTCCACCAGCCATCGCTCTAGATTGGCTCTGATACCAACTATCACAAAGGTCTACTTTGGACCCGAACTTTCACCCCAAGTTGCGCCCACCTTCATACGGCAATCTCATTTCGGTCCGCTCAAGCAAGATTCAGCTTTCTCATGTGAATGTCGCCGAACAATTCTATTATCTCTCGAACAACTCACTCGCACACAAGTGTTTAAAGTGTTTCTCTCACACACCAAAATAACACAAGTGTAAAGTAGAGTAAGAAAGCAACAAGAGATATATATTATATAGCCAAAGCTACTCTTTCATTAACTCTCCACAAAATGTTAACAAAAGACACAAGTACCTCCTTATCGAAACACTCCCAATGAACTCCCTACTCGAAGCCCTTACAATGAGAACTCCCCCCAAAAGCTCTCAACTCTCAAAGCTCTCTCCTCTAAGTGATTTCTCTCAATGAGCTCTCTCATTGATTGAATGAATAGCTCTCAACTCTAATGAGCTATTTATAGGCTGAGAGCTATTTATAGGCTCCACTAGATGACTCAAGTAGAATCCTAATAGAACTCTACTAACTAAAATCACAATCTTATCCTATCTTATCCTTAATAGGATTAAGTTACATCACATTTAAAAGATTACCCTATCTAAGAATGATTTTCCTTATCCGCGAAGATTTCCTCTATCTTCAGATGATCCTTCCAGATGATCTTATCTCTTAAAGTTGATGTTCATCCACTGCGATCTTATCCGCCATGTTATCATGTGTCACATCATCTACAGTTGCCACGTCACTGCTGATGTGTTCATCAAGGCCTATCCGCACATAGGTCCGTTAATGCAGGTCCATGGACAAGTCCATCTTCTATGATCTAGCTCACTTCATGATGCAGTCTTGTCGCTCCATGATTAAGTACAAGTCACAAACCGAGTTAGTATAAAACCTCCCACGTTTTACATACTTTCGACCTGCCTCACCGAAGTCAAGTGTCTTCGCGCACTCTCAGATCTAGCATGACTTAGTTCTCCAACTTGCAGGACTTCGCCTTGTTCCCTCGTCAATACGCCTTCTTCGTGCAAATTTACGTGCTAAGCATTGGTCAAGGCTCACCAACACTCGCACGAGTATTCTGAACTTAGAGGTCTAACAGTATGCCTAGTGCTAATCTTTTTAAAGTAGCCTTTACTACTTCTATCTACTTTCTTTAGAAGGAGCGAAATTCTCGTCTATATACAAATCATGAATAGGGAAAATATTATGTAGCTGACATAATCATTAATTGAATTAGAGCAGCCTTAAGCGCCAACAATCTTGTATATTCTTTCTCCCCTAAATTGAAATTTAGGTGTAATCTATAATGGGATTTCTCTAGTTACTCTATTAGCTTCGTTTCTTAATATATTGTACTATAAATATTGTCTTTCTTTTTAAGTCACTGTAATGTCGTATTAGTATTGTCTATCGTTTCTTACTATATTGTACCTATAAATATTGTCTTTCTTTTTAAACTTATTGAAATGTCGTATTAGTTTTGTCTGTAGTTAATACAATATTTATTTTTTTTAAAAATGAAGAGTAGGCATAAATAAACTTTAAAGCCCATACAATTTTATATCATTTGAATAAAATATTACATAATATAGTTGTTTGAATCAATAATTGGAAACAATTTAGAATTTGGGGTGTTCTATATCTCTCTTTTCTTTGATATTAATCAGATAATATGTTTTATACATATCAATAATTAAATTTTCTTATCATGGGCATAATAAAATTGGGTTATTGCAAATTTTCGAAAAACAAAAATTGAGTTATTGCAATAATAAGTAATAAATCAAATCGATTGCAAGCATTTTGTTGTTTTGGAGGAACATAAACTATATTATAAGTTTATGCTATATTTATTAGAATGTGTAATTATAAAAATAATTGCATCTTAAATATCTATAAGTTTTGTTCATATAATAAAATAATAAAGAAATGTAATCATCGCAACATGTAAAAGATTAATGTCTTTCCAAATACTTACAATTTATATCGCGTAAGTAAAGTAGTATTGCCATTTTAAAATCATATAAATATGTACGTATAAACGAAATTTATTTTAATCTTCGTATCTTACATCTTTAGTATATATGTTGTACATAGACACCACATAAGAAAATCATTGCCCAGCGTTTTATTTTATTTGCTTAATTATAAGTTAGAGTTTATATAATCTATTTATATAAGAAAAAGCCAACTCAACCTAATCTAACTTAATCTAAGTGCTAGATTTATACAAGTACTTCGAAACATTGAAAATTTAAGTGACGAACATACATCTCTGCACTATCATTCTTTCCTTTTTATTTTTTTGCCAAGCAATTGATATGAAATTCAGAAATTTCAGAAGGAAAACAACAATTTGGTGGATCAGATTACGGTGTTCTGAGATGTGATAAAACAGGATTGAAAGACCGCAATTTAACCATCAGTAATAACGCCTGTTGTATCAGAAAACAGGTAAAGATGATATCAGAAAAGAAGCCCAGAAGATATATCAAAAGATCCAAAAACGGCAGGGAAGCATATATTCTTGCAGAGACAGCAACACAGCTACTCTAGTGATTCTGATCCAAGACAAAAGGTCAGAATCCACCTTATCTGATACAACGACAATAAAACTCTTATGGTATGGCCATCAGTTTCTTTTTCGATTCCAGGGAACAACAGTACATGCTTTTACCTACTTTGTCCTGAGCAGGCATAGAAAATTGGCGGGTCAGGTCGGGTCCATCAGCAGCCCAACTCCAATTCTATAAACACGCAGCCCAAAAACTAGTCGAGCTTGCGTCTCATGACCTTAGCAGTTAGCAGATTCTGCAAAACGACGTTATTTTGATGGGACGATCGGGCTGAGTATTATATTGATTGATTTAGGTTAACTCGTTAACTTAAAATTAGACCAAATCAAACTCAAATTCTACCGTCATCACTAACTAACATTATTAAAATTTTGAACAAAAAAATTATTTAAATTATTTTTTAAATCAAAATTTAAGTTAAAATTCAAATTCGAGTTCAATTTTATTCGTATGACTAATTAATTTTATACTTGACCAAATTCAAATCAAATTACCAATCCTAGACATGAGCAAACAGTCGTTTTTTCTACTGTTAAAAATAGTGAACCATTGTCGTTAAAGAGAATATGTACATAATCACATTGAAATTACTTTTTCTTATCGATCAAAACAAAGTTGAGTCGTTTGTGTCTCACAAGTTACTATCTAAAATGGCATGGAAATGGGTATATATCTCTGACGAGACAAAATTTTCCCACATATGACATTGATTAGTAAACAAGCGTTTCTTTTTACAATGAAAAGAACAAGAAATGCTACTACTTCTGCATTACTTCCTTCCTCCATAACGGATGCAGACACGAGAACTTGGACCCGATCTCTATCTCAATCTCGAACTAATCAGACTGTTACCTATGTTGTCTGTCCAATGTTCCTAGACATGTTTCCTATTCAGGTAAAACCATATGACACGAGCTTCTGCACTACTCCCTGATGCAAGCAATCCTGCAAGGTATAACTTTCTCATGTACAAAGCTTATTTTTGATGCTGCTTCTACTCCTGGCCACCTGATTCTAACAATAGAACATCACTCTCTTCACGTTCTCTTTCAGTGCTGGCAATGGCCTCACACCACCATTACCATTGCCACTACATGCAGAACCATTCTCCTGCATTTCTGGTTCCATGTAAAATCGCGCTCGAAATGCAGCTAAATGTGCATAGTAGGCCGGCGGAACTGCCAACATGTGTAGAAATTAAGCTGGTGCGCGAAAGATAAAACAAAAATCGAGGGAAAACAATGATACTTGAGAGAAAGCAAGAAGCAAATATCTGATATGCAAAACATTTACCAACAGAAACTGAGCGTGTGCATCTGGCATATGTGTAGCATAGGTTGTTGGTCAAGGACTGGATTCCATCAGCAGTAAAGTTGTTTTCATCCCACAGGACATGATAATGAGCTGGCCGACTCGTCCCCTGTTACATCAAGAAGAGTACTATTTTCATTCCAATCCAAAGTCTGCGGAACTACAAAACTAAAAATCGAAGCCTATAATGCAACAACACCAGTAACCATTTCACAGGTATTGCTACAGCCTTATTTGGATCTTGAAAAAGTTAACATCCTTTCTCATTCGTCTGGTTTATGAGGTAAGCAATTATAAGCTTTCCAATTATCCTGTATCTTTAAGATATCTCAGCATGATACACAGTGACGGGGGAAAAAATGGAGAGAGCAGAAAGCTGAAACGGATTCTACCTGAAGCCCAGCATGGCTACACAGATAAAAATCAAATTCTGTCGGATGGCATATTTTGGAATCCACCACAGTTCCTGAAGATTTGAAAAAGGAAAAATCAGGAACTATTTTTGTTAGGAAAAATTAAGAAGGAAATGCAAAGACTCCAAGCTTTACCAGGTAATATGTTTCCACTCCTATCCGTGCTACTCCTGTCCCTGTGGTTGTTAGCAAACAATCGAGTGTGGTGCCGTTTTTGCACAACAATAAAAGTCACAGGCGGTTGATAATTTGGCTCAAGGGAAGCACATGCCTGGATACAAATTTTAAGCTAGAATCATAATAGTTTCTAATCATCTTCGACATACTTTAAGTAGGTCAGCACAAAATCTTCACCTTCCGGATTGCGTCTAATTCATAAAGCAGGACCTGATAGAATTGTCCTTCACTAACACCATCCCTGCTCAAAACAACTCCATTATTTAATTAAAATAAGTCTTCAGCATGCATGCATCTAGAATACTTTGGCTGCAAAAATACAATGAAGATTTGTGACAGCCTCGAATAAAAAAGTTTGCTCATGCAACCATTTATCTGCTATCGTAGCATCAAAGTGGAACAAAGAGAGACTGATGTTAGCAAGAAGCAAGTAATTGACATCACATGAAAACCTAGTAAGACACATCTAGGTCATTAAAACTTGGTATATTTTTAAGAAATAGACATAGGAAAATATATTGACCTGTAAAATATAATCCTTAATGGCTTCTGTCCTGTGGCCTTTCTAAAGGAAATCAGAAGATCCCTGCAAACAAGATAGCAGAAATGAACGAAACTCCAGTACTGAATAGTATATGCTGTAAATTAAATCAGAACACACGTGAACAGTAATTTGAACCTTGCGTACCTAATCATGCCACCACTAACGGCACCCCGAACAGGATCTTGCCATGTTTTGTACAGGTCTTGTATCAGTTCCTGTCTGTGAGCTTGAGCACAAACTAATCCAGCATATTTTGTCACTTCAGGCCAGTCTTGAGAAGCGACCACCTAACAGTAGGACCAACATGAATCAGACACCATATCTTCAGAGATGTTATGAAAAACAAGGATCAAAACAAGTATATCTGATAAGAAAATGTACAGCTGCAATTGAGGGACTGGAGTCCTCCCCATTCTCCGGGTGAGTCACATCTGCTCCAAATATTATGGTCGGTATATCACTAACTAACGGTATTCTGCAACTAATAGCATCTAGAAGCACGGTGTTTCTACCTCCCATCTGCAGCAAGGAAATAAAAAGATTAACACAATTTAATTATCTTTGGCCACAAATGACTGGGAAAAAGCATCCACTATGTAAATACCCTGGCAAATGATTTTACAGTTTGTAATATGTCCCAGGGAAATGGATAAGTATCTATTATTTTACTTACTTGTTGGAATATACTCATTATAAAACGATGTGGGTGTTAGTCCAGGATATTTCCTGAGATTTAGAAATACAGCTAAGCTTAGAAGCTAATGCCAACCTTGACATTGATCTTAAGGGACACATTAGCCAGGTAATGCTTGCTGATTTTAAAGACATGTTTTGTAAGACAGCATTGGGATATTAAACCTAGCTCCGTTTCGCATATTCTCTTGAGGTCACCTGAGAAAAGGAGAGAGACGCATTTGAAATCAGAAAATTTACTTTTTGTACTGTCTTCAAACAGTTTCCAAGTTCAAGTAAGAAAACTCGGTGAATAAGAAAAGAATGCAATACAATGGAAACCACTTCCAAGTGAAGATGCGACCATACCATACAGAGATCCATTATTGTCAGGTAAAATAGCTAAGAGAAGCTCTAGTTCTTTTCCTTTGGTTTTGTTAATTGATGCATGATAAACATGTTTCAGTGCTTTCTCTACTTGCTCCGGCCTGGCATTGTATATTGGAATTACAGGCTCTGGATTGAACTCCTGAAAATCATTAGAAAAAATTAAGTAATAGCTTAAACTAAATTGAGCAGAAATGAAGTCAATAGAATAAGTACCATGCCCGATACTTGGCACATTTGAGCCAGTTCATTGCAAAACCCCCGAGCAACACTCTCTTGCACACTTCTAGAAAAGTTAATGCATGCCCACCGGCTCACAGTCATTCCATTAATCATTTTCTGTACATTTGAGAAGAGATAATTAACACAAGACAAATTATAAATAAAGGTTAAAGTTAAGAGAGGATAGATAACGTATTACAAACATCAGCAATATTAGTAATTCTAGAAGTTCGTCAGCATACTTCTCCAAAGATGTAAGCTTTTACAAGAGAAGTTCTGCAATGTAAATCGAAATACCTTATTCATCATATTCCATTGCCCAACCTGAGGCAGACAATCCTTCTCCTTTCCAGTTTCATGATATTTCAGCTGCAGGAAAGAATGGCATGAGTTGATCAAAGCAAATGACAAGAAGTATCTTTCCGATGAAATCATTCAGAAGTTAGGAACAAAAGAGACACTACTTTACCCATGGAGCAGGAAGTATTCGAGCCTCAACAGAAGCTAGCTTTTCACTGATTTTGATCCCAAACTCCTTTGCATATGGATCTTGATCATAAGCATTATGTTGAACTGTCTGTATGAAAGACATTCAGGATAGACCATGTACAAAAGGAATACAAACCCGCAGAAACTAGCAATACAAAAGACATAAAACCATACAAAACTGGCTGCAGAGTTATATATCTCCATTGATCAAGAGTATAGAGCCCTAATTTTAGTCTATAAGGGGTTTAATTCTAAGCATGACCACTCAAAAGTCTTCCTACACATTTTTCTCCGTTATACCAAGAAACAAAGCTGTTATATTGAACCAAAATTTACTCCATTCCAAATCATAAAGATGGTGAACGGGAACTTGTGAAAAATTCATAAACACAATGGAAAACTCAAAGCTAATCTTTCAGAACACACCAGAAACAGTGGAGTTTAGGATTCAAGTAACATCTCTATATGGTAGGTAAAAAATCCGGCACATTGAAAAGTTTAAATTTCAAGAATCTGCTTTTGTTCCACCATGGCTTGCAACTAAAATCGAGGAATGACATTTTTTCAATATTTCAAACTTTATCAAGCATTAATAACAAACACTACATCAGAACCAGACGAGCAAAAAAGATCAGAACATCAAAAATACCTGTAAAATATCATTTTCCCGATCCCGAGGTCTCTGGCATGTAACTTTTAAAAGGCTAGTTATTTGCTTCTCGTTCAACCTTTTTGTATATCGTTGCCCTTCTACAATTTTACAAGCCTGACAAACCAAATCAATTGAATCAATTATAGTGTGAAAATACAAGAACAACACAAAAGAAAAAGTGACTGCATTACTGTTAGACAATGAATGAGATCACTGTACCTCCATAGGTAGATAGTTCGCTTTCTTCTGATTCCCTACTTGAAGGCAAGGGAAATGTGTATGTTGAATGGTGAAGCCATACATCTCTTGAAAGTACTCCACAACAGACTTCATGGTTGAGTTGTCATCAACAGGAAAGCTAGACAAGACGAACATCACTTATAACTAGAACCACCATGCACAATGACTCAACAAGAACATCCACTAAATAGGAAACTATATTGAGGAATACTTTTCCCAGAAATATAATCAAGCACATAACTTTCATACAAATAAAACTGTAAGAACTCAAATAAAGAATCTAGTATAACCCAAAAAAGTGTAGAAGGGAGAAAAATAACACCCACAAAAGTTCTCTTGTAGGTTGAGATGTCAAGCCTGAGACACGATACTTCCTTCGCACATTTCCTCTGTGAGTTACTTCAACTTTTACTCCTCTAAGAGCCTTTTTGATCTAAAATGTTTCTTCAGCAATATCTCTTAAGTTACAATTAAACAAGAAAACAAAACTAGTTGCATGATAGCTATACACAATGAAATTACCTTCACTCGATCAGAATCTGATAGTGGCCTAGACAGTACATCTTTCCCAAGAAGTTGAGCAACAAAGTCCATTACTGGTAGTGGCTCAATGAAAGCAGCTGAAGCCATATCTGTATTATTTAAAAAGACCAAAAATAAATTAATCATATGTATAATTGAGAAGAAAATCTCCATTAAATTTTCTAATTCATTTACCAATATTTAGGGACAAGCCCATCTGAGTTGGTCTTATGCTTTGGTAAAATCCACACCAAGACTCCAACCCATCTCCAAGTCGTTGACGTGCCCTAATGTCAGGTGAAAAGAAAGACCTTCCGATGGGGCAATACCTTCACAGGTGCAGACATTGTTGAGTAAATGAAACTTACTCAGCTGATAGAACGCCCACAACCAATAAAAATAATTAAAAATCAAGAACATATTGAGTTATCACACCTCTTTGTTGATAGCTCTCTCAGTACTATGTCAAGAATTTGCAAGGCTTCCTGAGGAGCATCTGCTCGTTTACCAGCTAGAAACTGACCCAGATGATGTAAATTCGCCCTCGCAACAAATCTGATCACCACTTTGTATTGTCTCTCTCGCCTGCAAAATCATAAACAAGTAAATATACACACTATGCAATAAAGACGAAGCAAAAGCAATACTTAGGATGCATTAAAAACCTACGAGAAAGAGGATGTTCACATTTTTTAGAAATGAGAAAGCTTTTACGTCAGTAGAATGGCAAACGAAGAACGGATGGTGAAAGAGGAAGGACAATTAAATGGAACGGAAAGAGACAAAACAGAGACCACAAATACTCACTTAGGATAATTGACACCATTCTCTTCATCAACAAGCTTAACAGTGAATTCCTTCCAAGCAAAAGGAAGCTCACCCGCTGTGTACAGACTCTTTCTGCCATCATAAGCAGGCAATCTCATTCCTAAGTCAGATTCTCTGTAAAGTTTCACAAGCTCTGCCATAATAGCTCTGTTCATAGTTCTTGATGCCACTTCAGGAGTTATTGTGACCTGCAAAGATCAGAAGGACAGATGGTAAAAAACAGGAAAGCAAACAATAGGAACAAAATTGACGGCCTGATTCAAGACAGTCATAAATTCCATATAAACGAGAACTATACATTGAAAAAAGAAACCTATTCAATTTTAGCTGCTACGCAGCAGGCAAGAGATGAGTAAAAACACCAGCATAAGCACCTACACTGTCAGATCAAGAGCCACAAATTTGCACTGACATAAATTGTCTTCAAACAGAAAGCAAAACGCGACGGAAAGATAACAAGAAATAACAGTGTGAACATGTTCAATGTCAGATTAGGGATCCCTGTTGGTTTCAGAAATCAAAAGAGGAAAAAAAAGAAGAGAGAAAGAAACATGGAAAAAGAGAACTTTTCTTTCCGCTTCAATGTATCATCAGCTCTACTAATGCAATAAAAAAGAAACAAAGAACACCATCAACTGAAAGAGCTTACATCATAGTGATTCAAATCTTTGTCCGGTAGCTCTGCAAAGAAGTGGTTGGCCTTAACAATACACTTTGTCCCAATTTGACCAAACCCAGGTCTAGTAGGAAAACTCAAAGACTTGCTTGAGGTAGGAAACCCCAAACCTATCTCCATATCACAAACGTTACCAGAATTTTCGGCAGAAATATGAGGAGCACTTGCTGAAAGTTCCTTAGCCGCCTGGTTCAGAGGCTTATCTGCCACAGTACAAGGCCTCGAACTAGGCCTCATGAAGGCATCTCCTTGATCGGACTTTCTACCACCTCTTCCTCTTCTTCTTCCTTTGTTTTTGGCTGGAGGGGAGGTCTGGTTATGCGGTTTAGTGTTGTTTGATTCTAAGGAAGGTGGCCCTTTGCCATTTTGAGCACTTTTGTGGTGCTTCTGAGGATGGTTCATCGTGTTTTGCAGGTGGGTTTTTATTACCAGATGCTGTTCTGAGCTTTCTTTCATTTGCCTTACAGGCATTGCTGGAAATTTTTCTTCTTTTGCTCTTCGTTCACAGAATTTGTATGAAAAAGCACAAGCTTTGTGTGGCTCGAAAACGTGAAGGTTCACCAAGTCACAACATTATACTTCTTCTCTCCTAGTCTCCGCGAGATTCGGGACTTGGAACATTTCTCTGGTGACCAATCACACAAAAGGAGACAGGTGAAAATGGATGCAAGTCAAGTAATCAAAATTTGCAGACTTGTAAAGAAAACACAAATATTGATGACGACGATGATGCTAAAGCATGCTTCTATACGAAAAGTAAACAGGTATGGGTAAAGGACGGGTCTTTTGCTGCACATTACAAGCATTACTATTCCTTTGCAAAATTTGACACCCAACTATTTACCTCTGATTCAGTAAGCAAACTCCTCAAAAACCGATACTCCCAAAAAAGAAAATAACAAAACTCAAAACAATAGTAACAGTTGCAATCTGACTGCTGATATTGCAGAATCATTGAGTGGAGAAGGCAAAACATAGGTATAGAGTAAATTATTATTTACTTGAAACTTTGATTATAGTTCTTCTGAGTTCTCACTGGGGCTTATACTGAAAAACCAATGGACCAAGCAACAAAGGACATGGAAAAACGCAAAACCCCAAACAAGACCAGACGCTTAAAATCAGCTCGGCAACTCTAGAAATAATAAATGCAAAGACAAAACTTGGCATCACGACCCAAATATCAAAATCTGATACAGATGGTTCTATGAGCAATCCACAAAGTATAAAGAAGAGAGCAAAGGAACAAAATGAAATTTTAAAAAATCGAAAATGAAGGGTCCTCGTAGAAAGTAGGAACCCAAGAAACAGAAGCCTACAGGAGACAAAAACCATACTCTAAAGCTTGTCCCTTCCAAAAACTGAAAATATTGTTAAAAAGGGAATGAAAATCATACTGAAGTTGGATAAGCCCAAGCAGATAAAAACAGTGAAGGAGCATTAAAAAGGAATTCCATTCAACGGGGAAGATATGAAACCAACAAGACTACAGATGGAAGAAAACAAAAGGAACAAAGGAAGTGTACACAACTCCGACAAGGCCAGTGAAATCACCATCCAAAGGAATAAATTACCGCAAGAAAATGTAGTGCTTTGGACAGAAATGACCCAACAACAAACACCAAGGCTTCCAACAGGATTAAAACCACTCAACAACTCCTATAAGCTACGTAGCTATAAGCTCTCTATCGAAAAAGGGGAGCTTGGAGGAGCAAAAGAGGGTGAATCAGAAGATGGGGTGGCGAAGAAAGTGATGGTATATAAAACAACAGCTAAACAGCAAGCAAAGATGGGATTTTTATGACGAAAGATTCAATTTTTCTCCCACAGACACAGTCACAGAGAGAGAGAGAGAGGGAAGGGAAGAGATAGATCGAGAGACAGAGAGAGAGACATGTATAGAGAAGAAGAGAGGGATATGATGATGATGATGAATCTTTATACACGCATGCAAGTGCTTTTGGTGTTTTCTTTATCACGTGTAAAAGCCTTTGTGAGGCCCTCTTCCCTTTTAATATCTCTCTCTCTCTCTTTCTCACACACACACGCCCTCTACTCTCTCTATCTATAAGTTTCGGTTCTGAGGAGGCCTGAGCCGCGCAGCCTCGAGGACGTACAACGACTAAATATTATTAAACATCTCGTGTCTTTGCAAAGCAAAGTTCGTCTCTCTTACATTACCTTAAAAAGGGATCATCATCATCATCCATCAAACTAGTGGTTGTGTTGTGTATTCTGTTGAGTTCTATATCAATCTTAACAAAAAACAGATACAAGTTAATCCAAAGAATATATATATCAACTTATCATAAATATAAAAAGGAATAAGGAAGTAGTAGTGGAGTTAATGGGGGTGATTTTTATACATAAAAGTCCAAAAGAACTACTGTGTTTTCTTATTATTTATTATTAAAAGCAATGAGATCCACAGAAGAAGAGGAATAATTGGAAGTTGCAGTACTTTCTCTTACTTATTTATTAATAAATATAATATTAATTTTTCCTTTGTTTGGTTATTTTCATGACTCTCTCAACTCAAACTCTCTCTCGATTCCCCATGTAATGCCTTCCAAAATTCCTTTTTGTGTGACTACACATACATATATTTGTAAATATTATGCGCATAAAATACCAACAGCACATGATCCTGCCAGTTCCACCGTTCCACCACCCTTGGGCAAGCCAAACCAACCAAGTCCAAAGCAAAGCTCTTCTCTTTAACGGTCGATTCAATGGGGGCCTTTTCAGGATCCACCTCCTACTCTTGTGGCCCCCACTGGCTTTTGTTATTAATGGCTCTCGTCTATCCAAGTTCACATCATGTGTGGAGCCATCAAGTTTAACGGTGTCTTGTGATGAAGATTTATGCAAGAGTTCAAAGGCCTTGGGGTACAAACTGCAAAGCAATATGGTCATGATCATAGGGTTGTTAGTAAGTAGGGAATGCCAAGTACATAGCCTTCGGATATTTATTATTTGGGCACTAGAACAATTTAGATTTTAATAAATTTTTATTCATTTATTTAATACTTTTTAAATTAAATAATAACATATTCATTTAAATTATTATTAGCCCAGTATACGTCATTAATTAAAACATGTAAAATTAAGTCTTTTATTCGTGAATTAAACTCCTTATTTTTAAAATATGTATTAAGCGAATTATTAAATATATGCAATAATTCCTAATCATATATTTAAAAGTGTTTACTTTTTTGAATTTTTTTTGATTTACTGCTAATCTTTTTAATTTTTATTTAATTACTAACTTTTTCAAAATTTAAGACAAAATAAGATTTTTACTAATGTGGTTAGCAAATAAACACTCATATAGTATTTAATAGACAAGTAAGTAAAAATAACATTTTAATTTGAGTTGTACAAGTTTTAAAATTAAAATTTTAAAAAAGTTTGATATTAAATTTAAAAATATATTAAAAATATGAAATATTAAATTTTATTCCATAAATTTAGATTTAAATGACATATTTAATCTAATTAATATTTATAGCATCTTCCAAATTATTAAAATGAGAAACAAT
Source organism: Erythroxylum longipes (assembly GCA_027563885.1). NCBI lineage: Eukaryota > Viridiplantae > Streptophyta > Magnoliopsida > Malpighiales > Erythroxylaceae > Erythroxylum > Erythroxylum longipes. Next base: position 52,741,714 of record JAOQMS010000180.1, on the reverse strand, counting down.
CTCCCAATCAACTTAAAATTAAGACTTTTGAATGGATAGATGTACATGTGATAAGTTCTAACTTACAGTCGGTTTCAATTTTAATGAAGAGAATTCGGTCCCACTAGGGAGCATGTGCATGGTGGGATGGGAAGGCTCGCTTTTGTGGGGTTTTTGAGATTGAAAAAGAAAAAGAAAAGAAAAGGCAACTTGATTCTTACTTTGGATGATTGTTGTTTTGATTGGTAGTCAATAGTGGGATTATTGGCTTCTTGACCATTTTAAAAGATAGGTGTTTTGTCTCCTTTTGCCTCTTCAATCCAATTCACCACTCACCATTATAATTTTGATATGATAGTATCTATAAAGTAAATATCTAATAGTTCGAAATAGGAATGACACTAGGTTTTTAACCCGATTAATATATATTTATCATTCGACTTGAAAAAATAGACATGAAAGTTAAAAATATATATTTTAAATAGATACTAAAAAATGGATATGGATATAGATTTAGATATGAGTCTAATGATAATTCGAACAGATGGATACCCATATTCAACTTGTTTTTTATTAACTATATTTTTCTGATTTTTCTTGAATATTTATGGTTAAATATAATAAAATATTAATAATTTGTGAGAAGAAACAAATTTAAAATCCCACTTTACTCCTCACTTTTTTCAGGTAAAAGAAGTCCATTCGTTTTAGTCATTCCATCAGCGACCTTTGAGTTCTCAATGTGAAGTTCACACAAAAACAATTTGAAGCTTTGAATATTTCTATCTTTATTCGGACATTATGATTTTTATTATTTCAATTATATAGTTTTTTAAGACATGCAAATCAAAATCTTGACTTATTATTATTAAAGTAATTTTGATTTGGAACGTTACTTTAAATTTTCTATTTAGAAGTTATATTTTTATATGCTATACAACCTGATAGATATCTAAAAATCCGAACAATCCAATAGATTTAAATATGAGTTGTAAATCGTAAAAACTGATAGATTTTAAATGGATAATGTAATGAGTCATAAAAAATAGATATGAATATAAGTAGAGTAATACCTAAATCTAACCTTATCCATTACCATCCCTAATTCGATATCATAATTATGAATATGTAGCTAATTTTAATTAGAGTTATAATAACTAAAAATACATTGAATTCGAAAAAATAGTATGACCGTGTCTAGTCCTTAAACTAAGATGTTAAAAGAAAGAACGAGACTATTGAGTGTATAAATATATATCACAATAAAGAAGCTGCTTAATTGTGAAAATTTATTATTAGATTTTTGTTCAAAGCGAATCATATTGAAAAAAATTCTTAAGATTATATTATAATTTTTAAATTTACACTAAAAATTAACCCTCACTAAAATATATTTTAAAAATTATTAAATGCATTCATATTTTTATTTTTTTAATTTACAACTTATAATGTATCATTGTCTGTTTTTTTGTTATCTTTTCTCCTCTCTTGTTATATATTTTTATTATTCTCTTTATCCTTTTATTTCAATCTTACAATTCGTCTTCCCATATATTTCTAAACCTTTTGAAGTTTTTTAATAAATTTTATTTTTTTTATTCTGTTAAATGAACATATCCTCCATTTTTTTCATCTCCTCTCATTTCACATGAAGAAAGAGTGACATTTATATTTGGACATGTTTAAAACTCATTTTTACTCTTCATTTTCTGCCAGAGTAACTTTTCCTGGTTAGTCCATTCCAATGGCTACCTTTGACTAAAATGTTAGGAACAGTATATATATATATATATATATATATACACCCATTCAAGAACACTATAAACGTAATTAGAAGGCAGAGTGGAGGAGGAGGACCACTTGATCTGAGAAGCAAGTAAATAATCGCTGCAAGTTATTGAGATGAGTCCGTGAGCATCATAATGGGAATGTACCCTTTGGTGGATGCTTTCGGGAGCCATGTACACATAATTCCACAATACCATAAATGCACCAAATCATTATACCCTTGGTTCTTCTGCATTAGATTAGATCTTTTACAGGCAGCAAGAGCTAGCTAGTGGGTGCAGTTGGGTAGCCCTAGAATAAAAGCAGCAAAGCGATAAGGGTTTAATGACTTCGGGAACGGTAGAAGTAGAAAATGGTGTATGGGCTGGTTTTGGAATTTACCTTACTTTGCGTAAAATAAAAAGGTAAGAGACATAATAATAGATTAAGTACAAGGTGGTAGTGCGATATGAGATGGGCAGAGTTTGTTTTGTTGTGGTTGTGGAGGTATATTTGAGGTTTGGCAATGGCGGGGGGGGGGGGTGTTGATGGTGGCGGTGGTAGTTGTGGATGTGGGGGTTTCCCAAGTTACTGCCTTCCACACCACCCAACTCCCCAGGCCGAGTTGACAAGAAAGAGGGAGTGCACCACATTTTTTACGATAACACAGTCTTATAATCATCCAAATGAATTGATTTTGATCGGGGAAACTTTCTTACCATTATTATTATTCAAAAAACAATATAATATTTATTATTAATTTTGATTGAAGTAGCATCTTCTACTTAGAATCCGATATTAAATAAACCCTTGATAAAATTAAGAAGAAAAAAAAGAACAATATGGGCAATTCGATAACTTATGTTCTATGCACCTACCCAGTTGGAATTGCAACACACGATCAATCAATAATTAACACGATTTGCTCAGATCGTGCCATGTGAGCCCCATCTACAGTAATAAGTTGGTTTATAGAAGAGATGAGGAGCTTTTATCATCTCAAAGAGTACTTTCATTTTTTTTTTTCCTCCCTTGGGGTGATCATAGACAATTGATATGGTTAAAAGGAAATGCCCTTTAACATGCTTCAATCATAACATGGTATAATGGGATTTGTAGACCCAACCAAGTTATCTTCGTAATTATGAAAGGATGATATATGGTTCAATCCCATTCATGATTAAAGAGCATGCCTCAAGTCAACTAGTAAAGGTTGTTGGGTTGCATGCTGTTATTTGTTTTTTTTTTAATAAAAAAAATTGTAATGTACTGATAATAAAAGAGGTTGATGGACTGATTGTAGACGAATTTATATTTTAAAGCTTAAATTATAAATACTTTTTAATTTTTTCTTGTATTTTATATAATTTTTACTAATTTAAGTGTTTTTATGTTAATTTAAACTATTTTTTCCTTTTTGAAAAAATTGTCACCATTTCATGCCCCTAATATGAGATGTATAATACGTTACAATGAACATATAACAAACATTAGTGTAAGTTGACGAATAATGGGGCAGACCTCTCGTATAAAAAGCTAAATATTTAGCTCCTCTTTTATTTTTAGTTTTTTACATAACTTAGCTACAAATAAAACTAAAAAAGGTAACTCAAAAAATAAAACATAATATAATTTTAAAAAATATTTCTGAATTTAGGTTTTTTAAATATATCATTATAAACGAAAAGAAATATTAAAAGTTCAATTTTCATTGTAATACATAAAAAATTAAGCACATTTTTAATGTTATTTCAAATATCACTTCACATTTTAAAATTACTAGAACAATATTTATTATATTTTTTATTTAATATATGCAAATAATATTTATGGTATGAATTCATTTAAAATTTTATAAAAGGTTAAATATTAAATCATATTTTTGTAACTTATTTTAAAAACTATTTTGTTAAATTATACCAATCGGTATGAATTAATAAAAATCTAATTTTATCATGATTAAATGTGTTATTAATGTCGTTTCAACAATATTAAAATATAACATAATATTAAAAATAGTAGTAAATGTTTATTTACATTTTTTTGAGAAACTTTAATTTGCAATTTAAACTATAAATAGAAAAAAGAAAAGATATTCTTCGGTGAATGAAATTGGCTACCACCTTAGAGATGGAGATTTTTAGGCAAGCAAAGCAATCAAAAGATTTTCAAATTTTCAATATCAAACGCAGCGTTTCATCAAAATTTCTTTTGTAGAATGCGTCATTATATTATTGACCACACAATTTAATATCGGCCGACGGTGGTTGTTAACTTGTAACTAATATTACTAATTATTAATTAACAAATCCTATTTTTTTGGTAGGTATCTTTCTTGACACGCGTGGATCGGTTGACTAGTGACTTTATAGGGTATGGCCCTAAGAATTGAATATCACTGTGTTAAAATAATTGCTTCAGTAATTATACAACAAAAGCTAATAATAACAGTTGGTGGTAAGCGAGGTCAAGTGCCTCCCACATCTTGAAAGAAGGTAGAAATACGTTAGACATTTTAAATATAATATCCAATATATTATTTGAGTATGAGTTATTGATTAATATTGTTGTTATTATTGATTTATCAAATAATTTATCTTAAATAATTTAATTAATAGACTATTACTAATGTTTAGTATTTTATTTAATATATATCTTAATTATATTAAATATCGGATTATTAAACTAATTTTATATGAAAAACTCAACTTATTACAATTATGAACCGTTAGTTTATTAAATAATGTAAGCAAATTAAATTAATTAAATTTATTTTTACCCTAAATCATTAATTTATAGAACAATTTGTTTTAAAAAATATAATTTATAAATCCTTATTAGATAATTTTATGCCAAGGCTCCAAAAGCTGTATTAACAACAAGACCATATGCCAAGCATTCATGACTTTCTGATTTTCACGTGGTTTTATATTTACTTATGTGCACGCACCAACTTCATGGATTATTATGAAGCTTGGTAGGTCTTCATCATGGCTCCCCCTAGAGTCTTATATATATGTATAAATCACCGGTGAGATGACCGGGACAGCGCCGACGGTGGATGCGAGGCAATGATGTGCATGGCATCCTTACTTTCATTGGTCCTTTTTTTTTCCTGGTTTCTTTCTATATCCCTTCTTTATGAGTTAATTTAATGATGCTTTCTTATTTTTTACTAGTTCAAAGCGGCTTTTTTTGCACACTTTTCGCTACTCTTTAACATCCTTCCTCCCTGCTTTATTATCACACAAAGGGATCTCTTGAGATGGACTGGACAAAGCTGTGTACTTTTAATTCTTTTAATTTCATCATGCTTTTATGATATCTATCCTGTCCTTTAAAGCGGACGCTTGACATAAGATTTAATACACGCTTCGATCTTTAAACCTTATTTAATTAAACATCGTCGAACTCAAACCGTAAACGACCTTTTCTTTGACTCAAAGAACAGTCAGGTTTGCCTGCCATATTCTTTAATCCGAATGTTTTAAATTTGAGCCAGACCGAGGGATTACTTCTCATCTTCTTAATTTAGAAGACGATAGACCGGAAGTAGGTACATGTTGCGTCTATAATTGTTATTGAATCAAATGTTCACTCAACTTTGAATCGTTAATTTATTAAATAAGTTATTTGAATTATGTAATTTATAAATTATTATATATATTTAATAATTTATCTAATAACATGATTAAGTAATATATGGGTGGTAGTCATTTATAATTTATAGTCTTATAAATTAATAAAAAATTAAAATACTATTTGTATATTATAAAAATTGTGTAGTTAAGAATAAGACTGCATACTACTCCAAATTTTATGTATGAATAAGATTTTTTTACTGATTTGTAGTGATAATTGTTATTGTTATCGTGAATTATAGATAACCGTCGTCCTATGAGCTAAAAACTATGTTCCTTTATCTAATGCATACTTAAAATTTTATTATTGTGAATTTACTACCATGATAAAAATTTTAAAAAAAGTGATATATTATTTTTTGCATTGCATATAAATATACACTATAAATTATGATTCTCTAGCTAACTATAAAAAAGAAAATATGTTGAATTAGTGCGGTATCCCTGCCTCTGAAGTAAAGCTATCCACCAAGCTGTATTAGTGAAAGCTGCACTTCAAACAGTGACTGCCATGTTATATGACACTAGAGGTTCTATCTCATCTCATCTCTTCTATTCAATTCATAAAGTAGACTCCCGAAGAGCAGTAATGGTAAAAAAAAAAGGACCTAAAAACCAGCTTTATTACTTGGAGATTACAATAAAAAGCAGTCTTTTTCTAGGGTTTTTCACCTTTACAAGACTAGAGATGAAGATAGTAAATTTTGTTGGCTTTTGAGAGGTGGTGTAGTGTCAGTAACCAAATCCTTTGTCTCTCCTTTGGCGGAACGAGGTCCATTGCTTCAATGCCTATTTTTTGCCACGTGGACTCCTTCTCTATCCGTAGTGGCCAAATCCTGAAAAGGACAACATGCATACATTCACTAGCTCAGGTCAGGCCCAATGTTATATGAATAAGATGCTCTCTCCTTTGGGCCACACCAAGAGGTCCCATCTGATATCAACGTCCAAAAACTCTTATCCTCAGTTGAAAAAACTAAAAAGGAAGGAACCTATAGCTTCAAAAAGAGAGTAATTACTAGCCTAAAAGGCGCCATTAGAGGCAAAACATCATTTTGAAATGATTGCCAAATCACTCTTTAACTTTACCAGTTCATGTCATTATTGGTTTGTCCAACCCTTCATAGAAAGGACAAGATGTTGTAGAACCAAACCTAATGTTTTGTCTACATGTGTCTTAATAATGTATCTTCAACTTTCAATTTCTGTGTTTAAAGTGGATAAATGATAATAAATAATTTATTAAAAATCAGCCATAAACTTAATTATAAAATTTAAAATAGTTAATATATTGTCATAAATTCAAGTGTAGCTACAAGTTATCTTACAAAAGTAGAGAATCACATCCGTATTTTCATGTCACTCTATCTCTATATTATCTTCTCACTATTCTCCTATATTACCTAAGCATGAAGTGAATATAATTTCACCCTTTGTCTTTTCGTACAAAACTAGTAAATTACTCCCTAGGAACCAAACAAATCATCACGATGCAATGAATCAAAAGGTACAATCACTATCTACATGCCCCCAATCTTTTCTTTTTGTTCTCCTTATGTTTTGCCTTTCATTGTCTATAGAGATAAGCCACTATTGAATTACCTATGCGATATCATCTTTTTTTTTTCTAAGATAATCAAGCGAAGAACCTTGAGAATTGTAGTCATTAGTCACGATTAAAGTTGGTGGTGTTTTGTCTTTTCATGGACAAAGCTTCTTCGAAAACCTCTTTTATCATTCAACCCAAAAGCTGAAGGGTCACGAAACCCTAAAGCCACAAACTACTTTATACCATCATATTTTTCTCACTTTTAATCATCTCAACCATCACAGCACTTCTTTAACCTTTCCTATCCCTTTTGTTTGACAGAGCAACGAGTGCATTTCCATCCACTAAAAGAGGCAGCCAAGTTATGATTATCACTAAGAACCAAAAGGGAATGATAGATATCTAATAAAGAAAAAACGATTAGGAGCCATCATGTTGATAATTCTTATGTTCATTATAATATTTATTTTGACAAAATTATTCTTATAATACGCTAACAAATGATTTAAGATATACAAGACAATTTAGCAAGTATAAATTATGAAAATTACAAAACTATTAAAATAATAATGTCTTTTATACTATTTTAATTAAAAATTTATAAATTTACTTAATTCTTAAGTTTATCTTTTTCATTTTGGATAAAACAATTATAAATTTAACCTTTTCTATCCCTTTTATTTGAAAAGTCACCAAATGCATCTCCATCCGCTAAAAGAAGTAGGAAGTAATGATCATCACAAAGAACTAAAAGGGAATAATTAAATGATTAGGAGCCATCATGTTTGTAAATTGTAACTCTTATGATCATCATGATTTATATTGTGGTTAAAATAATTTACGAATATAAGATGATTTAGTAAATTAAATTATGATCATCACAATAACTATTAGAATGATATGTAATTGAGTCTTTTAATAAAATGATGTCCTTTACGCTAATTTAGTTAAAAAAATTGTTTTCACATTCATCGTCTAAATTAATCGGGTGCTAAACTTCTTTTTAATCAAAAAATTTATATAATTTTACGTTTATATTATTATATTTGACAAATTGTTAAAAATATGGTAATTATTTAAACATCATTCTCATAATTAAGTCACATTGGTCAATAATGCAAATACAAATTATCAGTTTACTCTAAAATAGTAAAATTACAATTTAGAAAAATATTGTGTGTTTGCGTTAACTTTTTTGCTGGCAAATAAAAAACTTGAGAGGAATTTTAAGTTTATAACTTTGTCTTGTAGCTGTCTTGTTGGACCCTCACCGGACATCTTCAAAGTCCACTAGACTAAACATGTATATATATTTTTGGTCGGCCCCATATAATCCATCATCTGCAAGACCGTACAGTGATATGAGCTAAATGTACCTTTCACAGACACAGTGAGTTTTCTTTCTTTTTTTTTAATTTTTCATACATTTTTTGGGTGATAAAAAACTTGAAAGGATGCTTTTGACCACTTTGCTGCTTCCTGACAGCGATAGATCGAAGATCCGCATCATTACATAAGAGAATATATCTCTTCTCCTGTCTAGGCTACATTATCTCGCAAATATATATACATATATATATATAGTTTTTCTTTTTTCTTCACTTTTTGTTTTGGCTGTTTCAGGTGGAGTCTTCCAATAATTCGATCGAAAATGTTGAAGGATTGTTACATCATTTTCGTCAAAAGTGGAGGAGGGATGGTATGGAGGTTTGAATGGGTTTTCACTTTCGCTTTATGATTTTATTGGAGATGACAAAAGGTTGGCTCTTGTTTTCTTGTGTTTGTTTGCTTGTTTATGGGACCAACCAAAAGTGAGATTTGATGCGTTAAAGACCAAACATTAGCCTTTTGCTTTTCGTCCTCTTCACTGTTTCTGGCTCCTCACTATTACCATATTTATGTTGCGACCCTTTTCCTTTTTCCTGATAATGGGGAACATGCTGCTTTTCTTTTTATGTACTAGTTATGCATTTCAAGTAGATTGTAAAATAAGTCAGTAAACCTTGATCTCAAGGAATTGTAAATTCTTTTGAGTGCCCTCCAAACCCAACTTGATTTCTCCTAAAAGCGACCCTTTACTCAATATTGGCACAACTTTTGGGGGGTTATAATTGCACGTTCAAGTGCTAAGTCTTATCTCAATTATAAACTTATTGTCCCTACGACGAGGCGGCTCATTTTGGATTGATTTGGTTTGGTTTTAGACCTCGTTTTGCTTACGGGGACCAAGCTAAGGTAGGCTTCTTCATCGAGACATTGATTCATGGGGTTAGGAAACTGTATTTGTCATAAATTTGGATTAAGAACCACCGACAGGAGCTTGCCCCAAATTGCCTCTTTGTCGTTATTTGGAATCCTTGGTATGTTGGCATGTAGTGGTTCGATGTCTTGGGTTCTTCACTGCTAGGAAGGTCGTGAATTTCTTTTGCAACCTCTTTGAGGAGAGGTTAGATTCAGAGGAAGCAAGCTGATGTTTTGGATAATATAAAATGAAAGAACAACAGCTTAATCATGAAGGGAACAGACATGCGTGGACTATCAAATTTTGAGCTAAATTGTTTAGTTCACGAATGAGGATAAATCGAAGCAGATCATAATAATTTAAATTCGTTTAAATGACGTAAATTTAATTTAAAATTCCATCTATTTAAATTATATTTCTCCAACCTCTTAATTGTAACTCCTTAAGGATAAGGCTGCACCAAGTTTAGAGTTGTTACTCACCATTTCAAGCAGATCACAAGTCCATGAGCTGATGGGCTTCATGATACTAAAATCGGTCGTATCCAATCATTTTCTTATAAACTTTTCTAAATGTCAAGTATACTTTAATTAGTTTTTACATATTTTTACTTAAAATAACTTCTTTGGTAAATGGCTTATCATGTTATACACATATGCATTCATCAGCAATTACTAAACCAAGATCAAGATTTTATTTAGAGCATTAATAACACAATGAGATTGACATACCTCCAATACTTGACATAGAGTCTTGGTTCATTCTCTCCAATTTTTACCACAATCTATCAAAATCAACAACACCTTGTGTCAGAGAGGAAACTAATGGTAAAACACCGAATATTCTATTTTTCACACTCACAAACTATATGCACACAATCTCATCATATGTTATATCTTATAACATGTTCTACCATAAGGGACAGAAAAGAATAATTGTGTCATTTCAAGCATGTTATGAATTATAGTTTAATAGGTCAACATATAGTTAAGAGGGTACTACCATGTGCCTCAAATACAATTAGTAAATTATTAATTACCCATTATAGTTATTAAACATACATTAGACAATTCGATTAATGGTCATACATATAATGTTGCGATTATATTTTTCCATATATTTCTAATATTCTCCCATTTGGACAATACAATCAAATCATCATACCAATCTCCATCATCCAAAAGTAGTCAAATAAATCATGTGCAATATTATATCGACTTGATATATATATACTACATGTGATTTGGCCCTGAAGACGTTCAAATATCACAATAACCATTAAAACAACATGCATGTAATACAATAATTGAGACTTTACATTTGTCTCCTTTTGTACCTGTCATTTCATTAAACTACATATATACATCAACATATATATATGTCAATATTAACTAGAAGTGACTGCAAACATCATTATGCATTTTTCATATATAAAAGTCATAAGCAATCCGTACAAAGTACTAATATGTTCAATACAAAATAACAAACTCCCACTAATCTTATCAAGTTAGGCTCCTAACATTCTCATGCGGGAGAGTGTTCTGCAAACATACATATAGGTAAGCCTTTTGTAAGTGGATCAGCTAACATGCTAGCTGTAGGCATATACTCAACAGTAACGAGGGATTCAATGACTTTCTCTTTAACAAAATAGTACTTTATATCAATATGCTTTTAGTGAAAAGTACTTCTAGTGTTCTTAGAGAAAGCTACAGCTGCGAAGTTATTACAATACAATTTTAGTGGACTCGAAATAGAGTCTACAATACCCAATGCTAAAATAAAATTCCACAACCATATTGCTTGACAAACTGCCTCATAGCACACCATATCCTTTGCCTCTATAGTAGATGATGCTGTGAGTGTCTGTTTGACACTTTTTCACGATACAACTCCTCCAACCATTATAAAGATGTAGCCTGAAGTGGACTTTTTATCATTCACACATCCTGCATAATCAGCGTCACTGAACTCAACTATATCAAGAGTGTCAGTTCACCGATAAGTCAACATCTGATCTTTGCTACCCTGAAGATAGTCATAACTTTCTTAGTCGCTTCCAATGGCTAAGACCAGGATCACTTAAGTATATTTTCAACATGCCTACAACAAAAGCAATATCAGGGGCGTGTGCATACTTGAGCATACATTAGACTGCCCACAAGTGACGTATAAGGAATGTCTTTCATTTCATTTCTCTCTTTATCATTTTATGAACATTGGGCCTTTGAGAACTTGTCACCCTTCACTATTGGTGCATTTATAGGAGAACAAGAATGCACATTGAATCTTTTTAAGATTTGATCAATGTAAGTCTTTTGAGACAATCGAAGAATCCTATTAGCTCTATCTCGGAGAATTTGAATTCCAAGTACATAAAAGGCCTCACCAAGATCCTTCATATCCAAATGGCTAATAACAGTGGTTTTATCTCAAATAATACATCAGTATCATTAGAAGCAAATAGAATGTCACAATATACAGTACCAGAAAAATGAAACTACTCCTACTGAACTTCATATATATACATTGATCAACTACATTCTCCTTGAAGCCATTTGTAGTGACAACTATATCAAACTTGAGATACCACTATCTTGATGCTTGTTTTAACCCATAGATAGACTTCTTGAGCTTGCAAACCATATGTTCTTTACCAGTTATCTCAAAACCAACTGGTTGGGTTATATAAACATCTTCATACATATCTCCATTCAAGAAGGTAGTCATCACATCTATTTGATTGAGTTCCAAGTCAAAATAAACAATTATAGCCATGATGATTCGCAGTGAATCTTTGGTAGAAACTGGTAAGAAGATTTCTTTGAAATCAATCGTTTCTCTCTAACTATAGCCTTTAGCTACAAGTCTAGCTTTATACCTTTCTACTTGTCCACTTAAATCATGTTTAATTTTGTAAACCCACTTGCACCTAATGGGTTTGCAACCTTTAGGTAGTTCAACCAACTCCCAAACTCCATTTTGTGACAGGGATCTCAACTCATCTTCTATTGCATTCATCCGTAACACAGATTTAAGACTATTCATGACTTCTTGAAAACTGACTAGTTCAGTATTATCTCCCACATCGAACTCATATTCCTGCAAATAGACAATATATTCATCAGGAATGGCAGGTCTACGTGTTCTTTGTGATCTCTTGAAAAGAACTTTATCATCCCCAGTATCAATGATTTCATCATGTGCTTGATTCTGAAGTTCATCATGAGATTCTATTGGATTCTGTTCAATCACAGAGTCATTAGTAGGAGCGGAAGCGACAGGTACAGGGATTAGAATGCGTACTTCCCTGATTTCTCTTAACCCTTAACTTGAACCAAATGAAAAAATAGACAGCTCTATCTGATTTTATAATTCTATTCATGTGAGATGGGCAATAGAATATAGAACCCTTTGATCTAGCGGTGTAGCCTACAAAGTAGCCATTAATAGTTTTCGGATTAAGCTTATTAGATTGCAGATTATAGGGCCTCACTTTTGCTTTGCATTCCCAAACATGAAAATGGCGCAAGCTTGGTTTCTTACTTGACCATAACTAGGACTGACTTGCTAGGTACTTGATTCAAGATATAAGCAGTTGTCTTCAACGCTTCACCCCACAAAAATTCAGTCAAACTAGAATGAATCAACATACACCGCAACATATGAAGACGTGTGTGGTTTCTACTTTCAGCGATTCCATTCTGCTGAGGTGTTCCCGGCATTGTATATTTTGCTTCAATGCCACATTCTTGCAAGTATCTAACAAAAGGCCCTGGATTCCTTCCACTCTTATCATAACACCCATCATACTCTCTACCTCTGTCATAATTATCTACCTTGATTTTCTTCCCCTTTTGAAGCTCAACATTTGTCTTGAAAATCTTAAATACCTCTAAAGATTCAGATTTTTCACAAATGAGCTCCATATGACCGTACCTAAAAAAATCATCAATAAAAGTGATGAAATATTTATAACCACTTATAGCAGGTGGAATAAATGGTCCATATATATCAAAATGAATCAACTCCAATAATTTTGAGCACCTGTCTGTTTTACTTTTTCTAACCTTGGCGATCAACTCTCCTTTAATACAATCAACATAGGCAGTGAAATCTGAAAAGTTAAGATCTTGAAGTACAACATCTTTTACCAACCCCTCCATTCTGTCTCTAGAAATATCGCCTAAACATTTGTGCCATAACATAGAAGATCTCAGATCCAACCTCATACGTTTGGAACCAACAACAGTATTAAGAGAAGAGGAAGAAGCAACAGTAATAACATCATTCAACTCAAGTTTGTATAACTTTTCACATAAAATTCCATTTCCCACCAAAAGAGAGTCACAATACAAAGTCAGTTTTCCAGTTCCTAAAAAAAGACTATAACCTAGTTTATCTAAAATGGATACATAAATCAAATTCCTCCTTATAAAGGGTAAATAAGACATCATGTAACATCAAAAGATGTCTTGTATTCAACTATAGTCTAACTGCCCCAAAAAATTCAACTTTGACTTTGGTATCGTCTCTCATGTACATATGTTGCTCATAACTAGTCGGCCTTCTTCGACTGGTCAATTTCTACAAGGAATTCGTAACATGAATTGTTGCTCCAGTATCTAACCACCAATTATTTAAGGGCACATTAATAACATTGGACTCTAAACAAACCATCACAAGCCAATTACCTTTCTTCTCTAAGTGAGTTTTAAGTTTTCAACAATAAGCTTTTTTGTGCCCAAAATTCTGACAAAAGTTGCACTTCCCTTTGAAAAACTTATTCTTCTAACTAACAGAAGATGAGCCCACCTGTCCACTTCCTTTAGTACTAACAACCTTCTTCTTGAAAGGCTTTTAGTCACTTGAGCTATTAGAAGTGAACTTTTTCTTTTTAAAATTGTTGTGATTTGTCATCATAGAGATGCTTCTTGCCCTTCCTTTTTTCATGTCATCCTCTTCCTTGGCAAGAATAACAGTCATCTTCTCAATAGACCATTGCTCTTTATGAGCATTATAGCTTGATCTGATTTAATCAAATTTAGAAGGAAGAGTCCCTATTACAAACCATACCATGTAATCCTCACCTAGGTCCATATCCATAGCCTTAAACTTCTGGTGACGACCCATGAGCTTGTCGATGTGAGGCCTAATGTCACTTGTACCATTATAAATGGTGTGATAAAGCATGTTTAACTACTAATTCCTCTCATTCTTTGAGAACTTCATGTACTTCTTCTTAATGGTACTAAGAAAAAACTTTGCATTATCAGCCTTGGAATACTATCACGAATGGACTCATTCATGTGATACCTCATAATCATCAAACATCATCGGTTAAAGTATTCCCACTCCTTATAGGATTTCCTTTCCTTTTCAATAGTATCATCGGTGGGTTTAGGTGGTGGATCAATTTTCAAGGCCAAGTCCATTCGCATGATAGTCAAATTCATCATGAGAGATTCAACCTACTACTTGTGGTTCGTTCCATTCAGTGTCAAGATAGTAGAGACTCTCAGATTGCTTAAAGAGGAATGACAACTAAGAGCAATAACTATGATATGCATCTTAAAATAGCACCATGCAATTTGTGCTCTTTTCTCAAAATTAATTATATCATTCATGTTAGAGTTCCTTAAACAAATATAGAACTCATTTACAAGTAAGAATAAATTATTAAATATTACAACCAAATCATCAATATACTATCGAAAGAATAGAAAAATTGTGCGGTTCATAATATTTTAATAAAATTTCTTTACCATATTAAGCATCCTATTAAACAGTAATTATTGACAAGATAATTAATTACCCATATAGATCTTAACGCTATTTTATAGGAAAAACACAAAATTTTAAATATACATTAATATTTAAAAATCCTCATCATAAATAGTTTCACATCCTCAATTTTACAAGTAAAAATAAGCATTCACTATTGTCAACAAATAACCATGTTTATACCATAAAAAATTAAAATAATTAGAATTATCAAATAAAAATTACTAATTAATCTTTTGCATAAACATATGGAAAAATAGAATTAAAAATGGAGCAAAAAGATAAAAAAATAGTCCAAAAAGGACCTTGCACGTGCCCCCACACGCACTGTGCATAATTTTTTTTGAATTTTTATAAAAAATAAAAGAGTTAGCAAGGTCGGGACGAAGCCGTTTGGGTCGTCCCTGCCCTGAGACGGGTCGGCAGCTCGACTTGGGGGTGTGCGGGTCTGACCCGCATGCAACTTTCTCTTTCGACTTTAGTTTTCAACAATTTTAAGGCGTTTTCTTCCATTTTTCATGTTCTATATATTTCCCATATCCATTGCAGCTAAAAGTGCTCCAAATTTTGAAAATATCAAACTCATTTCGGCCATTAACGAAAACACGAAACTTTTCAAAATCTCACCCAAAAAATCGTGATTCTTTTGTCCAAAACAAAGGTAAAAGGCAACAACAACAACCAACAACATTTTTTGAACCTCAAAGCATCATTTCAAAGTCGTTTTTGCCCAAAACGATTTGAAAAAAAAAACAATTTTGTACCAATTGTTATACACATATGCATTCATCAACAATCACTAAACCAATATCAACATTTTATTTAGAGCATTAACAACATAATGAGATTAACATACCTCCAATGCTTGGCATAGAGTCTTAGTGCATTCTCCCCATTTTTTACCACAACCTATCAAAATCAACAACACCTTACGCAAGAGAGGAAGCTAATGGTAGAAGACCCAATATTATGTTTTTCATGGCCACATACCATATGCACACAATCTCACCATATGTTATATCTTATAACATGTTCTACCCTAAAAGTTAGAAAATGATAATTGTATCATTTCAAGGATGTTATGAACTATAGTTTAATGGGCCAACATTTAGTTATTAGGGTACTACCATTTGTCTCAAATGCAATTAGCAAATTATTAATCATCCCATTATGGTTATTAAACATACATTAGGCAATTCAATTAATGGTCATGCATATAGAATTAATGTTGCGATTATATTAGTCCACAAATTTCTAACATATCAGTCTTTTTTGATGGATTGAAAGATTTTAGCTATTTGAGTATATCAAACTGTTGATAATTATGTTTGGTAACCAGCTTATTGGGTTGGCGGATTAAACCATAATTTTGAAAACGTTCCTCCTCCAATGATTGAAAAATTAAGGGACTAAAATACTATTATATTCAATATTTATTACAAATTATTCAAAGAGATAGTGGTAGAGATAGATAGTAATAGAGATAGAAATAAAATTAGAGATAGAGATAGTAAATTTAATATTTAAATTTAATATTTTTAATTTTTAAAGTTAAATTAATATCATATTTGAGTTAGAATATGCAACTATTTATGATAATACTATTTCTAGTTTAATGACAATTAGAAGTCATTCTTACATTATTATAAACTTTTACTTTAAATGTTGGTGTGACTTTTTTGCTCTATCTAAATTATCATAAGAATATTCAAAGAAATACTAAGATATAATATTTATATCTTTATAATTTTTTTTAAATCATGCCCTTATAAGTTATGTTATACATAAACAACTAATATTA
The DNA here is from genome assembly GCA_027563885.1 of Erythroxylum longipes. Classification (NCBI taxonomy): domain Eukaryota; kingdom Viridiplantae; phylum Streptophyta; class Magnoliopsida; order Malpighiales; family Erythroxylaceae; genus Erythroxylum; species Erythroxylum longipes. The sequence continues at coordinate 52,724,951 of JAOQMS010000180.1, read as the reverse complement.
AACTGTTAATTTTATCAAACATCTTTAAATAAACAATTGATATTATCCTTTGGTCAAATCAGCTATATTAATCCGCCGTCAGCTAACTGCTGATAGAATAAGCTAATAGCTAATGTAATCCGTTGATTGTCAAAAATAATTATGATATTAAAATTCTTAATTTTTAATATAATGCAAATTTAGAATTAAGAATTATATATAAATAAATTATGAAAAATAAATTATGTAATAACTAAATAATATCATAATAATTTTTAAAATTTAAATATTGAAATCGAAAGAAATATATAAAATTTTAATATAATAAAATCTAATCTAAATTTGTCCAACTTTAAAATATTTTGATATGGAACTCTTTTTGTTATATATAATAGCTAATAATGTAGAATTGATGCTTAGATTTAAAGAGTAACCATTCGATTCTCATTTTTCTATATTATGTTTATCCTATCACCTGAAAACGATATTTAATTTATTTTTTGGAAGACATACATTTTAAATTTATCAACAATGTCTGAGTTAAATTGCATATATTTAATTAATTCAAATGTAAATTTTATTTGAATTTAAAAATTAACGATAATGTGTTTTCCTCTTTTAATAAAATTTAGGTTATTTAAATAATTATCTAACAAACCACTCACTCAACACAATTTTGTTAGCCCTTATATCAGATGAAGTGTGTATAATTGTTTGTCATGTACTCTAATTTGGTCTACATTCTTTAGACAATTTATAAAGGATGGAGTGAGTTCTAGGCTCTCATTTTTTTCAATTCTCACCGTTAATAATTTTTTTAGAACCAATCGTGATGTAAGTTTAATTTGTTTTATTTTGGTCCTCTTTACCTTATATTTCAATAACTTAAAATGATAGTTATGAAAGGAGGTCAAATAACTTGTATATATGGCTATAAATTTATATCGAACTTTATGAAAAAAAAAGGATAGATTTTATCTCTCGCCATTACTAATGTTGTGCATGTATAATTTTTGCCTTTTGACATGTTAAAATCATCCATTGTCTCTGAACTGACCTTTAGAGTTGGCAATTGGGTTGAGATTTAGCCCGGCTTGAACTCGGACCGGGTAATCGTTACACTACTATACCATTCACACAAGCTAAAGAAATGTTACTTGGTGGAAATTTTTATATTAAAGAACTAAAATCATTATTTTTTAATGGATGGTGAGTATAATACTAATTTAATTATATATTTTCAATAAATTATTTATTAACTTAATAATTTAAAATTAAATATCATCGATTTTATAACACAAATTTTTGATAAGTTTTCACAAGAATTCAAACTTAATACCTAATTTTAAAAGTATTAGAAAAATTTTTATAAATAGGAAAGACAACAAGTTGAAACGTATTTAATTTTTTTTAAAATTTGAAACTCCATTTGCAAATTAAAATAACGTTGTTTTATTTAATTAATTCTCAAGTTTTTTAAAAATATTATTATTATTCCCAAACTATTAACTCTAGAGCGTATCAAAATTGTTATCTCTGCTAATAAATCACTCGAACCACCCTCAAAGCAACATTATCTTGAAGTATTTGCAACTCCTAATTTGAGTATAGGACTTAGATTCAGGACTTGTGCTAACAAAACCAAAAGCAAAAGCGGATGTGGCTTCCTTAGCCCAATTGACACAATGCATCCCTCTTCAAAAGAAGCCCACTTCAAGCAATTTAACGCTACGGCCATGTCCACTCAGCTTTTCGCTCGTGCTTCAAGTTCCCACTCCCATGGAACTTCCACTAGTCCATGAAATCTCTAAACCCAGTTTTAACACACCCAGTTCTTCACCTCGTAGGAAAATGCAAAACCTTGTACACTCTCAAGCAAATCCATGCCAATATAATAACAACCGGTCTCGCACTTCACACTTACCCACTTAGCAGACTCCTACAATCTTCCTCTGTGTTGGACATCACCTACACTCTCTCGATTTTCACCCACATACCAAACCCAACAATTTTCCTCTTCAACATTGTCATTTCATCACTTATCAATCACAGAGACTTAACTCACATCGCATTCTCCTTATACAACCGCGTTCTTCTGTCTCGTACCTCCGTTAAACCCAATTCCTTCACCTACCCATCCCTCTTCAAGGCCTGTGCTTCCCAACCGTGGGTGCGGTACGGTTTGGCCCTTCATACCCACGTCTTGAAATTTCTGGAACCCGAATACGATGGCTATGTTCAGGCTTCGTTGATCAATTACTATGCCAATTGCGGCAGGTTGGGTGTGGCTCGATACTTGTTCGATCAAATCGCCGATCCCGATTTGCCCACTTGGAACTCTATCTTAACTGCTTATTCGCGAATTGATAGTGATAATGGAAGTGTTGTTGACACCTTCGGGACCTTGGTTTTATTCAAAGAGATGCAGAATTCTCTCGTTAGGCCCAATGAGATTACCCTTGTTGCTGTGATTAGTGCTTGTGCCAATTTGGGTGCGCTTAGTCAAGGCGTGTGGGCACACGCATATGTGGTAAAGAACAGTCTTAGGCTAAACCATTACATTGGGACAGCTTTAATTGGGATGTACTCGAATTGTGGTTGTTTGAACTTGGCACGCCAACTGTTCGATCAATTGCCTCAAAGAGATAGGCTATGTTACAATGCATTGATTGGGGCTTTTGCAATTCATGGTTATGGGCACAGTGCGCTTGATCTTTACGAGAAAATGAAGTTGGAAGGTTTAGCTCCTGATAATGTGACATTTGTTTTCACCATGTCTGGTTGCTCTCATGCGGGATTGGTAGAGAAGGGTTGTAAGATTTTTGAGTCTATCAAAGAGGTGTATGGTATTGAGCCAACGGTTGAGCATTACGGATGCATAGTTGATCTTCTAAGTCGAGCTGGCCGACTCAGAGAAGCAGAGGAGAAGGTGAAGGAAATGCCAATGACGCCGAACGCCATAATATGGAGATCTTTACTAGGAGGAGCAAGAGTTCATGGGAATTTAGACATTGGCGAGGTTGCACTTAAGCACCTGTTAGAACTAGAGCCAAAAACTGGTGGCAACTATGTTCTTTTGTCAAATATGTACGCAGGCATTGAAAAATGGGAAGATGTGAAGAGTATGAGGAAATTGATGAAACGTCAGGGGATTACCAAAATGCCTGGAACTAGTCTGGTGGAGGTTGGTGGTGCAGTTCATGAGTTTATCATGGGAGACAGGACACACCCATTTTTGGATGACATTCATTTGAAGCTTGAAGAGATTAGTTTCAGCCTACAGGAATATGGGCACAAGCCAAGCACAAAAGAAGTTTTATTTGACATAGAGGAGGAAGAGAAGGAAGAAGCTTTGTTCTACCATAGTGAAAGGCTTGCAATAGCTTTTGCTCTCCTGATGGTTGATTCCAATTGTCCTATTAGGATCATAAAGAACCTACGTGTTTGCGGGGATTGCCATGCAAGTACTAAGCTTATATCCAAGATATATAGGCGAGAAATTATAGTGAGAGATCGGACTAGATTCCATCATTTCGCCGATGGAGCTTGTTCTTGTAAAGATTATTGGTGATGCTTGCATTACTTTACAAACCGCCACAACAATTGTTTGTATAATACAAGGGACTAAACTTTTAATGGCAAGTGACACAACTAAGGAGCAAATCAGGGTTGAATTACTTGCTTCGCAGCTGAAACAAGTTCTGAACTTGAGATATTGGCATTGGACTTTGGTTCGTAATCTGTAGACTGTAAAGTAATTGTGAGTACAAAAGTTGGGCCTATTCCAACTGTTCTCACTCGGTTGTTCTAGAAAGGCATTGTTTAGGGGTAAAAAGAGAGGATCTGCGTTTTAAGTTGTAACTATCGAACACCCAATGCCAAATATTTTATATTTTCCCACTCTATCCAACCAAGATTTGGGAACAATTTTGCTCAAAAAAATCCCAGATGAATCACATTTTGATATAAAATCCAATGTTTGCGTATGATAGATAGAAGAAAACTCCAAATCCTAATTCCCACCAGCCTATCAATGCACCTTTAAACTGTTAAGAACTTAAAGTTGCCTTCCAAGTTCAAGTAACGAAATATGGAAGCGAGTTGGGCTAATTTTGACCCTATGCGGCATTAACTTCATTCAAAATTTCATCAAGATTGAGTCGTTGCACTAAAAAAAGTGGAGTCGTCTACTTCAGGCGTCCTTATACTCTGACCCAATAGAGTGGTAAAGGGGTAAACCATGGTTTAATCTCACTCAATTCTTCGGAGAGGGGGACCCGTATTCGGTGAACACAACGAGTCACCACATTGGATGAAACTCTCACACTGTCGTTGCCGGGACTTGAACTTGAAATTTTGCACTCAACAACTTTCCTAAAGACCAATTGAGCTACCTGTGCAAGCTCATCAAGTTTGAGTCGTGTTTTAAAATAATGTCTGAGTCATTTGGTGGCGCTCAAGTTGGATCTTAGATTGGTCTTTAAAGTTTGAGTCTCGCCCAAATTTTGATCAATTTAGATTTGACTTATTAATTTCAAATTAAATAACATGGGAGTAAAAATGTGAATCCTATTTATAACATATATTTACAAAATCTTTATACTCACGCGGTTAACACACTCAAACTGTTAACCCTATTCATAACATATAGATTACAAAGTCTTTACACCCACAAAGTTGAAGATTTAAAATTGTAGGTAAATGAGGTGAGCCAAACGGCTAATTAAAAGTTTCAAATTTGAATCATGATTGAAGATCTTTTTTTTTTAATAATTGGGAGGGTAGATAAATACATTGATCCTAACACTAAATTTAAATTATTAATTCATTACATAATTTATTTAAAATATGTGATTTATAAATTAATTTTCCATATATTTAATGGTTCATTCAATGTAACTAATTATAATCTTACAAAGAAAAAACATGACAAAGCCTGACAATAAGTTGACATCATTTGTACGGTAATTAATATGAAAGAAAGCACAACAAAAGCATGTCAGTATCTTTATGTGCGTTGAGCTTCAATCACACGTGCTTAAAGTTATTAGTTTGGTTTGGGTAAATAGGGTAGGCACAGGGGTAAGCGTGCGATTGCATTAGTTATTAGATAATTGTAAAATGGGGAAGAAAAATCTTTTAACACTCTTGTAAGTTATAGTTGCAATTTTTAAAAGTAGTTATCACTCTGATCATTGTTCGGCGAGAGAGAGAGAGTCAACTTACAGCAAATCTTAGAAGCAGACACGATTTATCAACGGAGGAATCTCCGATTAGCAAAAGCTTAAACAAATAATTGCTACATAAATCTAAAAAAATAAGAAATAAACTTAGAAGAAAAAGGAGAAAGAAAGAGTAGAGTTGAGTAATCGACTTACCATTCATTGCTCATGATTGATAAAGAGAAATACAAAATTGTTGTGGGAGAAGAAGATATAAAAACATGAATGTCAGTCTTCACAGAGAAATGCAAGAAAAGAGCACGAAGAAAACTCTAAAGAAAATCAAAAAATGAATCGTTAAATAGTAAAGTGAAAAGAAGATATTAAAGTAAAATAAATTAACTGATGTGTTAAAGCACTCCTCTAAAGGAGTTTCTTTAAATTCAGCTAGTTGGGTTGAATGAGTCAATTCAACCAATTAATTACTAAACAATTCAAATAACATTTTATAAAGTTAATCAATTGATTTGGGTCAATTAATTATTATTTGACTGATTAGCTAACAACCAAACAAGACGGAAGAAAGAATGCCATCCTGAGTCACCGGAGAAGCTAGACATCTTGAGAGATGATAAGGTCAGTTAGCTTTTTTTTTTTTTTGACTAATCAGCAAACAACTAAACGAGGCTAAAGAAGGAATGCCATCCGAGTCACCGAGTTACCGGAGAAGCTAGACGTATTAAGAGATGATAAGAATGTACCACTGGAGATGAAAGCAGAATTATTGGAAAGGACGTCTTGTTGATCACATTTAGAATGTTATTTATTATAAGGAATAAAATATCCAATTACGTTTATTCTAAAGCATCACGTGATATTACTCATAAGCACCCAAAAAAAGTGCTATTCTCTATAGCAAAATTCAAATCGTATAAAAAGCAAACATTTTGAAATTTGTCTAACATAGAAATGGCCAAAAAAGTTACGTAATCAATTAAAATTAAAATTATTAATATTTTAAAATTTAACTGATTATAAAAATTAAATCAAATGTCAATAAACCAAATTATTATTGATGTCATTCAAATTTAAAGTATTAAAGTCTAATTAAGAGATTATACTCCAATTTAAATCTTTTAGGAATGTCAAAGTCAGGCCAACCATTCGGTTTGACTCATTTTTAACCTAAATTAACCGAGTCATGGGCAGGCCGCGGATTAGCGTTACCCGACCCGTGGTAAATGAAAGTTAAGTATCTAATTATGAGAAAAATGGTATTTCGTCATTTTTTTTGAAGAAACATATAGTTCAGTTGTGGCTTTTCTACAGTTAGAGGATTTTTTTATAAGAATATCTGCAGTAGATCTAAGGCAGTTGGTAGAAACCGAAAGGCATTAAAAAAGTGAGCAGTATATTATGTTGATCCGATTTGCACAGTACTAAGATCTCTAATCCAAGTCGAATTATGAGACCTAACAACCCTTGAAGTTAACTTCTATAGTTTAAAACTTCTTGTTCGTTTCTCACGAAAAGAAAATTAAGGAGGAATATTATTTGTATATTAACCATAATCTTTCGGACAATTACACCAGAAAATAGTGAATGTTGGATCATCTTATGTGTTGTCAAAACTACCAAAAAAAAAAAAAAGGAAGTATCTCACACTCTGCCAGTTGGTTTATATGTTCAACTTAGTATCAAATCCTAATTCGATCCAAAATATAGTATATGAATAATAGTGATAGGTCCTCTAACAGTCAAGGATTATTTTTCACTTATTACAATGTATTACATTTTAAATCAACATGAACGTGGTAACATTACTTGATAAATAAATCTTATATTCAATTCAGGTCCAAAACAATCAATTTTTTCAAAATTCAACACTGTGTATCATAATATGAGAAAATATCATAAATAAGAGTTTCATGAAAACAAAATTTTTCATGCGATGAAAATTACGTAATGGAACTCAATCTCAATCTAACAATATAATCATTGAACTTTATTAGTGGCATGCGTTTTGTCAAAGAAGCAACTATCATTAATTCAGTGCTGATGTGTTCAACGACCACTTTCTTTTTATTAACGTGTTCCCATATGGATAAAAACGTAACATCGATGTGTTTGCTCTAACTATCTCTCTTGTTGTTTTTAGCCCAAAAAATAACAACAAAATTGTCATAATATATTCTCGATGGCCTTAAAACAGAATCCACGAGTCTAAGCCCAAATATGAAACTCTTTAGTTGTATATTATGTGATGTAGCCTTAAAACAATAAACAAATTTAGCCTCTAGGGTGAAAGCAGTAGTCAAGGACTGCTTGTCACTCTTCTAAGATATGGTACACTTGGTGAACAATCTTTCATCCAAAATCTTTCTAAAGCTTTATTAATATAGAGTTTTTGAGATAAACCCAAAATACCAAGGAATTTATCTCGATGGATCTTAATGTCAATAACATAAGGCCTATCACCTGTATCTTTCATTTCAAGATTTTTATAAAGAAATTGTTTAACTTCATGTAACAAACTACTATCATTGGTTGCAAGTAATATGTCAACCACATATAACACAATTAATCAAAATTTGCTTTCACTAACCTTCTAGGATATACATTGATCCTTGATATTTTCTTCAAAACAAAATAATGAGATGACATCATGAAATTTTAAATGCCAATGACGAAATGCTTGTTTCAGTCCATATATGGATCTCTAAAGCTTACAAACCAAATGCTTACATTACTAAAGGAGAATCCTTCTTGTTGTTTCATGTGAACCTCCCTATAGTTACCATTGAAGAAGGTCATTTTCACATCCATTTGATATAATTCTACGTCAAAATGAGCCACTAATGTCAAAATTATACAGAGAGAATCTTTTTAGACACAGGAGAAAATGTATCTATATAATCAATTCATTCCTTTTGATTGAATCATTTAGCAACAAGTCTTGTCTTATATCTCTCAATGTTGTCTAATGAATCTTTCTTTTTTTTTAAAACCCATTTGCGCCTTATGGGTTTTACCGATTTAAGTAACTCAGCAAGATTTCAGACATCATTATTCTTCATGAAATTCATTTATTCCTTAATAACATTGTACCATAAATCTTATTCTTTGCTACTCATGGCTTGTAAAAAGATTTTAGGATCATTCTCGGCTCCAATATCGTAGTTAGATTCTTATAGATATACAGCATAATAACTACTAATGGATGATTTACTTGTTCTAGTAGATGTCTTTAATGTTTTCACCAATATCCTTATATAGACTTTGTTGTTTAACTGGTTGCTAAATGCTTTCATGTAATTCCTAAATAATAGGATCTACTGAATTATCATTAATAGTGGAATTTCTTGATTGTCATTTATGTTAGCCATAGATTGTTGAATTCCAACAATTGATTGTACAACATCCATTTGAAACCGAGGAGCACTGTGAATGACAATCACCTAATTTCTTAAGGTGAAGGTTTAGTATCCAAATGATCATTATAAAAACTTACATTTATTGATTTCACAATTTTAGTGTGATTTGACAAACAATAGAACCTATATCCTTTAGACCTTTCGACATATCTAGTAAAATACCTGCTTATGGCCTTTGGATCCAATTTTTTCTCCTATGGATTATAAATTCTTATTTCAGGCAAACATTTCCAAGTGCGTATATGTCGCAAACTCAGTTTCTAACCTTTAAATAACTTAAATGATGTTTTTCAAACAACCTTAGTTGGTATCTGGTTTAATATATAGATTGTTGTCTTAAGAGCTTCAGTCTACAAGGCTTCAGGAAGTTTAAAGTTAATCAGCATGCTCTACACCATGTTCAATAATGTTCGGTTTCTTCTATCTGTCATATCATTTTGGTTTAGAGATCAAGGCATAGAGTATTGAGCAATTGTCCCATTTTCTTAAAGATACCTCGCAAATGGACTAAGTACTTGTCTACCTTCAGTATATCTACAACAATATTCTCTACCTCTACCAGACTAAAATCTCAATTTTCTTACTAAATTATTTCTCTACTTTAGCTTTGAATATTTTGAAAGCATCTAGTGCTTTGTTTTTGTTATAAAGCAAGTAAAGATACATATATTACAAGTAATCATCTATAAATAAGATGAAGTATTTGTAATTAAATGAGTTTATATCGGGACTACAAATATCCATATATATGATCTCTAATACGTCTGAATTTCTTTTGGAACCTTCCTTTGATTTGTTGATCTGCTTTCCCTTCATGCAGTCCATGTATAAGTTTCAAAATCAGTAAAATTTAAAGTACTCAATACTCCGTCATTCACCAATGTTTTAATCATTTCTATAGAGATGCCATAACATAGAGGCATTCTCATTCATAACACATCTTTTTTTTCCCGCATGAACATATGTTGCATTGTAACATTTATTTTCTTGAAAATTAAAATGGAAAAGATCATCAGATAATACACGATGCCCATCAAATTCAAAGTTATAATTTAAATTTAAAGATTTGTATGCAAAATGAAAGAAATATCCACAAGGTATGAGTCTCGAAATTGAAATCAATTTTTCAGAGAAATTGAGAATATAAGATGTCTTTTCTAATTTTAAAATTAAATCACTACTTAAAACTCAATTGCAAGCCCCGATAACCTATACATCTTATTTTTGGATAAGATGTACCACTCACTTCCTACTGACTTCCTTAGGTTTTGTAAGTCCTGCAACTCATTTGTAATATGGATTGTACAACCATAATCAATCCACCATATGTCATGAAAAAATTTGGCCATATTAGATTCAAAGCAAACTAGTAAGATTAGATTAGCTCTCTTTTAAAGTCATCCCTTATGTTTGACATAATCTTTCTTCTTGTGGCCTTTTCCTTCCGATGGAAACACTTGGACTCCTTCTTAGTGTTAGCTTGGGCAGGTATTTGACCTTTTTTCCCTTGACTTAGATTTTTTTTCTTCTTTCTTTGAACAACTAGATGTGCACTATGCAAACTCTCTCCGATCCCTGCTCCATTAACAATCTCCCTTCCTCTTGAACACATACGGTCAAATTTCATTTATTGACCACTTATCCTTATACGTATCATAAGAGAGTTTAAAGGGTCCGGATGGTAGTGGAAGGGTGTGGTGTTCAAAATGTAATGCATGAAAAAAGAATGATAAATCTCAATCTCAAGTTTCTTTAACTAAGCCGCAACGTCCTACATTTTCATGCACACTTCGAACATCGGTGAACTTTTTGGATGAAAACTTCATAATCAAGGTGTTGGCAAGAGTTTTGTCTGAAGTCTCGAATTAATTATTAATAGCCTTTAGCAAAGCACTCACATTGTCATGTTGTTCTACAAAACCACGAATACCAATAAAAATTTTGTTCTTTATGAATATTACAGTTAGGTGATCAAATCGTTCTCAACATCATAAAGAGCAATTTTAGCTATACGATTGGCTTCAGTTACTTTAGGTGGTTTATCTTTTTAGATAGTATAATTAGTGTTCATCTACCACAGATAAAGAAGAATTATCTCTTTCAAAATCTTATAGTTTTTACCCCTCAATTCGAGAATTTCATAACTCGTATAAGATAAACTAACTGTTTGAACAACTGCATAATTTAAACATTTATGTTACTTATCAATAAATTAAGCTTAACAAACAATATATATGTTTTACAAATGTAGCAACAGACACATTAGATATATTAGAGCACCTATTTCATCTTAATGTCTGCCCACCCCTCAAAAGACAAAAATAAGATAATATAGAAATTGTCTGTAGGTTAAATTTTTAATTCAAACAGATTAATGTTAATATTTATGATAAAACTATCAAATCATATTTCAATTCAAATCAAGAAAAATAATTAAATATTTCATCGTAATTAATCATTCAAATATAATTAAAATTCTTGTGGGATAAAAATTTATTATATTAACTATTACTTACAATTAATATCTTGATACTAAATATGATCCTAAAACTTAATGTAAAATTTTTATTTAGTTATGGTCTCCGTGGCTATTGCCTAATTAATTAATTAAAAGATTTATGGATCACTGGACATTTTGTGTTTTTTTTTGAATATTTTTGACCTGATTCATTTTCAACCATTTGTGCACCAAATCAAATGTTTGAAGTAAAAAATTTAACAGAATCTGAACTCTAAATGATTCATAATGTTAGATTTCACAAATACTTTGAGAAATAGGATTACAAATGATTCCTTAATCCCGATTTTTTAAAAGCAAAATTTCAAAAATACAAAGCATTAAAAACACCATTCAAATATTAAAGATAATCTTAACAGCACAGAAACACCCTTAAATTATTTCCCGATTCTCTCTAATCTTCCTATGATGTCAAATATTATAAAAATAAATTTGACAAAATTTTGACTTCACGACATAAACAAGAAACCAATACCAATCATTCATACAATATTATCAAGGTAGAGAATAAATCTTACTTTAATACCAAATATAATCTAATTCAACATTAATATATGCTATAATCATAACTAAATTGGATGCGGAAGAGATCTACGTACCTCCTATCATTGATGATCTTGCTTGGAAAGTTTTGAATGTTTTGTGTTTTGAAGTTTTTCTAGGTTCTCAGTCTAACGGTTAATGATGTATTTTAGAAAAGTTAAAAAGAGGTTAGAGACTAAAACCCCTATTTGAAATAAATATATCAACGTGCTTGACTAAGGAGAAGTTACTACAAAATTAGGAATTTATTTATTGTTAAAACTACCTAGAAAATAGAAAATATCTCACATATCTAGATCACACTAATTAAAATTTGTACTAATTACATAATCAGTGTATATTATATTAAAGAAAGGGTTAAGTACATAAATCATGAAATCATTGATGCGCTGGGAATCGGGACTGCCGTTTTCCATTTGGTGAATGTAAAAAAATAAAAATAAAAATAAAAATAAAATAAAATAGTCTTTGACACGTCTACTCACAATTGACTAAGCCATGTGCCCATGAATCTACCCTTAAAATGGGTCGTATTCACTTCTCGGTTGAAGGGACATAGGTCAAGACATGCATGAAAAGAGACCAATTTGGTTTACTCTTTCCTTCGTATTATATTGAGCAGTAACTGTAGTAGTTGTTCATCTTTGAATTGAAAATGCTGATGGTTCCTGGAGCCAACACCTCAAACTCAAAGGCCAACCTTTTTGTATTGTAAGTCACTTTATATGGTACCTAATTATTAGATTTGATAAATTATTGGCTCCCATGTTGAGTTTGATATGTCTGTCATAATTTCATAAACTTTTTACGTCTAAGATTTTGATGTCTTATCCATATTTCACGTATAAGTCTATCTTTATTTCATATTTTAATTTTTTTTATTAAATGTGTTCAAATCGTTGTGAAGTTAAAGTCAAATTTGATGTGATAAATTTTAAATTTTTTTAAAAATATTTTTTCAAATTTTAGGCAACTAAACTCAGTTATTACCATTTCTATTTTTATACATATTATTGACTGCTTAAAAGTTATTTAAAATATCTCTAAGATTATAGAAAATTAATTTAAATTTTAAAAATAAATGTACTTTCAACCTAAATTTAGAATATAAATTAAGGTTTTTGTAAAGAACCGTTAAAAGTAAAATCCATTGACACGTTTACTTAATTACTTAATTAGGGAACGCACAAAAGGGGGAAGCTGGTTGTAAAAATATCATCCATCAATAATAATGAGTATTTAGTTTAATATTCCCCTTCAGATTTGCGTGGAGTTATAACCAAATATATTTGTAAGATAGCTTAATGAACAATTTAATTGCTAATAAATTATTTGACCCACTTGGCAAGAAAAAAGGCGTTCATTAAGGGTACCCAAAATAAGAATTTCATACTTTTATTTAAATAATAAACGTGTACCTAATTTTCAGATAAAATAATATTATAATTTGACAAAAAGAATTTATATTTTATATTTAGATTAGGGGAAGGAAAAGCAAAAGCAAGTGGGGGTGCATTAAATTATACAGCAAACGAAAAGAGCAAGAGGGCGTTGTAAAGAGGATAAACGAAAAAGTGTCCAGGTTCATCCTCCAGAATCCAACAGGTTCAGTTTCCATGTCTCTTCCTCGGTCCTCCTTTATATAAAATCTTAGAACTCCTTGTCGCTCCTCAAACAAATTCACACCAAACCCAAACACATCACTGTCGTCTGTCTCTGTGTTCCTCCCAAACGTCTGATTAATCCGTATCTTTTCCCTTTTTCTTTAAGCCTATCTTCATTCCCGAACTACCCCTCCTTCCATTATTGAAACTCGTTGTTTTCCTCCTTTATTATTATTGTTATAACCCCACAAAAGCAGAGGGCTCTGTTTCTCTCTGCCAATGGCTTCCATGTCCACTCTCTTAACCCAAACCTCTACCCCTCTTCCCTCCCTCCACAAACCATTCACTACCCATTTCACTCCTGTGCTAGGAGTTCGCACACACGCCACAAACAGGGCGCTGTATGGAGTTAAGGCGGGGTTGATCGAGCCGGATGGTGGCAAACTTGTAGAGCTCCTCGTTGACAAGTCCCGGAAGGATTTGAAGAAACGAGAGGCCGTTTCGTTGCCTAAAGTGAAGCTGACTAAGATTGACGTGCAGTGGGTTCACGTGTTGAGCGAAGGATGGGCTAGCCCTCTACGTGGATTCATGAAACAGCATGAGTTCCTCCAAACTCTTCATTTCAACTCGCTCCGTCTGGACGACGGGTCGGTTGTCAACATGTCGGTGCCGATTGTACTCGCTATCGATGATTTGGCGAAGCAGCGCATCGGCGACTCCACGAAGGTCGCTCTCGTGGACTCCGATGACCGCACGGTCGCGATTTTGAGCGAGTATGATTACTTACGCCTTGTCCTATTCAATTTTCTGAATACTATTGATTCTTTTGAGTCGATGATTTTTTTCATTCAAGGACTGTACCGCAACGAGTAAAATTATAGTCTTTTTCTCTTTACTGGATGGTGCTCCAATTTGGATATGGCTAAAAAGTTGTACTCAATCAAGACGTAAGTTGTTTATTTCTGTCTGACAGTATTGAGATTTACAAGCACCCCAAAGAAGAACGGATAGCAAGAACATGGGGAACCACCGCGCCTGGTCTACCTTACGTTGAAGAAGCTATAACGAATTCTGGAAATTGGTTGATTGGTGGGGACCTGGAGGTTATAGAACCGGTCAAGTACAATGATGGTCTTGATCGTTTCCGATTGTCACCTGCAGAACTTCGTGACGAATTTGCAAAGCGCAATGCAGATGCTGTTTTCGCTTTCCAGCTCAGAAACCCTGTGCATAATGGTCATGCTTTACTAATGACAGACACCCGTAAACGACTGCTTGAAATGGGCTATAAGAACCCTATCCTTCTGCTTCATCCACTGGGAGGTTACACAAAAGCAGATGATGTTCCTCTCAGTTGGCGAATGAGGCAACATGAGAAGGTTTGTTACTGACCTAACGTTTTAATCTGTTTCTTTTGTTGGACGGAGTTATCTTTTCAGAAATCTGATGTCTAATTTGGTTTTATACATTTTTGTCAGAAACTTTCCCTAATTGTTTAAATGACTTATTCAGAACATTGTTTCTCGATTAGAACGGTTTTATAAATGAATTGCTTTTTTCAGGTTCTTGAGGATGGTGTTCTTGATCCAGAGACAACTGTTGTATCCATATTTCCATCGCCTATGCACTATGCTGGTCCAACTGAGGTGCAATGGCATGCGAAAGCTCGGATCAATGCAGGTGCTAATTTCTATATTGTGGGTCGAGATCCAGCCGGAATGAGCCATCCGGTCGAGAAACGGGATCTTTATGATGCTGATCATGGAAAGAAGGTGTTGAGTATGGCTCCTGGATTAGAGCATCTTAACATTCTTCCTTTCAGGGTATGTATTGTCGGGCCTTTTGATTTGCAATTACCATTTTCATATAACTGTGAATTCATCTTAATCATTTATCAAATCCTACTTTAGGTCGCTGCATATGATAAGATTCAGGGCAAAATGGCATTCTTTGATCCATCAAGGCCAGATGACTTTCTCTTCATATCCGGTACCAAGGTATGCAATGCAGATGCTCATTTTAATTTTGCACAATTTAGTTTCGATATTGTACTGTCGGAATGAATAGTTCCCGTGCAATTTTCAGATGCGAACGCTCGCGAAGAACAAAGAGAACCCTCCGGATGGATTTATGTGCCCTGGTGGCTGGAAAGTTTTGGTGGAATACTATGACAGTTTAACTCCAGCAGAAAATGTCAAAGTCCCCGAACCTGTTCCAGCATAGATGTGTGTCTCTATGTTGTATAAGTGATGCCATTTGATTGGGAGAAACCGTAAGACTTAATTTGTCTCCAATCCCTGTAAAAATTCTGTGTCTGGATAATAAAAAATCATGAGGTATTGGTGAAGGGATGCCTACTGTAACTAGATTGCCTCAAATCTGTAACTAGGTTGCCAACTGTGGCACATTGCCTTGACGCACTAGCACAAGGGCGTTTTGTAACATAAAAATGCATCTGTTTTATTTGAAAAACATTGGTTGTGGGATCACTTTTGTTTTGGGTAGTTTACTATATCTCATAATCAAGAAACAGGAATATCCAGCAAACCGATTACAAGTTGAAGTTTTCTCGAAGTAGTTTCTGCCTGTTCATCATCCTTCGATTCTCTTTCCAAGTGCTCTTTCCGTATTCCGAAAGAAGCAGCAGTTAGATCGATCTTAGTCAAAAATTGAATCAAAGATGGGACACTGCCAGGAAACTGAAGAGAATTGAAGTCTCGGAGGTAAAAGAGATTTCTTAATCCCCTTTGCTCGTCTCTATATTGCGGTACCCCAGTAAATTGGGATTATGTCTACAATTCCTGGTACAAGCACTGAACACTATTATATCCTAGGAAAATCTGAACTAAGTTTATCAAAGAAACAGAAAAGAACAAAACAATGAGCAATGAGCAATGAGAATCTCTGCGTATCCGCAGTCCTAGTTGTTCTATTACAGATAGCTGAGAAATGGCTCTTCGGGAACAGGCATCCACTTGACACACCAAGCTAGTGGCCAGGATATCGCTGCAAGTCCGATACTTGCACCCCACTGCACCCAATTTAACCTCTCTGTACCTGCGAACCTCTTTAGTAACTCAACCATTACAACCTGAAGAACAATTACTAGTCCAACGATGCTCACGAACAACTTGCTTCTGTGTATCCTCTT
>JAOQMS010000180.1:52689145-52708460 GCA_027563885.1 Erythroxylum longipes | reverse complement strand
GTGACTAGATTGGCCTTTGCTTGCTTTCTTTTTGCCTTTAGTTCAGTGAACCACTCTGGGTAGCCATGGAGTTTAAAGCAAGTATTGCGGGTGTGACCAGTGCCTTTGCAATGAGAGCATACTCGACCTTCTTTGTTCTTCTTTCGATCCAGTTCCTTAGTAGTTCCTCTTGAACCAGTATAAAAGGCAGTGGTTGAGGCATCAGGTAAGCTCCCTTGCACTTCTCTTTGTTTCTCTATACTTAATACCATTGCATATGCACGATTCACGGAAGGTAAAGGTTCTGTGATTAAGATCTGATTTCTCACATTTTCAAATGTGTCATTAAGCCCCATCAGAAATTGCATAAGGCTGTCGGCATCCTCATTCTCATTGATCAGATTAGCAGCATGACATATACACAGAGGGGTTGGCCTCAAACATCTGAGCTCATCCCAAAGTTTCTTCAGCTTTGTGAAGTACTCCACAATCGATAGATCACCTTGAGTTATGGAGGTAATCTCTCTCTTGATATGGTACAAAAGAAGGCCATTACTCCCTCCATACCTCTCTTTTATGTCTAACCAAAGCTTCCTCGCAGATGGAGTGTACAAAAAGGCACTGGACAGTTCTTTAGACACAGAATTAAATATCTAAGAACGGACCATGTTGTCCGTTTTCTGCCATTTTTCATAATATGCAGTGCCGCGGGTGGGTTCTTAGAGCCTACCATCAATCAAGGCGAGCTTATCCTTGGCTTAGAGGGCGATGATCATGGCTATGCTCCATCCCAAGTAATTCTTTGTATCCAATGGGTGAGTGACTAGTTGCATTCCTGGCTGATCAGAGGTCTGCAGAGCTAGGGTTTCTTCAAGCAAATCTGCATTTGCCATGATTAAGGTCAAGTAAGTAGGTATTTAGGCTAGTTTAGGGTTTAGTAGGGTAATGTAATTAACACAAGTGCTCTGATACCATGATAATCAATGGTAATCGAGAGTTTAATTAAATGCTAATTATGAGAAGATTGTATGAGGAAAATATCTATTTTTCCTTGTGTCTTAAATCGTTCACTGTTTCTCTACTTATACAAAAGTAAGAAGGGTAATAAAGTAAAAGCAAAGAAGCTCCTAGAAGATTACAGCTGGCTTCATTCCAGCTCTCTCATCCCTGCCATACACGTCTCTTGTTTGATTTATCTTTATTTGTAACAGAACTTAATTAACACTGAATTTTTTTTGTTAAAAATAACAATTAGAGCATTTTAGCAATACTTTTAAAGTTTTGAGTAATATAACAAAATTAAGTAAAATTAGAGATTTTTTAATTAAATCATATATATATATATATTTATATAACTAAAGAAAATGTCGTAATTCATACTCACAAACAAAGACTATGCATATTCCCTTAATCTATAGGACTTGAATGACAACCCTTTCCTTTTATGATATTTAAAAGTGTATTGTCTAACTTTTCCTAAACGCCAAGGATCAATAGCCAGGCAAATCGTAGAACTCAAAAGGAATTTACCTAAAAAATATGAATGTTGCAAGGAATGTGGTAGCCGTTGGGGACTCCTTCAAAAGTTATTTTCTCACTTTGGTTGAACTTTCACATCTACCGCAAAGCAACCTTTTACTTTCTTTCCGTTCGATTGGTTCGTCGGAGATCCACCAAGGGGGAAAGTCCAAACGTACCCTCTCTTTCTAATGATTCCATGTAATAAATCAATCATTTTGGTACTTACACGTTACAATTGTATTTATCTTGTAATCAACACACATTGAATTAAATGCTGCAAAACCGATTAGCAATTTGCTGAGTTAGTAGTCCAAGAAACTCCAAAAATACATGATACCAAAAACACATCCTTTCTTAACCTAAAAGATTTTTAATTTTCAATAATATTAAATATATTTTTATTTTAATTTTAATTTTATGATATTATATATTATGACCTATAAAAATATATATTTGTAGATTTTATTATAATAATTTAAAAAAACTTTAAAATTTTCGAATAAATTTTAGCAACTTGTTTAAAACACTTTTTAAGGACGTTTCTTAAATTTGACAATTTTTAAACTCATTTCAAAATTTCAAAATCTAAAAATTTATAAAAATATTTTTATTCAAATGAAATCTTAGAATTTTGCTGATGATACATTCGATTATTATTAATACTTATACACAAACCTTTATGGAAGTAAATTACGTACGTCATTGCCTACGAGATTGTTCGGGACAAACTTTGTCACTGTATATAGTACGTAATTGTCCATCCTTGCCTACCGGATTGTTTGGAACTTTGTTACTGTATATAGTACAGTCTGTCCCAAACATTCCGGTAGGCAAGGACGGACGTCATTTACTTCTATAAAGAATGAAACAGACCTAATGATCGCTTTATGGGGACACTAAAAGAAAATTAAGCGGGACCCAAAGCGAAGACTGAAGAGTGATAAGAGTTTGCCAATGCAACGATGCCTCTCCAGACTAGGATGGTGAAATTTCCTGGACATGCGATGAGATGCCATTAATCCTCTCTACCCCGTAGTAACACAAAACAACATAGTACCACGTGAAGCTTAATATATCGCACAGGAGAATGCTAACAAAAATAAGAATGAGTATAATGAAAAATAAAAATAGATATTACCATTAAAATTATGATAGTTGGTTAAGAGGAAGGGATAATTGGTTTGTAAATAAATTAAGAAATTAAAAATTGTTATATTTTAACTAATTAATTATACTGTAATTAACTAATTACAATATATTGATCAATTAAAATATTATAAATAATTAATTACAATATTTTAGTTAATGAATGAATTATATTATATTTAATTATATTGTAACTAATTAATTAATTAATTACAATATTTTAATTAATGAATGAATTATATTTTATTTAATTATATTGTAACTAATCAATTAATTATATTTTAATGAATGAATGAATTATATTTTAATTAATTAAATATATTTCAATTAATTATATTGTAATTAATTATATTATAATTAATTAATTACAATATTTTAATTAATGAATGAATTATATTTTGATAAATATAATTATAATTATAATGAAAATAATTAATTATATTATATTATTTTAATTAATTAATTAATTGTATTTAATTAATTAATATTAAAATATTTTTAAAAAGTAACTATCAAGAATGAGTTTCATTCCTCTACTAAATAGAAGGCGTAAAGAATTCTCCAAAAGCCTATAGTAATAATTAACAAGTAACTATTTACTTTTTATTCATTACCTATTAATCTCTTTTCTAAACTTATCAACCAAACAACCCTCGAATAAATTTATGTGCAAGGGCCATTGTCTCCTTTTCCTTATGGAACTATTTACTTTACTTGGACAAAGACCGACGTAGAAATTATTAGAAGAGGAGCAATATTTAGGAGATTGACAAAAGTTGTGTACCCTATTGCATATGGTTGTCTTTGTGGGTGGAGACAGATAATAAAATATAAAAATTATATATTTAGTAGTGTTTGGTTGCTGACATGAATTATTTTTGTTCCGTTTTCAGTTTGTAAAAGCATAAATTTTTTGTTCCTTTCAAAACTGTGGCACAATTTTCTTGTACCTGTCACATAAATAAAACACATAAGTTGTTGAACAAAAATATCCTCATATTATTAATATAAATAGCAAAAAAAGACATTCTTAATAAAATATAAGGCTTGAATGTATCTTTAACATATTATGCAATTAATTTCATAAATGCTTAGATATTTTATTAAATTATTATGTACTAGAATTTCTAACTTGTAGGATTTTTTTATTCAATAACTCATTTTATTAAATTTTTAAGTTTCTCATTTCATTAAATATTTAAGTTCTTCATTTTATTTCATCATAATTAAAAAAATACAAATACAATTATAAAAATATTGATACAATTATAAAAAATATTTACGTAATTCATTTTATTATTAATTTATACGGATTTTTTGTTATTCAATAGTTCATTTCATTAAATTTTTAGGTTCCTCATTTTTTAAATTTCTTATTTATAGTTACAGTTTAAAAAAATACTAATACAAATCATTCGTTTTAAAATAATTAATGAATTACATATTTCCAATCATATTATACTGCAGGGGTGCTTTGGTCATTGACACCATTTTTTATATTCTGTCAACTACAACCAAATATATTTCTATCATTGAGATGCACAGTTTTATCTGTTTCGTCCACAGAGGCGGAGCTACCGCGGGACAAGCCCCCGCAGCAGCCTCGGCTACCGCTGCTCACTGCTAAAGTCTAATTTAAGAGGAAAGTCGCAATCACGACTTTGGGAAAATTTCACGAAAGTCGAGATCACGACTTTCCTATAATTTCCTCAAAGTCGCGATCGCGACTTTCCTCTTTTCTCTTTTCTCCATCTGTTTTAGTACAAAGGTCATAACTTTCACTACAAATATCGGATTAAGATCATTCAAAGACCGTTTTGAAGAGGATTTTTAGACCTACAATTTTCATGAAGACCTCAAAAATAAATTTTACCTTTATAAGGGTTAAAATTTCTAATCAATTATTATTGTTATTATTATTATTATTATTTATTAAATTTCTTATATTGAATTAATGTTAAATTTATCGGAAGTCTTTACCGTCAGTCCATCGCTGTCCAATCAACCTCAACTTTAAGAAATTCTTGACTCCACCTCTGTTCATCTATTAAAACCAAATATTTCATTATCGCTAATTTTTATTCTATCCTATTTCTAAATTTTAGATTCGTTTCGTCTCAATATGTAGATAACAGTAACCATACCTAGCGTCCTATTGTCTCCTTCTCCTTAATCCTTATCCTCTTAAAACTTATTGAAATTGTCAGCTGTCCATTTTTTTTGGTATACGCTTTGGGTTTTAAGTGTCAACTTCCGCTATTCACCTCGAATTTTGAAACAATTTTTTGTATCAAAGTAAAGTAGCGACATGATGAGCCGACATCTGGACATCAAAATGTTTGGGAATTTACAAGGGAGTGGTATGATATTCTATTTTTATTTTATTTTAGAATTTAAGGCTTGGGGTTAAGAGTTTTAGTATTAAAATTTTATTTCATTAAAATTAAAAAATAGTTATTTAAATCAATTATGAAACATTTCCTTATTAATAATTTTCAAGAATTATAACTTAACTCTAAATTTCCTAATAGAATTTTGATCTAATATTTATAAAAGAATAGTGATATTAAAGACTATATGTTTTATGTATGAATAATATTATAATTTAAATTATTTTGTAAATTAATTGAATGTGTGAGCCTGAAATTCTTACATTTATTAAAAGTATGTTAACTATAAAAAGTTTTAAAATTTTAAATTGATTTTAATGAATTAATTCGTTCAATTGCTTGACAGGAACTATGCACGTCAGTGTCTCTACTACCTATCGAGATTCCTTGATTCTTCCCAAATACTTGAACTGGTAAAATAAGAACCCTATGCTTCTGCTTCATCCACTGGGAGGTTACACAAAAGCAGATGATTTTCCGCTCGGTTGGTGAATGAGGCAACGTCTGATGGTGAGTTACTGTACTAACATTTTAATCAGCTCCTTTATTTGGAGTTATCTTTTCAGAAATCTTAGGTCTACTTTGGTCTAATCCTTTTATGTCAGATACTTCCCCTGCTTGTTTATATGACTTATTCAGAAATGCTTTTCTCGATTAGAACGGTTTTATAAAGGAATTGCAATTTTTAGATTCTTGAGGATGGTGTCCTTGGTCCATAGACAACTGTTGCATCGATATTTCCATCGCCTATGCACTATGCTGGTCCAACTGAGGTACAATGGCAAGCAAAAGCTCGGATCAATGCAGGTGCAAATTTCCGTATCGTGGGTCGGGATCCAGCCGGAATGAGCCATCCGGTCGAGAAACGGGATTTTTATGATGCTGATCATGGAAGGAAGGTATTGAGTATGGCTCCTGGATTAGAGCGTCTTAACATTCTTCCTTTCAGGGTATGTGTTGCCAGGCCTTTTGATTTGCAATTACCATTTTGATATAACTGTGAATTCATCTGATCATTTTTCAAATCCTACTTTAGGCCGCTGCGTATGATAAGACTCAGGGCAAAATTGCATTCTTTGATCCATCAAGGCCAGGTGACTCTCTCTTCATATCAATGCAGATGCTCATTTTAATCTTGCACAACTTAGTTTCCATATCGTACTATGGGAATGAATGTTTCCCGTGCAATTTTTTCAGATGTGAACGCTCGCCAAGAACAAAGAGAACCCTCCGGATGGATTTATTTGCCCTGTAGGCTGGAAATTTTGGTGGAATACTACGACAGTTTAACTCCAGCAGACAATGACAAAGTCCCCGGACCTGTTCCAGCATAGATGTGCCATCTATGTTGTAAAAGTTATGCCATTTGATTGGAAGAAACCGTAAAACTTAATTTGTCTCCAACCCCAGTAAAGATTCTGGGTCTGGATAATAAAAAATCATGAGGTATTGGTGCAAGGTTGCCTACTGTAACTAGATTGCCTCAAATCTGTAACTAGGTTGCCTACTGTGGCACATTGCTTTGTAACATAAAAATGCTTCTGCTTTATATGAAGAACATTGGTTGCTGGATCATTTTTGTTTTGGGTAGTGTACAAAATCTCACAATCAAGAAACAGGAATATCCAGCAAACCAATTACAAGTTTAGGTTTTCTCGAAGTAGTTTCTTTTAGCTTACCAGCCACTTCAGCATCCTTCGAATCTCTTTCCAACTTCTCTTTCCGTATTCCGCAAGAAACAGCAGTTCCTGTTTGATCGATCTTAGTCAAAAATTGAATTAAAGATGGAACACTGCAGGAAACTGAAGAAAATGGATGGCTTGGAGGGCAAAAGATTTCTCAATCCTCTCTGCTCGTCTATGTATTGCAGTACCCCATTAACTTGGGATTATGTTTACATTTCGAGGTACAAGCATTGAACACTATTATATCCGACGAAAATCTGAACAAAGTCTATCAAAGAAACAGAAAAGAACAAAACAGAGAACAATGAGAATCTCTGTATATCCGTAGTCCTAGTCTTTCATTTCAGATAGCTGAGAAATGGCTTGTCTGGAACAGGTATCCACTTGACACACCAAGCTAGTGGCCAAGATATGGCTGCAAGTCCGATGCTTGCATCCCATTGCACCCAGTTTAACCTCTCTGTACCTGCAAACCTCTTCAGGAACTCAACCATTACAACCTGAAGAACAATTACTAGTCCAACGATGCTCACGAACAACTTGCTTCTGTGTATCCTCTTGAAAATGTTCTTCTTCCTTAGCTCTCTTGCATTGAATTTGTTGAAAATTTGACACAACACGAAGGTATTGAAGATCAAGGTATCCTTTACCTGATCGTCCACACCAAAAATTGCTTTGCCCTTGAACTGTAGGGTCAATAAGACAGCTATATGATACATAGACTGGCTTAATATGTTCCTCCACATGATATTGGTTATAAGAAAGTCTTTCTTCACAGGACGCCTCACGAACTTTTTGGCGGGTTGTCCTAGAGTAAGAGCTAAAGCAGCTAGTGTACCCATAACCAGCTTGACCCACAACAGTTGAAGTGCTGCAAATGGGATTTCTCCGGATGAAATGGTTGCAACAATGTTTATGCTAGGTGGTTTCTGTGCTGAAACTGCTGTGACAAGGTCAATCACAAGAGAAGTGATACTTACCGTGATCTGAAATTGAGTAAAGGTCTGAAGATGGTTAAACATGGTCCTTCCCCATTTCAGAACATGAACAACTGACATAAAATCATCATTGGGTATGACTATATCAGAGCTCTCCTTGGCTGCATCGGTTGCTTGAGAACCCATCGAGATTCCCACATCTGCCTTCCTTAGAGCTACTGAATCTTCTGGAGCATCACCAACAACTGCTACGACGTGATCTTTTTTTTTCAGATATTCCACCATAAGAAGCCTCTGATGTGCGGTTGCTCTAGCCATCACCCGAATCTTATCAACTCTTTCCATTTTTTCTTCGTGCGTATAGTTCTGGAATTCCAGGCCTTCAACTACTTCACCTTCTAAGTTCTGATCAGGTTTGAGTATGCCACATTCTGTTGCTATAGCTCTGGCAGTTGAACTGCTGTCTCTTGTTACGATTTTGATGTTCACTCCAGCTTGTTGGAATTCTTCTACAGCTTTTCTGAATCCAGGTTTACAGGGATCTTTCACACCAACAAACCCTAATAATATCATTCTTTTTTCAGTGACCGGTTCTTGGAATACTCCACACTCATAAGGGGGTTCTGCAAAAATTTGTTTATGAGCAAAAGCAACACACCGAAGTTCATCACTTTCCATATCTTGAATTGCTTGCTTCATTTTTTCCCTTGCAATATGATCAATCTTTATGACCCTCCCTGCTGTGTCGTAGTAATGTGAACACCTGGACAGTACAGCCTTTGATGTTCCTTTGAGGTTGATATGCATTGTATTATCACTTTTCATATTCATACAAAGCCAACCGTATCTCTTCATCTGATCAAAGGCTTCAGAGTAGAGGATGTTGCAGCCATTTTTGACTTCCTTAACATCCATGCGAATCTCTTGAGTGGCCCAGGAAATAATTGCTTTTTCTGTAGGAGTCCAAAAGAAAGAAGAACCTTTTGACGGGGACTGACTAATGCTCAGTCCTATTGCTTGTTGCAGTAGTTCAATTACAGTTGGTACAACTAAAGAGGAGGCTTCTTGCTCAATAAACTCTTGTCCAAGCCAAATCTTGACTACTGTCATCTGATCCAATTTTGTGAAGATGGTGTTAGCTGAGGCAATCGCTTCGCAAGCAGAACGCTTTCTTACAAAAGCATGATTGTTGATTATACTCTTCATTGAATAAGCGAGCATAATTGCAACAGCTAATGGTAAACCATCAACAAATGCTCCTGATGCAATAGCAACTGAAGTGGCTATAATTCCGACTATGTCGCTGATAACACCAAATTTTGGCTTGCCCCAGAAATTCCCGTTCCACCTCCTCCCCGCAAAGTATCGGATCAACCAGACTGCAAAAACAAGAAAACTTATTGACAAGCCAACTTTGCCAATTACTGCGGCCATCTTGTTGAGTTGAGTTTGCAGAGGCGTTGATTTCTGAGAATCCTTCCATTTCTTCGTCAGGATTTCGGCCCATGTCGTGTTCATTCCAACTGCTGTAACAAGCATGCGAGCACGACCCTTAACCACCATAGAACCTGAATGCAAAAATCTATTGTGGGTGCTGATAACATTCACATGGTCAGTGCAGTCCACCAGATTTGATTTGTCCACTTGCAACGAACAATATTCGTTTAATATCAGTCCATCAGCTGGAACTTTACCTCCAGTTATCAGGCTCACAACCTCGCCAACAAGAAGGTCATCAATGGGGATCTTCTGACACCATCCATTTCTGACAACGTTCACCCCAACATTGTCATTGCTGTTGGACAACATGTTGAAGTATCTGTTTGCCCAGCAGTTACTGGCAGAGCCTGCAGTAGTAACCAGAGAAATGGTAAGAAATATGCTGCCTCCATTACTCCATCCTCCTTTAAGGCCGTTCCTTTTAATGCCAAAACCAAGAGAAATGGCTGCACATACTATCAGGAGGATGACGAGAGGATCTTTCATTGCCTTGAGCTGAAATCTAAAGAAGCTCTTTGTGTATGGGTTCTCGTATATGTTGGGACCAAAGGATTTTTTTCGGTTGAAAATGTCTTCATCATCAGCTCTAATCCCTTTCTTTACGTCGCTTCTGAGAGCTGCAACAACACCTTCAACTCCTCCGTAATCTTCAAGCTTCTGGACATTTTCCTCCTTCACGAGTTGAGAAAGACTTGTTTGATCAATACCAAAGTGGCCTGCTTCTGGTGCAACATCAAGTGCAACATAAGATACAGAACGGCCATTCACCTTCTTCTTTGTGGCCTTATTGACCACCAGAGAGAATAGAGCTCTGGAGCAGTAGATGGCAAGAAAGGCCAAGTGCCACCTGCGGTTCCGCTTAACAGGAGCTTGAATAAGGGTAGACATGTTTTGCGCAAGGAACAGAAGAAAGAGTGTTATGAGGTATTCAACTCAGGCTGGTAATGGATTAACCACAAAAGAAGGAGAAGAAAAAGTTGCTTCACTGAAAATGGGTAGTAGTGGAAGTGTTAAGATGGGAAGTTTTATAGACAATTGAATAGCTGGGAAATCCAAAAGGGAAAAACAAAGTGGGAGTTAAAGCTGAAAGCAACAACTTGAGTCAAGAAACGCGTATTCAGTTGGATGAAAAGGATTCTGCAGTTGTGAAATGGCAAGGAAAAGTTCAGTTGTTCAGTTGTTTAGTTTCCATGTGGAAAGTTGAAGTTCCTTTCGACCGCAAATTTTGGAACCTTAATTAAAGCATCCAACGAAAGAATTCAAGGACATTTTCATTCCTTCTTTTCAATTGTAATATTATTTACCTTTCATATAACTTTAGGTGTTATGTTAATCTATTTATTGTAATTTAAAATTTTATATTATACTATTTTCAAAAAAATAGATGAAAATTAATGAAATACAATTAATTGATTTTGTGATAACTTAATAATATTATTTTTTAAGACCTAGTAGGAGACATGGGCCATGCACTACTACCACCAAACTCCTTGCATGCAATAAGCCCCTGTCTTAGTCACTAGTTATTCCTTTCTAACCTTTTCTTATCTATTTGAAAAGTTGTCACGATCTTCGTTAAAGTTAATTCCTCTTCACGAGATTTCATTTTAAGATTCATTAAATTTTGTCTCTCCTTCTGATTTGATTTTTCTATTTTTAAATTATTATCAATTTCTTTTTAACGTTATTTAGTTGTTACACAAGTCATTTTATCATTTTATAGTTTTTGTTTATTCGTAATTTTAAAACTATGTAGTATCTAAATTTAATAATATTTTGGTATTTTAAATAAAAATAATTAATTAATTAGCCTAAATATTATTATAAGAGTAAGTGATAATTTTAAAATAAAAATTAAATTACAAGAATTCTCAATAAATTTTCCTAAATTTTGTGATGAAACGAAGATTCAAATATAAGATTTAGCGGTGGTAGGGTAAAATTATGAATCAAGCCGCATTGACCACGGCGAATACCTTTACGATAAACCTGTACTAGAATTTAAACGGTAAATAAGAGGTTTAAAATCTAGAACCCATTTAAGTTTTAAAATATTCAATCCTAATCAAACATTAAATAAAATTAAAATTTTTTAAATATGATTAAAAATATTATTTTTATTTATTAAAGAATTTGAAGTTTAATTAAAAATATATTGTTAAATGAAATTAATTGATTTATTTTAATTTATAAGAAATTATTAATTGGGTTAATTATTAAAAAATTTAAATTTTTACCAAATTTTCAATTATAACTCTAATTTTAAAAAGTAACAATAAAATGTCTAAACTTTCAATTTTTTTCAATTATAGCCCAAACTTTAAAAAGTGTTAATAAAATGCTCAAACTTACAATTTTCTTCAATTCTAGCCCGACGTTATCTATTATGCTCCATCAGCCCTCAGCCCTAAGCATTTGTTTTCTGTTTGTTCTTATGACTCTTCAAACTACTCTCCCATTATAGTGTACTACATTAGTAAGTTTTTTGTTGTTAGTTCGTTCTCCTTATGTCCTTAGTGTGAGGGCGTTGGGACTGCATAATCTGAAAATTGAAGGGTGAAGGCTCGAGAGAACAAATTGAAAATGAAGGAAAAAACTGAAATCAAAGCGTAAGGTTGTCGAGGTTGTGTAATCTGATTTAGGTCATCTTTAAACAATGACGTAATTTTAATTATGTGATTAAACAACGTCGTTTCATTAAAACTTCATTTGTTGTGTTAATTTTGGTTTATGTGTACTAATAGTTAAGGTTTTTGAAATACGTGATAAACTATGTCGGCAAACTTAACGAAAACACTAACGTCGGGCTAAAATTGAAAAAAATTAAAAATTTGAGCATTTTGTTGTTAATTTTTGAAATTCAGGCTAGAATTGAAAAAAATTGAAAGTTTGAACATTTTATTGCAACTTTTTAAAATTCAGGCTATAATTGAAAATTTGACGAAAGTTTGGGCTTGGCTTTTTTGGTAATTAACCCTTATTAATTTACAAATTAACTTATCGATTTTTAATAATAAAAATTATTAAAGTAAATCGAACAAAAAATTTGAAAATCGAACGTAAGAGCTAGTCAGTTTAAGGTTTTTACAATTAAACCGGTCAAACTAATTGATTTTTTAATCGTAATTAAAAAGTAGACCGAAAATTAAATATGTAAGACAAAAAGTTTAAGATTTAAAACTTTCAACTAGTATTAGACTGTCATAAAATTAACTAAAGATTGAATAAAATTAAAGAATTTTAAATATTATTGTAAAAGATTGTGCTTAATTATCGAAAAATTTGAAATTTAATTAAAATTTATCAAATAAAAATTAATTAATTTATTTTAGTTTATAAGAAGTTATTAATTTACAAAAAAAATAGATTAAGTGTTTAATTAATAAATTGATTGTTTTTAATAATAAAAATTATTAAAATAAATTGAATTGAAAATTTGACTAGTTTAAACTTTATATAATTACCAAATGGATTAAAATTTTTAATCACTTTCTATCAATAATTTTACAGTCAAATTCCTCTTCTTTTAAAAGCGGTCATTCTAGTTCTCTAGACCCAAACTTTTGATTTCCTCTGAATAAAAACAGTCATTGACATATCTGCAAAGCTTTGTCCACCTAAAATTTGAGACAGTTATTATTATTTAATTAAGTTTGAATGGAGTCTGTTTTTGATTTAAAAAATCCATTTTATTTTGATTATACAATAAAAAGGCTAACTCGAGTTTAACTCTCAATAACATATTATTCAACAATTGTTCAAAATAATATTTTTATTAGTAATAATATTGATATTGACCATGAACAGAGTCTTTCAAAATAATATTTCTCGTTAGATGCAAAACAAATGTCGGTCTAGTTTGGATTAGTCAAGATGTAATGTGATGTTCATGTGCTTTGGGAACCGTGTGGAGATCATTGCTACGCAAATCATGCAATTACGAGTCACTTTTTATGATTTCTCCTCCTAATTTCTACGATAAAAAGATAAAATAATATTAATGGACACGATAAAAAATAAAAATTGACATAAAAAGAGTTCAAAGGGGAAGGGAAGAAATTTCCACGATGATTCTTTCCAATGTACAACTTCGAAGTCCCTATGTGATGCTTCTTCAGCCTGTTTAACGGTGCTGCTTTGGAGTTTGGACCCATCGGCCTAAAATTTGGGAAAGAAGGATTCAAGAAATCGTTACTTATTTATGACTTCAAGAACCTCCAAATTTCGAGAAAAAGTTGGTTTTTATTAACTCCTTTTTTATGGGTTAAGGAAAAGGCTGGTATGATTAGATTTGATTTGGAAGAATGGTGACAGTTGATAATTTACTAAAATCAACCTGTTAAAATAATAAGTACTTATTCTTAATATGTATCTATGTGTTTGAGATTGTTATTTTAGTAACTGTTGACACATGAAAATAAGTATTTGACAAATGCGTTTACGGTTGCTGAAAAGAGATAAAATAACTTAAAAGTTCATTGATTTAATAAACTATTAATTATTGTATAAATAATTAAAAATATATTATTAGTCATATAAATTTAAATTTATAAATAAGGAAATATTAAATTAAAATAAGGAAATATAAATAAAATAAATTTAGTAAATAAAATATTTTATAAAAATATATTATTAGCATATAAATATAAAATTATAAATAAGAAAATATTAAATTGAAATAAGAAAAATATAAATAAAATAAATTCAGTAAATAAAATATTTCATAAAAAATATATTACCAGTCATATAAATTCAAATTACATGACTTGCTTTCTATTAGTTAAGGGTATAATTGAAAATAATAATTATCATAAGGTTATTAATAAAAAGTAGAATTTTTATCGCAGAAGCTCTTTCTACTTATCGATTTCTGCAATGGCATGAACTCATTTCCTTAATTTATGGGACTTGAATAATAACCCTTCCCTTAAATGATATTAAAAGTTGTATTTCCTATCTAACTTTAGGTTAATGCATGAACTAGACTTTTCCTAAAAATTGTATCCATAACGCTAAGGATCAAAAGCCATAGCAAATCGTACAACACAAAAGGAATTCTTGTTCAAAATACTTTTAAGGGATGTTTTACAAAATTTGACATTTTTTAAATTTATTTTCAAAACTTTAACTTTTGTTAATTTTATAAAAATATTTTTATTCAATTTTTTTTAATTTAATTGATAATACATTAGATTATTATTAATACTTACACGCATATCAAATTTTAAAGTATTCAATTCTTTAAAATAAATAACTTTTATATACAATCACATACTATATACAGTAACAAATTTTGTCTCAAGCAATCCGGTAGGCAAGGACGGACGTAATTTACTTCCGTAAAGAGCGAAAGAGACCTAATGATTGCTTTATCGGGACACTAAAACAAAATTCGGCGGCTTATTCTCGGATTCGGACTTGGAACCAAAAGCGAAGACTAAGAATTGACAATGTCAATGTAACAATGCCTCTCCAGACTAGGATGGTGAAATTTCCTGGAGATGCGATGAGAAGCCATTAAGCCTCTCCACCGATATTCTCTTATGGACAACATAGTCACAGCAACACAGAACAACATAGTAAAGGCGCTTGTGCTCCAACATTCCACGCAAAGCTGAATATAATATTGCCTTTTGCAAGACCAAAGATTTAGAAATTAGAATGGGATTGTGCTGTCGGCTTTAAGTAAATATTAAAATACATCTTTGGGGCGTCTTAAGCCAAAATGCGGAAAAGAAGGAAAGTGTGTCTGTCTCTGTCCCTGCCCTTCTTTTCTTTTCATCCTTTTCAGCTTTTTAGTGATGTAGAAAAATCTATGTTAAATTATTAATTCGTAACTTTCATAGCCATAAAGCGAAATTATTGGCTTACCTTTACTTTATTGGCAAGGATTAGTATTACTAATAATGATTAGAAAATATTATAAGAATTAACTTTCCTTATTAAAAATTAAAATCATAAAGGGTAATTAATCAGAACTTAAGAAACCAAATAAGTGATTTGTTAAGCTTAAAATCTAACTAATTACTTGGATACAGAAACAACTACTAGAATATGAGCAACAGCTAGGAGATGACAAAAGCTGTGTACAAGGGGCTGTTGTCTCCATTTCCTTATTCTCTAAAACTTAAGTGTCAATTTATTCTGGTGTGACTTTGCATTTCACCTCGAATTTTGAAACCATTTTTGCAATAAAGTAAAGAGGTGGAAGGGAAAGAGA
Source organism: Erythroxylum longipes (assembly GCA_027563885.1). Taxonomy (NCBI): domain Eukaryota; kingdom Viridiplantae; phylum Streptophyta; class Magnoliopsida; order Malpighiales; family Erythroxylaceae; genus Erythroxylum; species Erythroxylum longipes. The sequence continues at coordinate 52,693,081 of JAOQMS010000180.1, read as the reverse complement.
GAAGTATGATGTGACATGACGAGCCGGATCTTAAAATGTATTCGAATTTACAAGGGAGTGTTATCATATTCTATTTTATTTTACGCATTGACCTCGACGTAAACTTCGCTTAAAAAATTAATTTAATTAAAATTAAAATTAATAGTTATTTAAATTTATTATGAAACATTTTCTTATAAATAATTTTCAAGAAGTATAATTTACCTCTAAATGTCCTAGTAGAATTTAGATCTAATAGTTATAAAAAAAAGGACTATATCTTTATGTATGAATAATTTTTAATTTAAATTATTTTTAAAAATAATTGAATGTGTGAGCCTGAAATCTACAAGCCTAAAAATCATGTGACAGAACGTGCTAAACAATCGGACCTGAATCTTACATTTATTAAAAGTATATTAACTATAAAAAGTTTTAAATTTGATTTTAATGAATTAATTTGTTCAATTACTTGATAGAAGCTGTACACATCAGTGTCTACTGTCTCCTCCGCGTCTAATCCTTTTGAGATTCCTTGAATCATCCCAAATCTGTTTCCTCGCAAGTCTTAGCTTTTTTTTTTGCTCTTAATTTACAGTTTTCTTTTTATCCATTGCTTGTATGGCTGTCGAATGAGCAAAGTGAACCCGACTCAACCCTACAGGTCCAGTTGACTAAACCCTATATATTTAAAAGGTTTTTCGTTGTCATCCTCTGGCCCAGCTTGAATTTACATGTTCAAGCCCATTATACTCGTGGTTCGATCAACTTTAAAAATATTGAAGTTTGTTAATGAAGTGTTTACCATGCTCTTCTCATTTCCAGCTTCACAAATCTCAAAGAAAAATGAATTTGTACAAATTCAATTTTGTATATACGTAAAATGAAATGAAAAAAAAAAGAAAATGAAAAGGGTTAGTTGCAAATTGATTTAGCTTGGGTGAATTATGTTGAGAAATCAGGTTGAGATGCGACCTTGTACACAATGAAATAATTACGCAACTTTTTTATTTGATTTCTGAAAAGTCAAGATAACTCAAAATTCTATGAAGTGATTAACACATAAATTATAACAAAGCATTAATCAAAAAATAATTTGTACCTTATTCCGAAGCTTTATCTCTTTTTTTTCATATCCTTTAAATCACTTTTTAAACTGGTTCATATTAATCACTGTAGAAATACAAGTGTCCGATCTCTATTGGTATCCACATAATGAGTTGAGAAAACTCTGCAATTGTTGTAGAGAGGGTTAAGCAAGGAGTGCTAACTCTATTAGAGTTTAAGCCTATTTATAATATGTTTTGTACATTTTAGTAATTTAATTGATATTAAATTCTAATTACAATTAAATTTTGATTAAAATTACAAATAATTCTAATTAAATATCAATTATGCTCAAATGAGATCCAATATTTACTATCGATCCTTATTTACTAAATATTTCATATTTAATCATAAACTAAATACTTCATATTTAATCATAAACTTTCTAAAATTTTACAATCTAAGTCCAATTTGATTAAAATATTTTTACTATATTCAACTCATTCTTTATGTGTGACTGATATGTGTAGTTAGGCGTACAAAATTAAATCCTAATTTACTTTCAATTTATTAAATAATGTAGTATATAACAAATAAGAGTTAATCCCACGAGGAAAGTTAATTTACCAATCTAGTTTATTAATTACAATACTTTTAAAAGAAAATATCACATAAATGAAGTTTTGAAAACCTTACTTTTATGCTTTATCATGAATACCCATGTCATCCTGGAGTAGTCATCAATCACGAAAAAAAATACCTCCTCACTTTACCTAAAGATGAAACGTGAGAAAGAACCCAACAATCAGCATAAATGTAATCTAATATTGCCTTTGTCAAAATGAACTCAACATTGTTTCTCGAATACACAGTGCTCACAAAAGCCAAAATTGGATGTCTTGTGTTCTCTAAATAGGCCCCCATTTGCATAAAATAGCCATTTTCATTTCCCTTATATGCCCCAGTCGCATATGCCACAACTTGGTTTGATCTGATTTTGACTATTTTGAAGGAGAAGCTGCTGTAGCTGAACTTGTCACTGATGTTCCCAACAAAATATATAAGTTACCATATTTGACTTATTTCATTACCACCAATGCACCTTTGGTAATTCAAAGTACGCCACCCTCACAATTATACTTGAAACCTTTTGAGTCCAAAACTCCCAAAGAAATCAAGTTCTTTTTCAATTCTGGCATATGTCGAGCCTCATCTAAAGTTCTAATTGTATCGTCATGCAATTTGATCTTGATTGAACTAATGCCTATTACCTTGCAAGATGTGTGCCTTCCCATGAAGGTGCTTCCACCATCTTTTTTCTCATAGGTTGTGAACCAATCTTGATATGAGTACACATGATAAGAGAAACCTGAATTCAAAACTCAATTATTCTCTGAATCTGATTGATCAGTCACTAAAAGAACCAATTTTTTTCTAACGCAGAATCATCCTGAGCAACAACAACATGTTGAGTTTTTGTTTTATTCTTCTTTGGAAATTCATTCTTCCAATGACCTAGTTCTTTACAGTCATTACAGATGTCTCATAGATTTATAGTTGAATCTCGAGATCTAGACCTAGACCTTCCTCTGCCTTTCCACAAAATTAGGGCAACATCTTCGTCATCTATTTAACATCCACGTTATGAAGATCCATTAACACAGAGTTTAATTCTTCTAAATGTTCTTTTAAAATCATACCTTCCTTCATACGAAGACCAAACACACGTTGCTTCTGTAACAACTTGTTAGTCAATGATTTCGCCGTATATAAGCTTTCCAACTTCGTCCATAGACCTACTGCAATATCTTCATTGGCCACTTTGTAAATTATCTCATCTGCAAAACATAAAAAATTGGTTGAGGGTGCCTTCTTTTCTTGTTTAGCAAAAAAAGACTCGTCCACTGATTTAGGCTTCTTTCCTAAAAGCAGTGTCCTAATCGACTGTTGCTTTAATAGAGCACACATTTTGATGTGCCAAAGATTGAAGTTGTTCTTCCCAGTAAATTTATCGATCTTGATACTGTGTGATGACATCTCTATGTTTAGTTAAGAGATTTAGACAAAAAAACCAAAAGCTCTGATACCAGTTTGTTACGGAAATCAAGAAAAAAATAAAATAAAAAGAAATAAAACAATCAATCGTTCAACACAAAAGATTTACGTGGTTCCCTAATTATTTAGAGCTGTTAAGTCAAGAGGACTTTACGATGACTAATTTTGATGATAATCAAATAATAATAATGTTAGAAACAAAAGAACGTCTTTGACAAGTGTATTAAGTGCGCAGACGCAAAGACAATGCAGACGCAGACGCAAAGACAATGCGGACGTAAACGCAGACGCAGATGCAGACGCAGACGTAGACGTAGACGCAAAGACTATACAGACGCAGACGCAGATGCAGATGCAGACGCAGGCGCAGGCACAGATGCAGACGCAGATACAGACGCAGACACAAAGGCAAACGCAAAGGCAAAATAGAAGCAAAGAAGACATAGACGATACCACGAAGATACACTAGCATGTCAGACAGTTATTTAGTCAGAGTTCGTTACAGAACTCAACTAAATGACGGTTACCTAGAAGCAATTATCAAGAATCAAGAAGTCGTTATCAAGAACAAAGAAGCAGTTAGAGACGAAGACTATAAATAGTAGTCGCAGTCGAAGATGTAAAAATAATGATTAGAGACAGAGAAAAACTGAGACAAGTTAGAAAGCTAGATAATTTGAGAGAAAAGTCTTACTGTGCTTACTTAGAATAGAGCTAATATTACTATAACAAAAGCTCACAACCTTTTTCTAGTGAGAGAAAGAAAAGGCTGATAGTCTGGAGAGGCTAAGATAGTGAAAGAATACTTTGTAAGAGACCTGAAGAGGCTCTGGAAGGGAAAGAATACTTGTAATC
>JAOQMS010000180.1:52645194-52675062 GCA_027563885.1 Erythroxylum longipes | reverse complement strand
ATTTATTTAATTAAAAATAATTTATCTTTAAGTTTTATCTAATATGTAATTATTATTAGTGATAAAAATATAACTACTTTAATATTAACAACAAAACAAAATTTTGTTTTTATTTGAAAGAAAAAAAGGAAAAAATTGAAAACGAAAATTGAAAACTACAACAAAAAACAAAAATAAAATCAAACGACCCTAAGGTTAAAATCTAACCATGTACTTGGATAAGAAGCGATACATAAACTATTACAGAGTGTTTGGTTAAATAGAATCACCATTTTCCTTGTTTTAAAGAAAACATGTATAATATATAATTAAAGAGTTTTCTTATTTCTTGAGTTTGAGGAATAAGTAAACTCATCATTTTCTTATCTTTATTTATTTTAAGTAGGTTTAGGATAATAATAAGAATACAGTGGACAAAGATATCTTTAAGACATTCACATAATTACTTAGCTATAATAATAATGGAGTTAATAAGGACCAATAAATATTTTAATCTTTTTATTAGTTATTCTTTTATCATTCTAAATTCATATTTTTAAATCAAACATTAATATTATATTATTATTATTATAAAATTTTAAGAATAAATCAAACTAAATAATACATATTCTATTATATTTTTCATCTATTATATTTTTAAAATATCACCGTTCCATTTTCATTCTTTGTCTATTATTATAAGTGAACCAAACTTCTTGTTAGAGTACGAGCAATAACTAGGAGATGACAAAAGTTGTGAGCAAGGGGGCTGTTATCCCTTTTCCTTATTCTCCAAAACTTTTTGAAAATGTCGGCTGTCCTTTTTTTTTTCTCACAGGCTTTTGATTTTAACTGTCAACTATTTTTTTTTGATACAACAGAAAGAAAAATAAGACCATTAAGGCCTGACGAACACAGACCCAACAAAGTCTACGATCAGCATCATTCGCATTGGTACAAAATTTGTATACACATGGGAGTACCTAAACTTGCACAGCTAAGGAAAATTCTCTCGAAAAATTCATAATCATATGAAAATAAAGAAAAATTTTATGCATAAATTTATAAATTAGCGAAGTTATTTCTTATCCATTCCTCACATTAAAATTAAAATTTTAAGATTGATTTTAATGAATTAATTCGGTCAATTGCTTTATAGAAACTATACACATCAGTATCTACAATGTCTAATCCTTCGAGATTGCTTGATTCTTCCTCTAACTTGTTTTTTCGGGGATTAGTTTTTTTTAAATCAACTAGTTTTTACCGTATTTTATTAAAATTTATCTACATATTTATGTAAAATTTATACAAATGTGTAAACAAAATTAAGTGACACATAATTGAAACACCCTAACAAGAACAAGGTGCTTTAACTCGTTTCCTCGTAAGCCTTCACTTTTTTTCTTCTTAATTTACAATTTTTTATTAAAAAAACCCATTGCTTGTATGGCTTTAGAATGAGCAAAGTGAACTCAACCCAACCTATAGGTCCAATTGATTAAACCCTGAAGAAAATGTAGGAAAAGTTTCTTCTATTTTGATTTCACCACACTGTGTATGTACATAAGCTGTCTACTTATACTAGAAGGAAACGAGATTCTATTGGCTATGTATCTGTTGTACCTATAACTATATTTACAGAGGAACAAAAAGGACAAACAAGGAAGAAAAGGACACTGAGTTGTTGCATGATGCGCCTTTGTGCAGTGCAGAAATGTGGGTGTGCCACTGATGCGTAAATATTGTGTTGTTGCAGGTTTCTGTCATAATAGGAAGTGGGTCTCTTGTTGGCCCATGACCCGTTTGGTCCATAGGATGAACCAACCCATCTCTTAAGGCATTTCTTAATCCAGTCTTTAGCACAAAACAATCCAGCCTTTAACAAACCCTAAATATTTAAAAGGTCCTGCTTGTCATCCTCTGGCCAGCTTGAATTTACATGTTCAAGTCCACTATACTCTCGGTTCGGTCCACCTTTAAAATATTGAAATTTGCTAGTGAAGTTTTTACCTCATTTCCAACTTCACCAACGTGAAAGAGAAATAAATTTATAACAAATTCAGTTTTGTATATACGTAAAATGAAATGAAAGCAAAAAGGGTTAGTTGCAAATTGATTTAGGCTTAGTTTAGGAGAGCGGTGATAGTTGACAACATGCCGAAATTAACCTGTTGAAATAAGTACTTATGTGTTTTAGATTACTGATTTGGTAACTGTTAAAATGTGAAAATAGGTGTTTGGCAAGTGTGATTGCGGTTGTTTAAAAGAGATAAAATAACTAAAAAGCCATTAATTTAATAAACTATTAATTGTTGTATAAATAATAAAAAATATATATTATTAGTAATATAAATTTAAAATTATAAATAATAAATTATTAAATTAAAAATATAAATAAAACAAATTTATTAAATAAAATATTTTAGAAAAAGATATTATTAGTCATATAATTTAAAATTATAAATAATAAAATATTAAATTACAATAAGAAAATATAAAAAAAATAAATTTAGTAAATAAAATATTTCATAAAAAGATATTATTAGTCATATAAATTTAAAATTATAAATAATAAAATATTAAATTAAAATAAGAAAATATAAATAAAATAAATTTAGTAAACAAAATATTTCATAAAAAGATATTATTACTCATATTAATTAAGAGTATAATGGAAAATAATACTTGTAGTGAAGGTTATTAATAGAAAGTAAAATTTCTACCATATAAGTAGTTTCCTATCGCAACTCTCTTTCTGTTAATTGATTTCTCTAACTGTCGATTGTTTATCGCAGATCCAAACATATGATAACGTTTGAAAACTGCAGTGAATAAGTACTTATCCCCATTACACCGTAAATTCAAACGCAGCCTTAATTTGGGTGAACCATATCTAAATTTGAGTTTATAAGTAAAAAAAAAGAATGCATCAAATTGATTAGATTAATGTATTTATATTTCTGTAAAATTTAACATTATGTTATAAACCTATTTCATGTTACAATTTAAGTTCGACATATTTATAAAAAGTAGGTTGTGTACAAATTGATTAACTTTAACTTCAGTTTATTGTTATTAAAGGAGAATTTCGATAAATTTCACAAACTTTTATTTGTTACTCAAGATTGAATAAAATATCTATTCTACATAAAAAGAACAAAGAAAGATTCAATCATTCATTGATGACAAAGAAAACAATGAACATCAGGTTGATAGATGACGGATGCAAAAGAGGAGTCAACAAAAATAGTAGCATTTTATTGAAAAGTTTCTCCACATATTTTTAATTTTTATTAATTAACTTATAAGTCAACTGTGAAAAACAAGACAATAATTTACTTAAAATTTTGAAAAAATGAATTTTCACTTTTTATAAATAAAAAATCGGAATTGTAACTCACCCAAAACTTTTAAAAAATGAAAATCATCGCATTTTTTCTTTAATAAATAAAAGTTTGAAAATTAACTATCCACTAAAAACATTATTATATGTTTCTTAATGTCACAAGTAAAAAACAAAATCTCACAAAACAAAAATGAAATTCCAAAAGGTAATGATCGTGGCTTCAATCATTGTGGAAAAAAAAATCGAACAAGTTTGATCATTCTTGAAAATGATTTACGAGCCACGTGAATTTGGAATATGTCAAGAGCCTTAGTGGAATGGTATCTAACAAAAACTACACGCCAAGACCTCCTTGTTCAAAGCAGTATTTTTGACGAGGTCGATGTTACACAGTTTCTTTTCTAAATTATTGCAAGGACAATCAATTATAATAAATAAAATAAGTCCTGATAGGAAATCATAAAATAAACAACAAACTGATTATAAGAGTAGGATTGATGATATGTCATTAAAATTAATTAAAATTTTTTATTTTATTTAAAGAATTTAAAACTACAATAAGCCAATAGGTATGATTACGTATAACACTCAGTTGGGTCTAATAATTAATAATATTAATATGTCTTTAATAAATAGTATTAAGTAACATATTAAAATTAAAAAATATATATTTTTGAGAAAAACATAAAACCTAAGTAGATTTACCTATTTCAATGACAACTGATGCCTGGGATCTCTCCGTCGTAGAAACAAGTTGCCCGGTCCTTGCGGCTCGTTGATCTAAATTTCACTTATAATATTTCTAAAAACTAAAAATTTAAAATTAATTTAATTATCTAATATGTTATTTATTTATTAGATAAATATCATTTATTAAATAATTTTACTAATATTATGTACTATTTTACTATTATTAAGTGCGCAACTTTAGCTTATTTCTATTAGACAATACAATATGATAATATGATAAAAATGTAAATGATTTTACAGACATAATTACCAAGGTAATAATAATAATAATAATAATAATAATAATAATAATAATAATAGTAATAATAATAAACAGAAAAGGTAAGCTATTAAGAATAAATAATAAGATGAAAATACATACAATTATTGAAGTTCAAAAAAATTTGACTGTATAATTTTTCTTAACAAAAAAAGTTACGCGATTGATGATCATTAACATTTTAAAAAATAAAAATAAAATAAAAACTTCTTCATTTAACTACAGGAGAAAGGTAAAAGATTGCGGTCGAATGCTTCCTCACGACGTGGTTGGTGTAGAGAACGTTTCAACTTAAGTGTAGTCAAACATGGCTGCGGGAAACAGCCATATCAGCGTCAATGACTGTCTGTAAAGCAACTACTGCACTAATTAGATCGCGGCATTGCTTGTTATAAGCACCGGGTTCCCCATCTTCCATGTTCTGACATTCATGGAATGACACCCAAATAGAAAGAAGCTCTATTTCAGGAAGATGTGTTCATATTTTTGCCAACGGAGGAAAATCCTCGAGCAACTTCAAGAATGACTCAACTCTTACAAGAAACTATAGCTGGTGGCTTCTAATGGTGGTCTAATGGTGGTGCTGGTGATAATTCTTCGTGCGAAAATCGACAAAAATATGCACGCATCTTCCTGAAATAGAGCTTCTTTCTATTTACGGAAGATGCTTTTCAAGGTCTTAATGTTTATTATAAAGGGTTGGGGTGACTTTCTTTCTTAGTACTTACTGTGTTCTTGGTCCATATTTCACAGGCGACCCACAACATGAGGAAGAGAATATGGAAGTCAACGGAATTAAGACGAAGACTCAGTGGAAATTGCAGCACGAGAAGTCGCAAACTTTTTGAAGCTACAGAACCCGAAGGCTTGCCATTGGCTATTATACAAACTCTTGCCTATTAGATGAGTAGAATGATGGTTGATCAAGCAATGGGGACAAAGCTCTACAGTATTTGACACTAACAGGGCCTTCCGACCTGACAAAATTCAGAGTGCAAAGTTTGGAAGATGCCAATAATGAAGCGCTTGTGAGCGAAAGTCAACTTCTGCTCTGATATTCTTCTCCATCATCAAGTTAAATCTCGTCAGTGCAAATTGGTGGCAGAGACCTTAGTCTCACATGCAGAGAGTTTTCTCGACCATGGCTTGATCAGCCATCATTCTCTTCATCGAATAGGCAAGAGTTTGTATAACAGCCAAAGTCAAACCTTCTGGATTTCAGCTACAACAATTGTGAGCATTCCAGCACCCATAGCCATCCTAGTATCATGGGTCGGGCCGGGCTTGGGTGGGCCCGGACCTGACCCAGTCCTATCCATAGGGCACTCCTAGCACTTTCTTCACAAAGTTAACCTCTGTTTATTCCCCGTTCGAAAGCATGTAATTTAAAATCAATGATAAACTTTTTGTTTTTGATGAGAGTTCCCCAATCCCTCTCTCTCTCTCTCTCTCTCTATCTCTAGCAGCCGCCTTGTTTTGTCAGTCAGGGCACAATAGAAAGGTCGCTATCTTTTTGCTGTTTCCTAATAGGTGGATTGAATGGGACTTTGCCTGCTAGAAATTGTCTTGCTAGATATTGTCCTGAGCCATTCCACTTTGCTTACTCTCATTGCCTGCTTTCTCCTGCAACATATGTGTTTCTATATGTGAACCAAATTTTATGCTGCATTCCATGTGTGGACCAAATTTTATGGCTCAATCAACTGTGTCTTTCATCTTTTAAACGATACAATTTTATTTTTTTAATAAATCCCTTAACTTTTTAAAATTTATAATATTAGTATCGACCTGTACTAAACTACCGAATTTCATAACATTTTTTTGGCCTATACTAAACTACCAGATTTTGTAATGTTTTTTGACCGGCATCAACCGGTAGGGTATAAAATCCAAAACCTTGCTATTGATAGGGTGAATAAATGAATGGTTTAAAAAATAAATGAATAAATTACTTGTACCAATTATATATGTAAGTTATAGACACATTATTAATTTTATATAACAAACTAAGACCTTTAGAAATATTAAATCATGAATATTAAATTATAATGAAATTATCTACTTTCAAATATTAATCTTGTTTTCAAAAAAAATAATCTTTATATATTATGTTAGCTACTTAAGATATTAAAATATTAAAATGATACAAATTAAAATTTCTGCTTAAGATAGATGGTTTTAAGCATCACAACCTCTTAAATTTTTTTACAATTAATTTTCTTAAAAATAGAATTTAAGAGTAAAATTCCAACATTTTGAATACTTTTTAAATTCTAACAAAAGCTTAGAAATTTAAAGGGTTAGAATCTAAAAATATATTGTTAAATCTTATAAATGGTCTTAAAACATTATAAAATAAAATATTTAAGCGCATGCAGTGTACTAATTTTATTTATATAATAAGATTGTAACGAAGCAATCTGTTTGTATTAAGCTTAATATATATTAAATTAGAAGAAAGAGAGATCCTTGGGATTTGGCTGTAGAACTTGCACGGCTTAGAAAAGACGACCAAAAACATCAGTCCATTCGTATAGTTAATATTTTGATCTGGGTTTGGCAAAATATGAATTAATTAATATTTAGATCGATTTTGAATTTAAATTTGATAAATTAAGTTGTTTAAATAATAATAATAATAATAATAATAATAATAATAATAATAATAACTACTACTACTACTACTCTTATCACTCAAACTATATACCCAACTCAAATATATTAAAATAACAATAACTAAGATACTGATTTTTTTGACATAAGAAGGGAGACCTCGTAAATAAATGCAAGAGTTATATTAATTACACAAGCAAACGTCACAGCAAATAATTAATAAGCAGAAATGATCAGATTTACTGATTTACCGATGTTTTAAAAATAGATAGAACGCTAAATTGGTAAGATAAGAGGTTTACGGTTTAAAAGGTTCGACCAATATTAGATTGTCATAAAACTGCTAAAAATTGAATGAAATTAAAGAATTTGAAAAATAATTAAAGAAGAATATCCTTATTGGTCGAAAAATTTAAAGTTTGATTAAAAAAGAGAATACTAAATAAAAATTAATCAATTTATTTTGGTTTATAAAAACTGACCGATTAATTAATAAATTGATCGATTTTTAACAATAAATATTATTAAAATAAATTGAACCGAAAATTTAACCGGTTCAAAATTTTTGCTGTTAAAACAGTCTAATCGATTCAGTTTTTAGAAAATTGGATTTACCAAGTTATTAAAAAAAAACTAACAATATGAGAGTTGAATCCTCCGAGGACAATATTTTAATTCCTTTCTCAATCTCATTAATTAGGTTAGCTTAATAAATTAAAATAAAATGCTTGTCGTACTTATTTCTTTTTATTAAAGTTATAACTTTAAGTGACCGTATGAGTTGGCCTCATAAGTTTTAAAGGTTCTAACTACCACATATTCACACCAATGTGGTCATCATCATTTCATCTACTAATCTTTTAGCTTAAAAATGGCATAATATGGTGGACTTCCACCAACTCTTAGGTAAATATTCCCTTCATATAGAAAAAAGTAGAGGGAAGGGTCCAATTCTTCAGCTTTTGAGCTTGTGCAAAAGTTGAATAGAGTTCCATATTAATTCACAGCCAAATGTGGTTAGGCTGAAAAAGAGAACTTAAGAGATAAAAGAAAAGCAGTTCCATGGCCATCCCTGCAACTGGAAATCAGCTTCCAATCCAAGCAATCTTGAATAGCTAGACACCTGTTTTTACTTCCTTATCATAACCACTGTACAACATTCACTTAACCCGAAAAGTAGGTACAGCCACTATTTACGTATAGAACTTTATCAGGGCAAGTTTCTGTCTCGGATCCCATGACCCTCCAACACTTTTTCAACCCTCTCAGGGTCCTCTATGGCCCGGGATGTAGGTCCTTTCTCTAACATCAAGTTTCTCAGTTTTAGTTAGCTGAAAGTTGACATAGAATATGGAGGTAATTCCGGGTTGACAGAAAATCATTTCTCTGTGATTTCTCATTGACTTGCAACTCATCTGAACTTTCTGAAAAGGGATAATATTAATGAATTGTTCAGAATCTGCGCCTGAGAGGTTCAACAAACTAACAGCAGTAAAGTCAAATCTGGACAAGCATCTGTTCGCTATGCAAATGAATTGGTTACTATAGAGACTAGGTTGGACACTTGAGCTGCCCTAAATATTCCTTCAAGATTGCCTAGACTTTAAACACATGGCAATGTCCCCATCTCTCTAATAATATAATTCGCAGTCACAGAATGTCATGTAACGTGGGAAAAGAGAATGACAAGATTTAATGTGTTGCTGACTTTTTGGTGATGTATCAGTTTGGATGACAGGTGACCCGAATAGAAACTTTTTTCCAAGCAATGCAAGTGAAGTTGACGTCTTAATCAAGCATTAACACTCTGGCAGAGTCTCAGAAGTTAGCTGTATTACATTCATGGTCATGGTATGTAATTTTAGACCTCTGTAATGGAATTCATATTCAGGGTCAGGTTGACAGGTTGTAGGAGTTGATCTTTTTGTATTGCAGGATCCAGCATATTGAATATGGGAAACGAAATGGGCAACAACAACTCTGGATTGAGAGGTATGACTTTGAGACGTTTATACATCCTAAAATGTGAATGTTAATCATTACTATAATACTCATGAAATGATACAGAAGAAGAAGATACCACAACTGAAGCTCAGGGGAATTTTACGCACGAAGTTGTTCTGGTTAAAGATGTCGAAGAAGAAAATCATGGCGTTGCTGCAGCTGAAAGTGAAGATTATCATAAGAAAGAGACGGTCTTAGATCCTGATGATGAGCAAGGAGCAGGACAGACTAACACCGATGCCCTGATATCATCTAATAGAACAGGTTTTATCTAGTTTTTTAAAAACTATGCATTCAGGAATAACTTGAATGCCAAGCAAGACTGACTTAGGTGGCCATTTTTGTTTTTGCAGAAGGTTATCCTCCTGCTGAATCTCCAAAACCTGAAACTGAATCCACTGAAAATGGTACTGAAGATTCTGAAATGCAACCAGCTTCATTTGTGAAGGAAGTGGGAGAACATGACCTGAAGATGGAGTTGAATTTGAAGGAGAATCTTTTGGAAACAAGCGAGAGTCACCTTGGGAACGAGGTTTTTCTTGGCAAAGGTTAGCATAATTCTCAAGAACTCTTAACCTACCTTTAACATAATCAGGCCCCTTAGATACTGAAAGTTTTTTTTTTTCAACCGGATCTTCGTCTTATATTCATCTATCCCTGTGCTCTTAAAACGCTTACTATCAGATAGAATCTAATTTATGTGGTAAAACTGTTCTGTATTTTGTAAACTGAAACAGAGGGAAACTAATTTATGTGGTAAAACTGTTCTGTATTTTGTAAACTGAAACAGAGGAAGGGGTGGTTTCGAATTCAACTTTGGTCCAAGTATCGTCATCGGATGATGATGCAGAACAGGAAGAATCTATAAATCTATCCGTTGATCGTAATGAGATTTATGACTCACCAATGATAAATGGTGATCAACGCACACAAGATAGCTCCAGTTCACAAAATGGAGATGATAACATCTCATGTTCGAGTAAGGAGAATGGATGCCACAAGCACAACAATCCTGATGAAATCACTGTTTCTGACATTAATCTAGATTTGGAGAATCAAACAGATTATCTGACCGCAGAAGGAATGGCGACAGAGGAAAATGAAGTGTCGATTGATGAGGAATCTGAAGTTAGAGTTCTTGAACAGGTACAAGATAGAGAGTCAAGTACTGAGACAAATTATCATGGAAAGGATGCCTTTCAGCCACCACCAGAACTCAATCTGATGAACCATCAGGATTCTACAATTGAAATTTGCGAAGGAAATTTGATAATTATAGAACCAGAAGGTGAAGGAGAAAAAGATGATCATAATTCTTTCGAGTTTAGTGAAAAGGTGGTTTCTGAAAACAATAAACGGAATGAGACTGCCGAAGAAAACTTCAGGGAGGCAAAAGCAGAGCCTATAATGGTTACCAAACGTGAAATGATTCTAGGTGAAATACCTTTTTCTAACGATCATTATAAAGAAGAAGGAAAACAAGACTGCAAACTTGAGGAAGAGGAATCATCAGATAAGCAAGTAGTTCCACTGATGAGAGAACGAAGTGAAATTTCATATAGTAGAGGAATTACTACAGAAGAAGAAGCTGGAGAACGTCAAACATATATACCAGAAGCTCCTGGTTTTCTGTTTCAGGCTCAAGATCACCAAGGGGAAGCTGAAATGGAACCTGATAATGCTCAAGTCAATGGAAATTCAGACCTGGAATTGAAGCCTGGAAATTTCAGTGATTTCTCTGCTGCCACGGCTTCCAATTCTGCCGCCTCAAGCTTCCCTAAAGAAGCCTTGGTCTCTGTGGATTGGATGGCAACTGATGGAGGTTTACCTGAATTTCTACATAATATCATTGCAACTCCAGAGTCAGGGTTAGAAACTAAATCTTCAATATTACAAGATCAGTGCATTGAACAATGCAGTAAAGTTGAGACAGCTATGGTGGCAGGAAATAATTACGAGACACAAGAAAATGCAGAGAGATTCAGCATTGACTCGAATTCTGATACTTTGAATGTTCAAGCAAAGATAAGGAAGTCTCCAAGCTTCGATTTTGTTCTTCGAAGAGAAGCAAAGGACGAAGAATCTGATCAAAATCCTCTACTATATCAGGATAAGACTGCAATTGAGTGCTTATCAAGCCAGGTTGATATAGGCATACAGAGCAGGCTTGCTCATGCAACATTTGAGAGAGATTCATTTCGATATGAAGTAATTCCTGCACAAGAGAAAGTGATTCCTCTCGAAAGAAGTGATTCTGAGAAATCACGAACTCCATTCCTTGGCTTCAGGAAAGGTGATGATGAAGAGGTTGATTCTGAACCAACCCAAGCTGGTTTAAAGAAGAAAGACAAGGACTCCTGGAGTGCAGGTACTAAAGAAGTTGCATCAGTTTCGCTTATTAAGGTAAAGGACAAGCATAAACGCAGGTCATCCCTCTTCAGCAACTGCATCTGCTGTACTTCTGTAATGAACTAAACTGCATTACTCTTCAGTGGTCATGATTTGGTTTGTTCAAGATTTTGAGAAATGGAGCTTTGGACATTGAAGAGACTATTGTTTGGTTTAGGCATTTGCAATAAACCAAGAAAGAGTGTTTTTTGTGTTTTCTTTGGATTGTTGGAGAGGCAATTGGATGGCGTTGGGCCGTTCTCACACATTTGTTACTTAACTTTGCTCGAGTTTAATATATTGATGAATACAATGTGATTTTTAATTATTATATATGACAAATTGTTCTAATGAGAAGTTATATTGTAGTATCAAATGATTTCATTTTGTATTAATTGAAATGATATTGTTTTTTGAATTTTATTTTTAACATAAAAGAAATCATCATTTAATGAACTAGCTTGATTTTTTATATTAAAACTACTTATCATATAAATAATATCTAAAATATAATTTTTGTGACTAAGTTTTAATTTCAAAATTGTTAGTTTGTAATTCTTAATCAATTTATGTCATAAAAAATCCTTTTATAATGATTCGAAGTGCTTTAATTAATCCTAAATTAAATGTCATTAACGTATTATCATCCCAATTACGTATTTGATAGTAATAAAAACACGCCTTTTTATACGAGACATGATATTCTTGTTCTTAAGTATTAGCTAATTATCATCTCGAAGAGACTCGCAAGTACTATCCCTTATGGTATAAAATATTAACCTAAATATATTATGATTTAAATCCCTGATTGCTAATCAATTTCTAATATCAAATCTGACAATTAAAATTCCTCTCCAAGAATAAAGTTTTTAGTTATAATTATCATGTTGTGTCATGTTATTAGTTATAATTCTCAGAGTTACCAATTAATTTCTAACATAATTAATTTGATCTTGATAAGTGAATAAGATGAAGGACTTGTACATACTTAAAACATTTTCCTTTACTCTAGCTACCACACAATGTCAAGGTCAACGGTCTTCCAAAAGCGTTTTAATTGTAAGATGTACCGAAAGTGAAAGGCTATATTCGTTGTCGCTTCTTTCAAGTCTAGTCCAAGTGGACGGGAAAGGCTAATGTCTTTCCTTTTTTCATATTGATAGTTTATGCAATTAGTATTCTTGTACGTGCAAATTAAGTAAATTACTGGATGTATATAAAATTTCATAAATTATATATTTTAAATAAATAATTTAAAATCAAATGACTGATTTAATTTGTATTTACAAAATTTTATGTATTTTTATTTTTAATTAATTATTCTCTTTAAAATTAAACTTTTTTAATTAAATAACTCTTAAATGAACCCCATAAAAGCAAATATGTTTTTCAATTGATTGCTGGAATGTTAGTGTGAAAGGAATAAGTTATGTAGGACACACAATGGCCAAATGGGTCAAACACAAGTTCACGAGGATAGAAAAAAAGCATTTAAACATATGCATCATCACCAATTCTTCCACAAAAAAGAAAGGGGAATTATATGACAGCTTGTTGGTCACATCAACAGAAGTTATAAACATTTCACTTATACTTGGTTTCTGAGTTGTTGAGGATTGCAAAGTTCACGAATACTGAATGAAATAAGGCTACAATAGTGTTTGATATGCATTCGTAACACAAATTAAAGTCAACAAACAACATTAGTGAAGCTAACATATTTTTCTACGTTAAATGAAATTTCCACTAACATCGAAAGAATACATTATATAGAAAAGTTGAACAAATCAAAGTCGTCTTCTAGGTTTTGATCCCTAACAATTCTTTGGCTAACCACAAAATAACAAATTAATGCAACGAATTAAACTTATAAAAGAAGGGATAAGAACACACATTTTCCTTGCTAAATTACTTTTGAAGATGAACAGATTTATGGTAGTTTATTATCCAATAGTCATCATCATTTTCACGAACTCTTCGTAATTAACTTGGCCATCACCATCCAAATCTGCTTCTTTAATCATCTGCTCCACTTCTTCATCTGTTAGCTTTTCACCTAAATTGATCATAACATGCCTCAACTGGACATGACCAGAGAAGACCAAAACAAAATTTTACTCGGTTAGATTCTCTTCATGGTTAAAGAATTAAAGAAAGTCATGAAGCAGTGTAATCCATGTTTATATTAATCAGAAATTAGGTTAAGCATGTGAAATGCCAGATAAAACATTGAAAGCTATTTACGCTAATAGGCTCAAGATTCTAATATTTTTAATTTGCATCTCGTCTTGGTTCTTACCCATTTTGTAAATGCTACACATGTTATATGTCATTGAATATTTTTGGTAATTATTGTAATAAAGTGTATCGGAGGAAATAATATTTACAGCGAACTCTTTTTCCAGACTATTTGTGAATATTCACTAAAAGTCATCGACATAGCTAATTCTCGTCCCCCGATGTGACAAGAGGCAGAAGACTATGGGTCTACTTGATATGGACATAGGGGCGCAGGACACTATCCATATCTCTCTCTCTCTCTATAGGGTAAAAATCTTGAACAAAATGATTTATCTTTAGATCTTTTTGCTTATCCAGTATTAAAAACTGCCGACTACTTCTTAAAGCTTCATGTGCATGCATAGCCATTCACATACTATTTAACCTACAAGACAAAAGAATAAAGATGGAAAAGGAAAAAGTGGAAGAGATTTCAATAGTGTAAAGTATCAAATGTGGGATTTTAATTGGTTTAATTACCAAACAAATGTCAGAAGGTGAAGGTTGATAGTTAATTAGTTGATGACATTGGAAGGAAAAGAAACAATAAAGTCGAAAGGCTACAATACTAGTAATTACAACTACCTCTGTGGCTGATATGTATCCATTTTGGTCCTTATCAAACACTTTGAATGCCTCTTTAAGTTCCTCCTCTGCATCAGTCTCCTGAAAACCAAAAAGAAAACAAAAATAAATAAATAAATTCAAGTAGTCTGGTATATGCATATGAGAAAATGAGTTTATATGAATGAAGGGCGTTTTAAATTCACCTTCATTTTCTTGGCCATCAAGTCAAGGAACTCGAGAAACTCTATGGTCCCATTTCCATCCGCATCCACTTCGCTAATCATGTCATGAAGTTCTTCTTTAGTAGGGTTTTGGTCCAGTGACCTGATGACCGTGGCCAGTTCATCAACTGTTATGCAACCTGCTCCAACCATTCAAGTTACAGATACCATAACCGAAAATCATAGACGAAAAAAAAAAGATAAAACTAAACTCGATTGACATATTACCGTCTCCATCCTTGTCAAACAGACAAAACGCTTCTCTAAACTCCTCTATCTGCTCTTGAGTCAGTACGTTGCCATCCATAGCTTTGAGCTGGCACTCAGAGAGACACCAGAGAGAGAGAGAGAGAGAGAGAGAGAGAGTTTGGTGAAGCCTAAAAGAGAGAGCGAGTTGAGTATAGCTCAAGCTTAGCTGCGATTTATATAGAATTCCAGTGGGGTGTTTTTAACTTTTTCTTTTTCCTTCCTATGTTTACTGTTTCTCCTTCTCCACTAAAAAATCCATTTCAGTCAAAACTCAAAACCAAGCTTAATACTGGATTTTGATGTTATGTATTTGTCTTTATCAACGAAGAAAGAATCAAAAGCCTGCTTCCGGTACACTCCCTGTCTTCTATACATTTATATAAATTCTACATACATAAATTAATCGAGATGAAAAAAGAAAATACTTGCAAATTTTTATTAAAATCCTGCTCTGTTAGATCATTATATATATATATATGACGAAATTATATATATCTGCAGTAGAAATTTGTGTGATTTTAAGTTTATTTTTTACTTTAGGATGATTAGAAACTCTAAAGATCCCATTCCATTTCCACCAGACTAAATTAATAGACTAATATGAGTTTCTATGAAATTTAATAGAAAAGACACAAAGTATTTGAACTCTGCCATTAAAAGTAAATTAGTAAGAGGTTGAACAGCTGGAAGGGTTGGTGTTATAGGGGACATAAGAGTGGAGGGTCAAGACTCAAGAGGAGAGGTTATATGGGGAGATGTGTCCTTTGTTTCAAGTTTCCACCCCATAGGCCACGTTACGTTGTTTGCACGAGATGTGAGATAAAGAGACGGAGACAGAGAAAATGGACGTCTTTTCTTGTACACTTATATTACGCGTTTTTATTTATTTCTTTTGTATTTGTCATCTTGTAGTTTTAAATAAAAATTAAAATGTCTTCTTCTTGTTCTTCTTCCTCTTCTTCTTCTATTCTCGTATTTATTGGATATAACGTCAGTCAAATAAGCCTCTGCCTCCATTCTCGACCATTTCCTATATTTCTGTCTCGTTTCAATTTTGAGTGGATCAAACGTTCGATATAATCTATAAATGATTTGTTTAATTATAAGATATTTAATCGTGTACGTGGAGAGATTGGATCTTCAGTTTTCCAATTAAATATACACGACAGTATAAGAAATAACGTTAAATAAGAGTTATCAAGTGTAAAAAAGTTAAGAACCATCTCCTAATGTAACTATAATATAAGTTGACCAAGTAGGATTCATTAAATGAAAGTCCCAACCTTAAGTCATAAATGATCAAAGCATTCAATATTTAATGCGACTGCCTGTCGACGCGGTTTCTCAAGCACTAGCAAAACCCCACAACTGCCCAAACACCAATAAGTCTGTATAATAAGAATCGAAGTTATGAGACAATATAATTAGGGTTTCTGGACATTACTGGATGAAGTACTTAATTGGTACGGGGACCATGGCATGTCCAGAGTGGTGCAGTTTTTCTTACACAAACACAAGATCTCAAAAGGTCACCAAGTGTGGGTCATAGTCTGAAAGTCTCGGTGGTAAGAAACCAATCCAAATGCTAGAAGGACTTGATTGCTACATTTCGATCCATAATTTCTCAGCAAGTGCTTCACACTCCAACAAGTCTTTTTGTTCTTCTTCTGCATAGTTTCTTAGCAAAGCATAGCAAATGCTTGTCAGTCCAACAACCGCCCAACTAATCAGAGACGTGGCTTGTGAAACCATATTATATATGTTATTAAACTTCCCCTTATTTTATTGTAAGGAATTAATTTAGTTGGTAATAGGGGAGTGCCGTTCTATGTACGTCTATTACATCCTTTTACATGAAAATACTTCAATAGTGTGGAGGAATACGCAACATAATATAATCAGCTTAAAACTAATGTGTGTGTAAAAAGATGATAAAGCTAACGTTACACTCAAAACTCATAGTTATAAAGTTCATAGTGTGATTGAATATCCTAATAAAAGAAGAAGGTACACAAACTGTTAGACAAAAGTCTTATGAATTAATTAAATAATCCCTTTTGTACCTGATACAACTTTTCTCTAAGTACAATTCGTGTTTCGAAAGTTAAATTTTCAATTTGTCTAACTTGTCAAATTTTGAGATGTCAAGTTAAAATTCCAAGCTATAGCTAAAGGTAACGTAGGCTACAGATATTTTGAACCAATATGTAATATTCTTTTTAAGTACTGTTTTTACATGGGTAAAGTTTATGTGAATTAAATAAATCGTCAACACGCATAACAATTGTCACGTAATGTGAATAAATTATTAACGAACCAATAATTAATAAATAAGTGATAAGATCAAACTAATTAATATTACCACCTAACATATTTTTATTCTTGATCAACAGATATTTTAAGGAAGTCAATCTTCTACAAACTTAAATTTGCGATCTGCCAAATGTAGGAAGCACTTAAAAAAAACCCTTTCACTATCCATTACAAGAAAAATGAAGTTTAGCGATGAAAATTACTAACAAAAAACCTATACATTATGTCGGTAAGCTAAATTAGTGACGAAATTTACCAACAAACAAAAGCGTTGGAGAAACGGTCGTAGATAATAATTTGCGACGAACCACAATATGTCCGACGTCGCAAATTTACCGATAAACATTTTTTGTTACTGTCGGTGAATATACCGACAGTTATTCTGTGCTTTTTTTCAATCAGTAAAGTTACCGACAGACAAGATTTGTCCGTTGACAACCTTACCGACATAATTAGTTGTTCTGTCGGTAAGTTAATGACAATATTACTGACGGTTATTAGTTATCCGTCGGTAAATCGAATAGATTTTATCGACGAACTTTATTTTTCCGTCGGTAAATTAAGTAAAATTGTTTTTTAATTTTTTCCTGCATTTAATTTTATTTGATGATCTTATGATTAATGCATAATTTATACAGTTATCAGTTATATGTTGATGATATTTTGATTTATTTTTACATTTAATTTGTTAAAACTGAAAGTCGATTGATGATATAAAGTAAAAATTATCTTAATTGATAATAAAAAATTATTTTGTACATAATAAGTATTTAATTGATACAAAATGACTACAAGTACGCTATTGATTTGGTGATCATGGATGCTATTATTGCTGCGATGAGGTGTTGTCCCTCCCCTTTACGGAGCTGAGCTATGTACTCCATCGACTGTTGCAACTGAGTTGTCAATGTCTCTACTATGCTCTGAAGCTCATGGACTTCATTGGGTGGGGATTGCTTACTAGATGTTGTTGTACTAGATGTGGAAGATTACGAATAACATGTGTTCGCAAATAAACCTAAGCCGAATATCCTTCCAAAACGGTCCCTACCACACACTGCTTAAAAATAGGTTTGACTCTCATCAACATCTTTAGACTGCTGAGACTATTGTTAAATGCTTTCTTGTAAATGGTCCTTTCAGAAGGAAATGTTTATGTTAGTAAGTGATAATTATTAAGCATTAATATTAAAGCATAAATTTCACATACATTTAGTTCTCTACATCAGGTATTGACAAAGGTCACATAGTTATGCTTCTTAATATAAGTGTGTAAAAAGAGCTGACGGGGTGTAGGCTTTGTGCCCATAGATTTTTCCTACATCAGAATAAAATGTTATAAGTAAACTACAATTTATAAAAATTTCGGTAAAATTTTCTCTATTTTATGATATTTAACACCTGTTGAGCAAAGAAAGTAACTCAACAACACAACCATATATGACACCAGACATTTATAACATTATTATTCATAATACACATATTTTCATTTCAAAATTCACACATCAAATTAAATTGAAATACATAAAAGTAAAAAAGTCAGAATATAAGTGTAAAGTGTAGAAACTTACATGTCTCTTTGCATGCTCATGGTAGGTAATAGATCCTTCAGTATATACGGGAAGACTCTCTCCCTCTGGCCTTCCACGTCTGTTGGTAAAATTACGTTCTGAAATAGACATTTGAAAGTTTTTGAAGTGACAACCAAAATAGAGGGTGAAGAAGGAATAATATATTTCTCACACATTTCATGATGCTGTGTGATATGTATTTATACACATGAGAAGCTACCATTTACAGCTATCCCTAACAAATCGTAACAAACTATTTACAGAACAACAAATCGTAACAAACTTTTTACAAAGCAATAACGGTAAGTGCAAAAAGTGAATTGTTATTTACAGGGATTTTATGCCGTGAAGGATGAAAAACGATGATGGTTTGCATTTGTGGATTGTGCTGGCTTAGGTCTGTGCCAACAGCCCCCCCTCAAGGTGGAGCTGGGTGTTTGAGGCCCAACTTGGAGATGGCAGGGATGAACATTGGAGCAGACAAAGACTTAGTAAAACAATCAGCCAGCTGATTTGTAGAGGAGACATGAGGTGTAGAAATGAAACCTTCTGTGATTGCATTGCGTACGAGGTGACAGTCGATCTCCAAATGTTTTGTACGTTCGTGGAACACCTGGTTGGCGGAGATATGAATAGCAGCCATGTTGTCACAGTGTAATGGAATCGAAGTGGAAAGTGGGATCTGAATATCTTGTATGATGTAGGAAAGCCACCGCAATTCACAAAGAGTCGAGGCCATGCTTCAATATTCCAATTCCGCTAAAGAACGACTAACCGTTTTCTGTTTTTTGTCTTCCAAGAGACCAAAGCAGATCCCAAAGTAATACAATAACCCATAATTGATTTTCGAGAAAAAATACAGTCAACCCAATCCGCATCAGAATGAGTATGCAGAGTTAAATTGTTCTGAACAAGATAAAATAGTTGCATGTCTGCAGTACAGTCTAAATACCTTAAGACATGAAGTAGAACATCCCAATGCTGTGTGCGAGGAGCGTTGTTGAATTGGCTAAGCTGTTATACAACAAAAGCGACGTTAGGCCGTGTGAAAGAGAGGTAGAGTAGTTGTCCAACGATTCTGCGATACTTAGCTTGGTCAGTGAGTGGACTCCCAGAATCAGGAGTTAATTTAATTCCAGGAGGTATAGGAACCTTGGCAGGTTTGAGAGGAGGAAGATCTGCCTCCCGAATAATGTCTTAAATATATGTATGTTGAGATCAAAGCATCCCTAAGGGAGACCTGGCGATCTCGACACCAATGAAGTAATTGGCATAGCCCAGGTCCTTTATTGTAAACTTGTCATTCGTAAAGGATTTCACATCCTGCAGGAGCATCTCACACGCCCATAAGCAGAACATGATCTACATAAATTAACAGAGCAGTGAAGCAAGCACCTGAACCCTTAGTGAACAAACAGGAATTAGAGGTCGATTGTGAAAAACCAAATTGTTTGAGGCTCGCCGTAATCTCTTTATTCCACTGTCGGCCGGTTTGCTTCAGACCATAGAGAGATTTATCTAGTTTGCAGACTTGTCCAGGTGGAGCTCGAGTGTAGCCCTATGGAGGGGAGATGTATATGTCTTCATAAACAAAACCATGGAGATAGGCATTGTTAATGTCTCAATGGTGAACGGGCCAATAATTGGCGGCAGCAATAGCTAACAGAACTCGAACCGTGGTTAGTTTAGCAACCGGAGAGAAGACGTCAGAGTAATCGATGCCGGCTCGTTGATTAAAACCTTTGGCAACCAACAGAGCTTTCCGACATTCAACAGAACCATTAGGGCGTCTTTTGATCTTAAAAACCGATTTTGTTTGGAGAGCTTGCTTGCTTTAGGAGGATCGGTGAACGACCATGTACAGTTTTCATCCAGGACATTGAGTTCGTCGGTCATAGGCTTTATCCACAACGGATTATCCTTAGCGAAAGCGTATGATAATGGTTCGCGTTCGGTAGATACATTTGCCATGAACGCCAAGTAAGGTGGGTTAAAAATAATATCAGGGCAGGAAATAAAATTGGGTAAAAGAGGAAGAACCTGAGATGATGAAGACGGCGTAGCACAGTGAGCAGTGTCGAAAGACGTAACATAATCATCTAGGTATGTAGGTCGGGTTTTGGGTCTACTGCTGAATCAAGTTGGGGCGGGTACTGTATTGGTGTCAGGAATAGACAAGGTAATGGTGTCAGTGAGAGAAGTAGGGGAATCTATAATTTGTGCAGGGGAAAAGGGTAGGTTAATTAGTTTACGTTGAATAGGGCTTGTGGGAGGAATAGTTTGTATTGGTTTACTGGGCATAGAGTTTAAATTAGTGGATGATGGGCATATGGGTCGTAGATCAGGTGTAATTGGGGAATTGAAAAATATGGGTTGGTGGTTTGTAAAGTCAGGATTGTCAGGTGAAAAGGGGAAAACATGCTCGTGGAAAACAACATCACGTGATACGAAAATAGTTTTAGTTTCTAGGTTCATGATTTTAAAACCTTTGTAATCGGACACATAGCCTAAGAACAAACAACGAGTGGCTTGTGGTTCTAATTTGCCTTTGAGGGTGTAGTGTTTGTTGAAATGCATAGGCATCCAAAAGTTTGGAGATTGTCGTATGTGGGTATTTTTCCTTATAGTTTTTCATATGGTGTCTTCCACGAAATGACTTTGGAAAGTAGGCGATTAATAATGTGAGTAGATGTGAGTAAAGCTTCGGCCCAAAATTCTTTCTGTAATTTGGCTTGGTACAAGACAGCACGGGTTATTTGGAGGAGGTGTTTGTGTTTCCTTTCAACAACTCCGTTTTGTTGTGAAGTGTATGGGCAAGTTCGGTGGTGTATTATGCCTTTGGAAAGAAAGAGATCTTTGCATGGTTTATTAACAAATTCTGTACCATTGTCAGTTCTAACACTAAGGATGGGTGAGTTAAATTGAGTATGGATCATGTCAAAATAGGATTTTAGGGTGAGGTGGACTTGGGCTTTGCTACTAAGTAGATAGGTCCAAGTAGCCCTAGTAAACTCATCGACAATGGTTAGGAAATAGGATGATTCCTCAATGTTAGGAGTTCCGTATGGACCCCATAAATCAATATGTAACAATTCGAATGGGGATGAGCCTACGATAATATGTGTAGGGAAAGGTTTCCTTTCTTGTTTTGCTAAAGGGCATAATTCATATAAAAAATTGGTTGGAATAGTAAAATATTTAGACAGTAAAAGCGTAAGCTTGTTCATAGATATGTGTCCTAGACGATTGTGCCATAAAATGAAATCATCCGATACAAAATTGGAAATGTGATTGTTCATATAAAATTGTAAAGAAGGACCTTTTAAACTTTTGGGTGGAAGGAGGTTTTCATCGGATAGTCTATAGACACCGCTTTTTGCTTCACATTTAGCCACGACATAGTCATCATGTAGGTCCTGTAAGAAAACATGGTTGTCAATAAAAATAGTGGCAATTTTATTTTGTGTGGCAATTTTAGTCACCGATAATAAATTGTGAGAAAAAGAAGGAATGTGGAGCACATCATTTAGAGTGAGAGCTGGGGTAATCGTGACTTTGCCCAGGTGCTTGGTTGTACGGGTGGAACCGTCGGGTAAAGTCACCTGATTTGGTTCATTTACCTTCATATATTCGGTAAAATAGGAAAGGTTTGGGCTTATGTGTGTTGAAGCACCTGAGTCAATAATCCACGAACCATTATCATACACATTCTTGCTATGAATAACTAGTTTAGGATATATACCTGCAAAGCTATTAAAAGCTATGTGATTTGCAACCGCTGGAGTTTTCCCTTTGATCAACGTCGTTAATTCTTGAACTTGCTTAGCCAAACTTACAACGTCGACTTCCACCCCTGCTGGTTTCTTCTTGTCCCCTTTCGTATTTTCAGTTATATCATCAATTGCGCTTTCCATAATGTTGCCTACATATTCTCCTTTGCCTCTTTTCCGACGCAGTTCCTTATAGCATTCTGGCATACCATGTAACAGAAAACAGGTATCCTTGGTGTGTCTGTGTTCCTAACAATGGTCGCATATTTTTTCTTCCTTCCGCACGTTAGGTTTCCTACCGTACCCTTCTTTGTTTGTTGGCCTTTTATTGTGAGCAAAGGTAGTGAACAGAGCAACTGACATTGGATTTAAATTGTTTTGTCCACTATTAACACTCTTCTATTTCTCAATCGATAAAATCATGGAGTATGCTTTGTTTACTTGAGGCAGAGGATCTAACAGCATTATGTGGCTAACCACATTACTATATTCTTCCCGTAAATCGAGTAAGAACTGCATCAGTCTATTACTATTTATCACACATAGGTTATATTTAGCAAAATCGCAGGCACAAACTTTAAATGGCATCAAACAGTCGACATCATTCCACATAATTTTCAATTTCGTAAAATATGTGGTAAAGGAGTTATTACCTTGTCGTAAGTTGTTGATTTCCTGTGCGAGATGGTATAAATGTGGACCACTACTTTCTTCGTAACGAATTTTCAGCTCGTCCCATAGATCTTTTGACATCATGACCACCGTGAACGAATTTGCAATTTTTTTGTTGAGTGAATTTAGTAGCCACGTAATTACCAGGTTGTCCACTGTTACCCATTTCTTGGCAAGTGCGGCGTCGTCTTCTAGTTTGTTATTTCGTCGTTAATAAACCCTAACTTGTTTTTGGATTTTAGGACAATTATCATGGATCTGCTCCATGACAGGTAATTATTTTCATTGAGAGGTGTAGTGAACATAAGGCAGCCTGGTGTATCAGCCGAAGTAGTAATGTAATCTTCAGCTTCAATTTCTTTGTCGAGATCCAAAGTCGATACATCTTGTTGGCTTGAATCTCCGATGTTTTGAGCCATTTTGTGGGTTAGGGAGGATCAGAGTTTCTCTGATACCATGAAGGTTTTTGAAGTGATAATGAAAACAAAGGGTGAAGAAGGAATAATATATTTCTCACACATTTCATGATGCTGTGTGATATGTATTTATACACATGAGAAGCTCCCGTTTACAGCTGTCCCTAACAAATTGTAACAAACTATTTACAGAACAACAAATTGTAACAAACTTTTTACGGAGCAATAACGATAAGTGCAAAAAGTGAATTGTTATTTACAGGGATTTTGTGTTGCGAAGGATGACATATAAATATAAATCAAATATAAATCAAAGTATAAAAATAAATTATTTTAGATAATTCCTAGTCAAGAATAGACAATAATGAAATGGACTATGCTGTCTCCCGATTGTTTTGTTGTACAACAAAACAATCGGGAGACAAGAAGGATTAGATCAAATGAAAAAAAAGGATATCTAAAAAAATAGAGCTAATATGTAATAGATAATGATCCATCTTGATTATCGTTGAGTTACGTACCTATTTAAAAATGAATAAACTGCAGTTCCAAGAAATCATATCTTCTACCAAAATATTCACTGAAGAAGCGGAAGCCCTTTTGAAAGAAAGTATTCAGGAACAGATGGAACGTTTTCTACTTTAAGAAATGGACTATGTAATGTACTTTATTTGTTGGGTTACGGGCGGGCATTTTATCAGAGGTTTCTATTGTATCAATCTACCCTTGTGTAATTCCTGTTGAAGCATATACTCGGGGGTGGTTGCAGGGCGGACGATTTCAAAACGGACTCCCCATTCATTAGATAGAAGATAGAGAAGATCACCAAGATTTTTGGATCTGTTGTCGAACTTGTTCCAAGATCTAGTTTGCATTTGTGAACTATGCTGGCTTGGGTCTGTGCCAACAACATTGTCTCGGGTGATGTCCAATACTGCTGCCAGACTCCATATTTGTTCAGAAATATAAGGCGGTCGTACACCAGTTTTGTGTATCGCACCAATAAAGTCTTGATAACATGTACGTACTCGTCTCTTCCATACTTTATAAATGACCGTGTCAAATTCATAATCCAAAAAAAAATCTTTTTGAAACAAAAGGAAAAACATACCATAAGTATGTATAATGTAATGATATTTATCTAATTAGTGTATAAAAACAATTAAAAAACAAAAAAAAATTTACCTCAAATTTCTGATAGTAAAATTCCTTTATCCTCTTAGAGATATTCTTCTATATATAACCCTTAAGATTAATCTTTTCCTTGAATTTGGATGTCATGTTTCTTGAGCATGGTCCAGACGGAATAAACCTAATATAAAAATAATTAATTTGATACCTATTTTTTAAATTTAAACCTATAACTTAATTATAAAAATATGGTATTTCGTGTATTTTCACTTATAAATTGTTGACAATTGTGATGTAAGGTCTTCCATTAGCTCAAGACTGAAGGCTGCCTCCTTCATCCGTATTGTTTACCTATGATATCTCTTTTGGTAGAGGGGTGGTAGATGGTGTAGTAGCAGGTACGAAAGGTGATGCTTTATCTGCAAATGTAGTAGCTAGAGATACAACATTTGATTCGATTACAGCTGCAGAATGTGATGCTTTACCTGGAGAGTAACTGGCACCAAATCGTGGTCTAAACCTTGGTCACATCATATCTTATTTTCTCTTTAGTGGTATATTTTAACTTGAAATCAATATTTGATTGAATATTCCAGAAATATAATAATTTCAATTCAATATTTCACACAATATATTGAAAGGGAAATAATTGATTTATTGAATATAATATTCTATTACAAACATAAATTAACCGCTATCGGCACTTTTTCATTCTTACCAATTGGTAACAATCAAAAGATTCAAAACTTATTTTAAAATGGACCAATATTCTACTGAATTGATTGAATTGGATTGAGTTTAATCAAAATTTAATCCAACAATTTAAAAGTATTTACCCTTTGTCTTCCTTGATTCATACATATAATTTTAAATTCAAACTTAAGTTTAAGTTTAGTTTATAAGTTCATATTTTAAAATTTTTCTAACAATTATTCATAATATAAAAAAGTTATTAGAAAATTTATTAAATAAAAACAAAAAGTTTGAAATAAAATTTCTTACAATAATATATAAATAATAATAAACATAATTTATAACCAAAATTAAAACAAACAAATAATTATGAAAATTCTATAATTTTGATAAGATATAATCGATACGTGTTTATAAATATTAATTCATTTAATTAAAATAAATATTGAACGATAATTTAAAGTACTTATAAATATTAAGTAAGATTACATTTTTAATATTTTATATAATCCAAACTTAATATGAGAATATGTAGAAATTAATTATTAAACTTAAACTTCATTTAACTCATTCTTAAAATTCAAATATTTTAATATTCAAGTTTATCCATTGAATCAAATGAATTGTTTCAATCTATACACATTTATTGATATGACCATTATACACTCCACACTTCAATACTTTTAAGTTTTGATTCATTCGACTTTTCAGATTGCTCCAATTCAATACCCACAAAACCGTTTTACTTGAGCCTTTTTCGGTCGCTTGTTAGCTCATTCATTAGCTTATAAATACCAGCATCCTTCTGTTCGGTTGGTTTGTGTTGTTTGAGAGCTTGAGAAGAAAAGAGCAATCACATTCAGAGGTTTGGATGTTGTTGACTATTTACTAAGACCGACAATCTGCTACTCACATATCATTTACTCCACAGAAGCTGACATAATAAACTTTCGGTTCGTGCAAAAAGCAGCATCAGAGTCGATTGAATTCAAGCCTTCACTCTGGCTAATTACTCATCCATTTTATGGAGCATATTCTTGTTAATAATATCAACTTTATTCACTGGAATTCATTTATCTTATTATTTAGATTATACCCTTTATAAGGATACAATGGAAACATCCTTAATCACCACTGCCACGAGTAAAATCGGTATTCTCCGTTCTTAACTCTGCTTGTGAAGTATAAACCATCATCTCTGGCGCTCCATATGCAATTATGGTTCCCACAATCGTCGGTCAAATCATCCCAGAACACTCTGTAGCTGCCTCCATGATTATCACCTGTCTGAAAGTCGCACGTGAACAACGTTGTTTGGAAAATGTTTTCCCGGAAACTGAAACTGTAGTCACCACCACCAAACAGATTTTGATCACCCAGATCGTCGTCCGCCGAACGACAGTGAACGAAGAGGATGTCGTTGCTCAGGTGGTTG
Organism: Erythroxylum longipes; assembly: GCA_027563885.1. Classification (NCBI taxonomy): domain Eukaryota; kingdom Viridiplantae; phylum Streptophyta; class Magnoliopsida; order Malpighiales; family Erythroxylaceae; genus Erythroxylum; species Erythroxylum longipes. Next base: position 52,648,402 of record JAOQMS010000180.1, on the reverse strand, counting down.
ATGACATGAACATGGTACCTCGGAAAGAAGCTGATGCCAAATACACAGCGCTCGCTGACTGCTGCTAATGCCAATATGATGAAGAACAAGGGTTTGTAATTGCTTGAACCACTCATGTTCTTGACTTCCTAAGATCTTGAACTTGTTTTCCTCGGCTTCTATGGTATAGGAGTTGTCGTCCTTTATATGGATTTGCTTTCGCTTTGCACCCTCCAAATGTTTTGCATGTCATACCACAAACATGGCCGTTGGTTGAACCCTTGTTTCATTACGACAGTTTTGTTATGTAATCACACGCCATGCATGACTGAATTTACTTGAGAAAGAATAATAAAATAATTAATATAAATGAAATTACAATTTTTTGGTTAAATGATAAATTTTATAATCCCTTTAAATTGGAAAATTTAAATTACAAGGACAACTTATGCTTTTTCATATTTTCATTTATTTCAAAAGAGATATTTATCAATTCATTTTTTTGTTAATTTTCCATTGAAATAAACAAAATGCCAACCTCTTGTTTTACCTTAATTTTGATGTCATAACTCTAAAGCTTTTTTAATTGAATTTTCACCTACGTTATTATATTTTTTAAAAGATGCCTTCTTTATAAAATTATCAAGATTGTCATAACATCAAGTAAGAAATGTATATATATAATATTAGTAAGAATTATTATATTAAGTAGTAATTCCACAATTGGAATTACCAATACTGATATTAGTAAAATTATGAACAATGAGGACCCAAATGAGAAAGTTAAAACAGGAAATAGGATTTATATAATAAAGTTTTAGATATAAGAACTGAAAATGTACTCTTTTGGGATTTGCAAAATGTTCTACTCCTTATATAAAGTTGGACATCTAAGAATTAGAACTTGGTCACCATCTTGTTGGAGTTGTTGGTATTAAGTCAATGCAACAAGGATCAATAAAGGTTTTCTAAATATTACATATCTATATAATGTCTTCTGCAGAAAAGATTAATTAAATTATTTAATCTCCATAATATTACCATTAATAAAATATGAGTTTGGATTGCTTGTTAATCTTATGACCACTAAATTTCTTGTTTTTTGCTAAAGGTAGTCCTAGCCATCACCTTTGCACAATAGAAGATCTTCGTTATCAGGTAAGTCCGTCATGTATGAACCCTCATCTTTAACACTTTACACGCAGTTTTTGTAGCCACACATGTATGGCAAGTAATAATAATCATCGTCCACCGAGAGATCATCCCAAAACACTTTGTAAACGCCTCCACGATCTTCACCTAATCGGAAGTCGCAAGTGAACATTATGGTACACAAAGGGTTTTTATTTTTTGCGTTAATGGCTGTCGGGAGAGAAATGTTGGAGAAACCATATTTAGCTCACGACACTTAATCTCAAAGAGCTTTGAGTTTGGAAACAAGAGTCCATCCTAATTTGCAAAGTAGAGCATCATTGGTAGCGCGAATTGTTTTCAGACCCAAGCCCCCTATGTCTTTCGATCGACAAATAGCGTCCCAGTTGACCAAATTAATCTTCTTGTGATCGCTATTAGAACCCACATAAAATCTCACAACATTTTTTCTAAATCATCACAAAGAAGCCAAGGCAAGCACACTATTTGCATGGTAAAAACAAGCAGAGCATAAATAACCGATTGAGCTAAAGTAGCTCGACCAACAAGAGATAATTTTTAGCACTCCAACTTGTTAACCATTGTTGAGCTTTATCAAGGATGTATTGGTAAGAACTCCCAGAAATTCATTCATAAATTAGAGGAACTCAAGGCATTTGCTTAGATTATCTGTAATCTGAAAACCCAGTTGCCTGCTTATAGCTCGAGCCAAAGGGCAATCAACATTCTTGGAGTAGAGACAACGTGCCTTGTCTTTGCTAACTTTATGACCACTTCAGAAGATATCCAGCACTTCTTGAATAACTTGAACCTAATCCAAGGAAGCTTACGAGAAAAGAATCAAATCATTTGCAAAGAAGAGGTGAGATAATTGTAGTCCGTGCCTTCCCAACTAGATAGATTTCCACCATTTTGAAGCCAAGGCCTGATCAATTAAATGACTAAGTCTTTCCATACAGAGGACAAACAGGTAAGGAGATAGTGGGTCTCTTTGTCTAATACCATGGCTTAGGAAAAAGGTCTCGGATAACTCTCCATTCCAATTAACATGCATTGTCATCGAAGAAATACACTTTGTAATAAGGTTAATAAGAGAATCAGGGACTTTAATATCAATAAGGGTATCCTGAATAAACTCCCAGCTCAGTCTATCATATGCTTTCTCCAAATCAATTTTAATAGCCAAGAACCCCTTTTTACCTTTCTTCTTTTTCATGGAATGGATCACTCCCTGTGCAATAATGATGTTGTCAGTGATTAATCGACCTGGCACAAAACTACACTGCGTAGGGGCAACTATATCGTCTAGATAAACTTTCAATCGATTAAAAATAATCTTAACGACAACCTTATAAAGCACCGAGCACAAACTAATTGGTCAAAATTGATGTATAAAAGTTGGAGAGGAAACCTTTGGTAGTAGGATTATAATAGTTCTGTTTAGATCCGCTTCCAATTCCTTGTGTCAAAAAATTCTCTTGATAAAATTCACCACAGCTTCCCCAACAGTCTCCCGTTGATTTTGAAAGAAAAGAGCATGGAAACCATCATATCCAAGGGTTTTATTAGGATTCATACTAAATATGGCATCCTTGATCTCTTCTCTCAGAACCGGATTATCTAAGGAATCCAAAGCCAATCTAGGAAAAGCTCCCTTCACTGGAAAAGGGCTAGAATGCTGATCAAAGTCTTTAGTATAAAGAGCTTCAAAAAATTTCTTGCCAATTCTTTGAGCTCCTTCGAATCGATAACAAGCAAGCCACTACGGTTCCTTAAGGGTCTGTTTGGTTGGATGTTAATTAATAGAACAGAAGGGAACGGAATAGAACGGAAGGGAACTGTTTATAATGGAATGGAACGTAATATAGTGATACGTTGTTTGAAAGGATGGAAGGATTCATAATGTAATGCAATAAAATGTTGTTTTGATGATGGATGGAATGGAATGTAATTTATAATAAATGACTATTATACCCCTTATATTAAAATGATTATTGCAAAAAGTTTATTATTTTATTATTAATTATATATAATTTATTATTAATTATATAAAAATATTATTATTAATTATTTAATA
>JAOQMS010000180.1:52633407-52644724 GCA_027563885.1 Erythroxylum longipes | reverse complement strand
ATCTATACCCCTTTTGATTTATTGCATAACCCACAAAGACACACTTGACAGCACACGGATCAAATTTGGTTCTTTCGACTTTGGGAATGTAGACAAAAACGGAGCATCCGAAGACACGAGGTGGAAGGGTAAGATTTGGTGGTATATCAGTGTATTGGGATAAGGTATGAAGGGGTGTTTTGAAGTTGAGGATTTTTGTGGGTAGACGATTTGCGAGGTAGGTGGTTGTGGCAACTACTTCAGGCCAGAAAGATTGGAGAACTTTGGATTCAAGCATTAATGCTCAAGTCATTTCAAGTATGATGCGATTCTTGCGTTCCGCAACACCATTCTGTTGTGGGGTATTTAGACATGTGGTTTGATGGACAAGTCCCTGGCTGTGGAAAAAAGAAGTCATTGTATTATTGACAAATTCCCCCCCATTATCTGACCTAAGGATCCTAATTTTTTGGTTGTACTGAGTTTGCACCATTTGATAGAAAGATATAAATTTTTCAGCAACCTCAGATTTATTTTTCATAAAGTAAACCTAAGTCATCTGTGTGCAATCATCAATAAACAGTAGAAAATACCGAAATTTAGCGTTATTAGAGTTCGGGGCAGGACCCCATACATCATAATGTACTAAGGAAAAAACTGTATCGACTCGAGTGTTACTTGAAGTAAATGAGGTTCTATGACTCTTGGCAAGAATACAAGTCTCACACACAGAATGTGGATTATTTGAAAACAAGGATGGGAATAATAGCTTAAGGTACCCATATGAAGGATGGCCTAATCGACGGTGCCAGAGCCAGACTTGACGGTCAGTCGTCCCGTGGGCTAGCATGGCTGTACCTTGTTGAGCCACCTCCTCCACAAAATACAGTCCCCCGCGCTCAGTACCACGCCCAATTATCTCCTTCGTACGTATGTCCTGCAAAATACAAAAGCCCGAATACATTAGAACAGTGTAATTCAACTCCTGAGTTACCTGACTCACCGACAATAATTTACAAGACAACGAGGGCACATAAAGACAATGCTTCAATTTTATTTTTGGGGATATTTCTACCAACCCAGCTCCTTTCACTTCGGAGAGTTCACCATTGGCAGTTTGGATGTGGGTTTTTCTAGTAATAGTGGGGGAAACAATGTCATTGAGGTCATAGGTCATTGTGTCCGTGGCTCCACAATCAAAAATCCATTCTTCTTCCTTTTTTTCACGAGGTTTTGGGCTTATGAAAGCTTTTGGGGTATTTCGGGAATTTTTTAAAGTTGGTGGGGTCCTTTTTGAAGTTTTGCAAACTGGTGGGGCATTTCTGGAAATTGGCAAACTTTCTGGGGTTAATTTGGAGATTTCAGAACCTGCTGGGTCAAAACTGTAATTTTCAAAATCAGAAGCACCACAATTAACATGATCGTAACTTTCTGGGTTAGTATGTAAATTATCAAAGCATCCGGGCTAAAAATATCTAGGTTTAAAATTATGAGGGTTTAGGTTCAATTTTCGAAACCCAAGCCCTATACCTCTTATTTCATCTTCTTCCTTTACGTCTTTCATAGCCGCCACCCTCCCAACAGTTGCAACTGCCCTCTGTTCTTCATTTTCTCCGATCTATCCGCCATTTGGGTTGCTACCGCCGATGCTTGTGGCTTCCAAGCTACTCACAGCGGCAGCCTTGCTGTTGGGTTGTCGGCTGGATGGTGTCTTGTGGCCATCTTCCCACCATCCGGATATCCCACCAGTTTAAAGCAAGTTTCTTTAGTGTGCTTCTTCATGCCACAATGTGTGCATATCAGTCTCGATTTATCGACCCTTTCCCGCGATGATGACCCCTGTGATTCTCCGGCGGGTTCTGAGCGGTGGCGATAGCCCTTCGCCGCCTATCCCGCTCCTGATTTCGTCACCAGTCCGGTCCTTATCCTGATCCCAGATGATGGCGACTTGCCTTCTCCGGTTGCCCTCAATATTTTGAGTCTGGTTGCCTCCTTTTAGATAGACGAGTAGGCTTGTTCAACTGATGGGAATGGAGATGTCTTTAGGATATCTCTTTTGATCGATTCATACCTGCTGTGTAGTCCGCCTAAAAATTGGAATAGGCACTGTTCCTCCTTCTTGTTGTTGAAAGTTGCCACATCCGAGGCACATGTCATCGGATTTTTCTCCAATCGGTGGATTGTCCTCCATATCCCCTGAAAGATTGTCCAAAATTCTTCTAGTGACAGATCACCTTGTACCTGTCTGCTAGCCTTGTTGTATAAATCAAAGATGTGCAGTGGGTCGGCACCACTCCCATATGTTATCGCCAAGGCTTCCCATAATTCCTTGGCAGTTTGATATTCGGACACACTATTGATGAGTCTGGGTTATATGTTCTTTAGAATCCAAGAGAACACAGTGAGATCACTTTCTTTCCATTTGGTAAATGTTGGATCGTTTGATTTTGGTGGGGGTGGATTTCTAGTAATATGTCGGAGTTTTCCCCTTCCTCCAATCTCCACCCTCATGAGGCGAGCCCACAAATGATAGTTTTCTCCTTCCAGTTTGAATGCCACTGTTACTGAATTCCCTGCTGCTTCATTCTGGTTCTCTGACATTTTGACTGTTTGGTTTTCTTTGTTGAGGCTGGCAATTTGATTTTTGGTTGTGTGGATTTTTCAGGTATGGAGGCTGATAAGAACAGAACAATGAGAACAGATTGCTTGCTTGGTTTTGGCCGAAATTGGTGGATAATCAAAAGGTAATATTAGGTAAATGATGATTGCAGTATACTCGGTCATCCAGAACCGAATTACTGCTCTGATACCATATCAACATGGTAACAGACAGATTTGGGAGATAACTTCTTCCATTTTTTTGATTACTTTTTCATGTACAATTGTTTACACAAATATAGTACAATGTATGTTCTATCTATGGTAACTAAGTTAATGTGATTCCATAATTTTCTCTTTACAATTAGTGTAGGAATTCAAATCCCTGATTTAGTGCAGTCAACCCACATCCTTAGCCAAATCCTTAGCTCTTGTTCAACACTTTTAGTACTGCTTCAACTTATAACTTGATTGAAGACTTATATAGGGAGGACAACCATGTTCTTTGGCGACAGATTTGGAGCTGGTCGGGTCCGTAGCGAATTAGATCTTATCTTTGGCTTCTGGGCCGTAGTAGCCTCTTGACCAATCAACAACGAGTCACTAGGCATTTGGCTTGCGACGACGTATGTACTGCATGTGGAGATGTGGAGTATTGTATGCACATAGTGAGGGATTGCCCAAGGGTCGAGCCAATTTGGGAGATGTTTCATTCAGGTATTACTAATGCCGAGTTTTTTACGAACTCCAAATTGGCTTGGCTAAGCAAAAATTTGCAGAACCATACCATGGTGAATGGGTTTGATTGGGCTATTATTTTTGGTACTTCTTGTTGGTTTTTTTGGTATTGAAGAAACAAGTGCCTTTTAATGTGCACTTTTCTTGGCCTTTAAATCCTCTGCAGGCTATTTTAAATTATGTAAAGTGGATTTTCAAGGCTAAGGGAATTCTATGGTCGGGTTGTCTTGGCCCAGCGCAAACAAGAAGAGAGGAATGTAAGTTGGTTAATGCCACATTTGGGGTGGATCCGCCTAAATACTAATGGTGCTTTTAGACGCATCACAAATAGTGCTTCTGCAGGTGGAGTTCTTCGAGGCTATATTGGGGCATGGTTAGGAGGTTTCGCTCAAAATATAGGTACTTGTTCTGCTGTTTGTGCTGAATTATGGGGTGTCTACTCAGGTCTTTTGCTTACTTGGGAGTTGGGATACCGAAAGTTAGAGCTGGAGGTTGATCATTTGGTAGTCATCAACATTTTATCTTCTTCGGACAATCAAAAGGAATTTCTCTAATTCACTAATTTGGGATATCAAGGAGCTACTAGCCAGGGATTGAGAAGTGTAGTTTCGACACATTTATAAGAAGGCTAATCAGTGTGCGGGTCGGCTTGCTAACTATGCTCAATCGTTTGGGATTGGTGTCACTACATTTCAAAACTCACCTACAAGGTGTTCTAGTATCCTCGTGAGGATATGGCTGGGATCTCTTTCCCTCGCTTTTAGTTGAGTAGTTTCCGTAGTTAGCTTTTTCTTTAATAAAAAAAGGTTTTATTGGAAACTGAATCGGAACTCACAAACACCACCGCTATACAGTGCATGCTCAGCGAATATAGAAGATGTTGTTGATGATCTGAGCTTGGTATCTTGGTTTTCACTGCCTAAGGTAGGATCTTCGTCTCGTGGAGTTAACTCTCAAACCTTTATATTTTCTCTAAACAGTTTAATTACGACTGTTTTGTCTTTTATTCTTTACTCGTTTAGCATGTATGATTCCGTTTAACCTGCTAGAAATGAAAGCAAGAAAAATAGAAATACCTGACTGAATATATAAAAATATTGGACGATATTAAGATATAATTGAGAAATTGCATCAAGTTCATAATATTTCAATAATTTATTTATAATTTTATTTCTTTCAAATTTATTAATGAAAATAAAAATCTGGGTACCTTTTATTTTTAATAAGTAAGTAAGTCCTTAACACTCTTATATAAAATTGTCGAAGGAAAGTAACACTCTTTAACTTTTATATAAAAGTATCGATGGAAAGTCTTCAAACAAAAGCAATATTCTTAGCAAGTGGGAAGAGATCCAAGCAAGGTCTTTATAATAGACACTAAAAAATAATTATAGTACTAATAAAAAAGCATATTTCAATACTTAATTTTCATTTATAAACTCAATTTTTGTATGTAACATAGAGGACTTGAGATTTACCTCCAATGTCAAAGCTTGCCTTAGTCCCACAAGTGATTAATTAGTCGATTATCTCAAAGTGTCCTTTTTATTTAATGATTTGTTTTTTAATATCTATGCTTGGAAAAAATACCCAAATCATTGTTCTCTCAGTGCTTCAGTTCACAATTAATCTTTAGTTATTAACTTAATTTTTAATCAACCTTAACTTAAGTCTTCATTATTAAATTAAGCTTATACATACACATGCTAGGTAAGAAAAAAATATAGAATTTTTTATATTTAGATGTCTACTTTTTATAATTTATAATTAGTAACAAACTTTAATTTCACTCATTAGTTATTAAAATTTGCGCCACTGGATCAAATTTTCAATTTCGTTTACGTGAGAATTAGTTGAGAACAAAATTCAAAAAAGGGTAGTTCTTGAAAATTTATTATTTTATGTCTACTTAATGATTGAAATAACGAAGTGTTTTGTACAAAATTTCATATAATCCAAGCTTACAAAAAATATATATATAATGCAAGTGACTATATATAACAAAGTCCGTATTTATCGAAAGTCTCTCAGGCCTCGAGCCCCTAGAAAATTTCCACGTGAACCTTATCCCTAGACATGTTAAAAACACGAAGAAATCTTAGTTTTTACACTTTCTGAATGAAATGAAGAACATTTAGTTTTGTTCAAGTCATTAACGATGTGGACTGTCTAAAATCTTAGTTTTGTTTGTTTAGGCTTTGTCCAACTCATGGAATGCTAGTAAGAAAAAAGGGAGAAACACACGACTGAGTCCCCATTGGAGACATCTAACCAATAATCCAAATCTACCAGGAATTTTAACGAGAAAGCATGCAGCAACTGGGCAGTCTCATGAAACAAAAACAAAACAGCACCTGCACCCTTGATTATTATCAAACTCAAGAAATAATTTTCATGTTACCAACGAAATTCCGTGCAGTTAATGATAAATACGGTATCATGTACACGAAAATTTTATCACACTTATTAATTACTACTAGCTTATTAGCAAGGATGTCGACTAATTGCATGTCATCTATCTTCCACGAGAAAAAGACTGGTGTTACGGTATATGTGAACATAGAAAATTTATAATTGGTTAGTGTCCGATGGCCTTTGAACTTCCTGAAGCTGGACAGAGTTGTTAAAGCAGTGATAGAAGCCATAGTGAGGGAATCTCTCATACCAGGTCTCTTGCGGCTCATGCGTGTCCCAGTGCTCTCCACTGCTGCTCTTCCCATACTTGTGAACCCATCCAGAACAATTGTGTCCCTCACCCCAAGTGCGGTTCCAGCGCTCTCCATGCTTACCTTCCCACCATGTCTCTCCCTGCTTGACACCCCGACCATTTGGATCAAAATTTTCATCCCATTTATCACCCCACTTAGTCCAACCATCACCTTCACAGCGCTCCGCCCACTTGTCGGTATATTTGATGCTGCCGCCATGACCATCGTATTTCTCACCCCACCTACAAGAGAGAACAACAGCAACATTAAAAGACAACATATGCATAGACAAAGCCAATTATACAATTCTCATACCACTAGTTTTACAAACTCATAATTCAAGGTGAGGAACATGCAACGCTTGAAAAGCGCAAGAACTTCAGCAGGTTTTGGATGACTCTGAACAATAGCAAACATTCATGTTGTGCATTGTGGCTATACTTGCCCCCTTCTACCCATACCCTATAGTAGTTTATCCCCAATTTCTACCTAGCAATGGCTATCACATTGACAAGCACCAACTGTTAGATTCCTCAAAAGCATTAACAGATGAAAACTCCAAAGTTAGTCCAGAAAACTTGATAGCAAGGTCAAACTAGTTTGGTATTTTAAGTTTCGAAAGATACAATCCAACTTGAGCATGATAAAGGACTGTACCTTGTAGCATCTACATAAAAAGATTCCATTTCCATAAAGACTTAAAATATAATCAAGATGGTATGAAGTCATCTATCCTTGTCTGAAATGTCATTTTACCATTCAAAGCTCAATAAATTTTGCAGTGTCAACTGACTATCATTGTAGTAGGGATTTAACAGCATTTTCAACTTATGCAATACCTTTCATGCCAAACATGAGAGTGGCCAGCTTCAAGTTGTGTGGTTGGATCAATGCTGCACCACTTATCGGCCCATTTATCTGCTTGACCAGAGGCATCATAATGCTCCCACCATTTCTCCTGCCACTCATCACCTCTTCCATTCTTTCCCCACTTATCTGCAGTTTTCTCAAGATGTACAAGCCCAGCATCCTGCACATACCAAATTGTTCAATACTGGCAACTAACCATCCAGAGGAAAATGCATTATTCCAATTTCTAAAACCAAGATAAATCGGTCAGGGGACAAGCTGAATTCTTAGGATGCACTTAACCAAGTCCTTTGAGAAAAACTGGCCAAATCACCGAATTTCCTACAAGGCCTGGGATGGCAACCTGAAGAGCTCTAGATTTTCAAAAATACAGCCCCAAAAAGCGTTTTATTAAGAACTAAAGGGGTAAGTTTACACAATTTAAAATGGAAGTAACCATTAATCCAGCTAATATCATGACTAAGTTATACCTGCCACATTGATTCTCTCCAATACTCGCGCCAAATATTCCCAGTTGCATCACGTCCTGATTTTTCTGAGCCAAGTTCCTTGTACCCAAAATCATCAGCGGCCTCCCAAAACTTCTCTTGCCACTCAACTTCCTGATCTGCACTAACACCCCTCGACATGGTCCACCTACAAACCACTCCATCAGGTCTTTTGTCAACTCCAGTCTCCTTCCACCATCTTGATCCATCAACATTTACCCCCTGAGACAGTGAATCATCTGTCTTATCCTTATTAAGAGCATGCACGGCCTCTGCTGCATGCAATGAGGACAAGGCACCAAGCTCATTTTCTTCCTCCTTCACGGAATGAATCTCATTAATGGTTTCAGAGACCTCAGTTTCCACAACCTCCATCAGTGACTGCAAAGGAGGAATAGGAGGGGTGTGGATGCTCTTCGAAAATTTGCTCTCAAATGGAATAGAAAGTATTTCCATGGATCGATCTTTTTCTGCTATTGGATTGCTCAAAGTATGAGGTCTTGAAGATTTCTTTGCAGCAAACAGGTCAGAATTGTCATTCCAGTCATCAGGAGGAGGTGTCCAAGACCAAAAATCAGGACCAGGTACTCCATTCCCAGCATTTTCAGATCGAGACACAAAGATACTACTGCTTCTGGTTCCTGCAAAAAACAGAGATTAACGTACAAAGGCAACTATAACAGTGAAGTTGGATGCAGAAGTTAACGTACACAAAGAAACTACTTCTGGTTTACTGTCATGTACACAAATATAGGTCCCTGCCATTCCCTCTGTTCCAATAGAAGCGAAGACCGAAATATAAGTTAAAAGTAGGCCAGAATCAATTGGATACCTTTGCCACTACAATATTTGATTGATTCTGGTATATCAATCCATAAATCTCCAATTAATTATATGGATTTTCACCTGTTTAAAAAAATCAAGAGAGTTGGAGAAAAAATTAACATTATTTGGTTGAATGGAAACCGAACATCGAACATTCTTAGCTGATTGCTGATTACCAAAATTGTTAGCAGATCATATCTCATGCTATTTCTTTTCTTTCCTTTGGTATATATGTCAATGCTATTTCACACCAACATCAAATTGAGCAATGAAAGTATTAAGTTCAAAATCGCAAGTAAATTTCAGTATCGAGTCTCAAACTGGACTCTATAGAACAATAAAGTAGAATAAAAGATACAGACATAACAAAGTTGCAAATTTATTTACAAGATCAAAGCCCCAGAACGGAGAAAATTCAATTCAACTATCGTAGTAACATGATTGAAACATGAAGTAAAGCTCACATACCTTCTCCTTCACTAACTCCCCCATCTCCTCCTCCTCCTCCTCCTTCTTCGTTTTCAGCGTCAAAATTAGCGTTCCCAGACTTTCTCTGATTGAGAAGGGATCGAGCGGCAGCAATAGCAGCAAAAGCGCGATCAACCACCTGCATTCTCTGAAAGCGGTCTCTCTCGTCCTTCGGGATTTCCAGAATCTTCCTGAACTCCTCGCTCTTCTGCTCCAAGTCCACCTCCCCACCGCCACTGTTATCAGGCAATTTCCTGACGATGCTCTCAAATTGAGCGGCCTTCCTCTCTCGATCAACGGCGGTTTTCCACATGTCCAAGTACGAGTTGTCATCGGCGGAAACCCAAATTCTAAAGCTCCTTAACTTATTGCTTCTAGTTACACTCACTACAAAGAAACGTCGCAACGGCGAAAACAGTATAGGTTTGGGGAGTATAGTGGAGCGGGAGGCGCGTGAACAAGCTGAACTGAGATCGGACGCCATGCTTAGAAATGGCGAGTGAAGTGAAAGAGAGCTGTAGAGTTATGGCTTTTGAAGTTGGAAAAACGGAAATAAGGTGAATAGCGTGAGGTGGGAGTACAGCGGAGATACTGTCAACGATCGCTTAATTATTTCTCGAGTATCTTGACTGAGATGACGGTACGATTGGTTGGGGAACACGTGGCAGAATTTAACTTATTGACTATAGATTATTCTATTTATTTTTGGGCTCTTTCTTATCTATTAGTTGGTCGGCAGCAGTGCGGCTCTTCTAATCGAGAGGATGAAATAGGAAAGAGAGACGACGTCGTGCCGTAACATAGGATTAGTACTATAATTGGATAGATACAAATTTGTAAGGGTCCGGAATATAGCATGAATAGAACTACAAATTATAAACTGAATGGGCTTGATACAAATTTATGGGTGACAACGGGTCGTGATCGACCCGAAGATTTAATCTAAATAATTGCATAAAAGTAACGTTTATGCAATGCTGTAAACGCTAAACACTGCAAGGACGGGGAAGTAAATGTAATCAATCTCCAATTATTCCCGACTCCCGAGACCGTGCGTTGTTTGCCAGTCTCCAACTTCACTTCTTACTACACGTCGTAGCACCTAGAATCAGAAAACAAAAGAAACAAAGGGCCCTGGAGCGGCCTTATCGCCGGCGGTGTTTCTGGCGGCCGCAGAATATCCGGTGGTGGGTAAGCTGGCGGTGGCGTGATATCGGGGTCCAGCGGCGACCTCGGAGGAAGTATGGAGGGCGGATCCGGTCGGGGTGTGTCTGGAGGTGGAATGGGCACGTCGGGAGGCGTGGGCGGAGTTGGCACTGGTGGAAAATTCGGTTTGTCCGGTCCCGGAGTTGGCAATTCTCGTATGTCAGGAGGCCGTGTCTCGACCTCCGGCGGACTTGTCTCTATCTCCGGAGCACCGGGAAAGTCTGGTACCTCTGGAGGTATAAAAGGCAGACCATAGTCAGACTTTCTCGGGAATTCAGGTGCGGTCTTCCCAGGAACCTCCGGCTCGGTGGTGGTTATCATCAACTGAGCTACGAGGGATACGAGGTTCCTACGATGTATCTGCTTGCTTGTTTTGGGATGCAGTACAGAAAGCGGAGGCGGAGATGTTTTTATTGAGATTGAACTAAGCTTAGAGAGTGGCATATGGATTGCTTGCTTCGTGAGATTAGATGAGAGAAAAGATAGAGCTGTGCGCATTTTAGCCTAAAGAGATGGATTTCTGTCGACGAAACAAGATTGCCATGTGCAGACATATCAAAGTAGCGACTAGGCGGGAAGAGGGTAAGCTGTGAGTCATGCATGCGGCATAGACAGATGTGGGGCTTCCTCCATCGTCCACGCGTAGAGCTTATGATAAAGGCTCGGTATCAGAGCCATTCTTTTGGTTTTGATGTGCAACCACCATAGTGGTATAAGAGCCATAACAACAACCTCGTAGTTACGATCTCTCGTTTCTACTCCTACCTTTGTGGTATTTCCTGTAACCTTTGTGGTTTCAGAGTCATATGCAGAGTCTGGTTTATGTTTGTGTTGTTAGTGGTCAGGTAGAGTCGGTCAAGCCGAATACACCTGCGTACCCTTTAAAGTATATCTACTTCTCGCTCAGTATCTTACTACTGCTCGTAAGGTACTTTGGAAACTACCTTCGCATCTTTCTCGAAGGGGGGGAAATTATTTCAGAAAAAAAGAAGTAAAAGAAGAAGAGAGTTGCATAAGGCTTTATCTTCAATGGAAAATTCTGATCCAGTACATTTATCTTCTAGTTTGTCTTTGGCTAGTTTACCTAGAAGTGTGAAGCGTGTATTATCAAACAAAATAGAAAATCTAGTAGAAATTACTCATGTGCCTGTAGAAAATCGTATTTGTGAGTCTTCTTTACCATTGTTGAGTCCCTACAGCATATATTATCGTGACCGTTCTTGGACGAGAAGTATTAGGAGCGTGTTATCTACTACTAGACTTAGAGTAAAGGAAATCATCCAGAGTTTCAAACTGGAACAGTGTAGTCTCAGATCTACAACAGCAAAACAATACGTAAAGCTTGAAATCCCTAAGGAATTGATCGCCTTATGGAGTGAGCAAAGCCATACACATCTTCATGTTGGAGCTATACGCCTTGTTCTTACCTTACATGGA
>JAOQMS010000180.1:52596894-52626470 GCA_027563885.1 Erythroxylum longipes | reverse complement strand
CTACAGCATACAAGTGAAGGATAGAAGTCGGGATCAGTTCGCGTCTGCATTGCATTTTTCTGAACTTGTATTGAATTAGTTAATTCGGAACTTCTTGTATACTCAACGATGTACATTTTTTTCAATGAATGAAGTGAATGTTTTAAGAGAAATGATAATACTATTGAATATGTTAAATGATGCCATGTGCAAGTTAGATTTGTTATTGCTTCAACATACCATTATTGTAGGTTATGTGCCTAAAAGCTTAGGTACGTACCCTATGGTAGTGGGATGTTATAGCAACACATACTCATGTTGGAACAAAACGTTGTAAAGTGAATGACAATTCCTCTATGGTGTTACACTGGAGATTAGGACATATCTCCATAAAGAGGATTAAAAGATTGGTGAATGACGAAGTACTTAATACTTTGAATTTAACTAATTTGGAAACTTATATGGACTACATAAAAGAAAAGCAAACCAACAAAACAAAGAAAGGTGCTAAAAGAAGTTCAGACATATTAGAGATCATACATATAGATATTTGTAGTCCAGATATGGACTCGTATGGTAAAAAATACTTTATATCATTTATAGATGATTACTCGCGATATATGTATCTCTACTTGCTTTATAATAAGAATGAAGCACTATATGCCTTCAAAATATTCAATTCTGAAGTAGAGAAACAATGCAGTAAGTAAATTGAGATCGTGAGATCTGATAGATGTGGGGAATATTATGGTAGATATACTGAACGTAGGCAAGAACCTGGTCTATTTGTGAGGTGTCTTCAAGAAAACGGGATAGTAGCCCAATACACTATGCTTGGACCT
Organism: Erythroxylum longipes; assembly: GCA_027563885.1. Lineage (NCBI taxonomy): Eukaryota > Viridiplantae > Streptophyta > Magnoliopsida > Malpighiales > Erythroxylaceae > Erythroxylum > Erythroxylum longipes. The sequence goes on along the minus strand of JAOQMS010000180.1, from coordinate 52,625,649 downwards.
TCGGGCTAGAATGGTGTCATAGAAAGAAGAAACCGAACATTATTGGACATGGTAGCATGTTGAGTAGCTCTAAACTTTTTAAGTCCTTGTGGACTGAAGCTCATAAGACGACAGTGTATATATTAAATCAGGTACCAATCAAGGTTGTTTCAAAGATGCCATTTAAGTTATTTAAAGGTTAGAAACTGAGTTTGCGACATATAGGCATTTGGGGATGTTCGTCTGAAATAATAATTTATAATGCATAAGAGAAGAAATTGGATTTAAGGACTATAAGTGGTTATTTCATTGGATATGTCAAAAGGTCTAAATGATATAGGTTCTATTATTCATCACATCACACTAGAATTATGGAATCAAGAAATGCAAAAAAAATTTAGAATGTCTTGATTAGTGGGAGGGATCAATTTCAAGATATAGTTTCTGATAATGATCATATGGATACTCAACCTTCCACCTCAAACAATAAGGTGATTGTTATTCACAACGCTCCTCAAGTTCAAATAGACATTGTACAATCAACTATTGGAATTCAACAGCCTACAGTCAACATAAATGACAATCAAGAAATTCCATAATTTACTGATAATTCAGTAGATCTAGTTATTTAGGAATTACCTGAAAGCATTCAGCAACCAGTTGAACAACAAACTTTACAGGAGGATGTTGGTGCAATATTAAGGAGATTTACTAGAACAAGGAAATTAGTTATTAATAGTGATTATGTTGTATATCTATAAGAATCTGACTACAATATAGGAGTTGATAATGATGTTAAAACATTTTCACAAGCTATGAGTTGCAAAGAAACGAATTTATAGTACAATTCTATGAAAGAAGAAATGAATTCTATGAAGAATAATGATGTTTGAGATCTTGTTGAGTTGCTTAAAGGAGCAAAACCAATAGGTTGCAAATGTGTACTTAAGACAAAGAATGACTCATTAGGCAACTTTGAGAGATACAAGGCAAGACTCGTTGCTAAAAGATTTACTCAAAAATAAAAAATTGATTTCACAAATGTATTTTCTCTTATATCTAAAAAAGATTCACTTCGTATAATTTTGACATTTGCTGCTTACCTTGACATGGAATTGCATCAAATGGATGTGAAAAATAACTTTCTTAAATAGTGACTTAGAAGAAGAGGTTTATATAAAACAACTAGAAGAATTCTCCTCTAGTAATAGTAAGCATTTAGTTTACAAGCTTAAAAGATTCATTACGGTAGAGTACGCCGACATGAAGTGGCCGTTGACCGTGGACGGTGGCAGTAGTGGTGGTGAAAATTTGTGTTTTAAATGTCAAAATTGGAACCACATGTGAACAGTGGCTATCAGAGGCTCGTTAGCCGTTAGCAGTTAGAAAAAAGTAATTTTGTAATAAAAAGATATTGCCTTCCTTCCATACCTAAGTATAAATATATATTTAATTTGTTTCTCGAAGCCTGCGTTGTCTTGTCCCATTTTGAAGGCAAAGACGAAGAGGAGTTAATCCAATCTCTCTCTCTTTTATTGTCCCAAACTTCCAACCAAACTATACCCACCAAACCAAAGTCTTGCATTTACACTTCATGTCCGTGTCTTTCACTTTCAGTTGGCTGTGTGTGGCTTTTAGGGGATTTTTTCGAAGGTTTGGTTTGAGTATGGGCCTAGGATTTTCATTTGGGTCCATCCCGGAGTTAGAAATGTCAGACAAGAAATCACACACACACGAAATGTAATAAATATAATATTTTATTTTAATATATAAAGTTTGGTTTGTTACCACTACCTTAGCATTTACTCTATTATTAAATATCTAAGGGGTCAAAATCGTGTCCATTTCGATGATTTATTGTCTCGTGGTTTAAACATTATTGTATAAATAATTTCAATATGTATTTTTTATTGAAACTGGAAATTCCTAAAAAAGGCATTATTTCGTATTAGAAAGCATAAGATGTTTGCACTTACGTGAGTTCTAATATCGAACATTTCCCTAAAATCAAATATATTATAAGATGACATTCTTATTTGAGTAAGAGTAAGATTTCAGAAAGGTCATCCTTACAACCATATAAACAAAGATAATTCCATTAGAATGACTTGAATCACTTTGAAGTTTTCGATTAGCCCATAATAAAAAACAAGTTGGATAGGCATAGTGGAAGGAGCCACCTTCTCCAATTTATGCCTTACTTTCTTTTTTTCTTTTTGACTTAATTATAAATTTACTGATGATAAAGTTTCTTCTTTTGAAGAAGAAGATGACGAATCAATGTCATCAATAAATCTACTTTATTATTAGAGTTTAAAATATTTTTTGTATTACATTGGAAGTAATATCTCATTTAAAGACTTAGATGTCAATCTACATCAAAATTGATGGAAAAGATAAACATGATACAAAACCTTTTAACACCATTATCTATCTAAAATTTGGGAAGATTTTGGAGTATGTTGTTGGGGAGACAAAAAGGATTTGGTAGAACACGCAAAGCAACTAAAGCAGATAAAACAAACCATATGAAGTGAAACAAAGTTATATCAAACTCGAAGTAGGGAAACCTTGTTTTAAGTAAACCATTGTTTCAAGTCACTTACGGTGGCTTTCATATAAAACAAATCATATGAAGTGAACTTGGAGTAGAGAAACCTTGTTTTAAGTAAACCATTGTTTCAAGTCACATACGGTGGCTTTCATATGGTTCCTTAACTGTTACAATTGAAAGCTCATAAACTCATTGTACCAAGCAACCCAACCGAATCTCGTTGTTTTAATTTGCCATTTGACGCAACCTTTAACGCTCAGCGGCTTATGGTCATTTATTTTGACTTTATCCCCACCCTATTTAATGAATTCAAACCACTGTTTCATGAAAAAGGCTAGACATTGCAAAATCTTTTGGTACTGTTTTTTTTGAAAAGGAGAATTATAATATAATCAAAAATATTATTCATACGAGTTATAATTTATTCAAAATACTTATAAAACATAATTAATTAATAATAAAAATACATTAGAGCTTTTAATGTTAATTAATTTAAGTTCGAATTTAACTTTGAGATGTAGTTTATTAATTTCTAGATAAATAAAAGATGGATAAAAAGCTCATCAAATTCTGTAGCTTATTAGTTAAGAATATGACAAGGTAAACGTCAAACAATGAAGATTAATGAAAAGCTTCCTGAAACTAACTGATGTGATGAATTTGATCATCGTCATTAAAAAGATTCCTGAAACTAACTGATGGGATGAATTGGATCATCGTCATAAGTGTGAACATGCGACTTTGAATCAATAATAAGGACAGAAGTCGTTTTCTGCTAACTTATGTTGATTTTTGACTGTCGAAATTATGATCTGTGTTGAAAAAGGGTTTCCGCTGCTACACATATACAGTAGTTACAAGGACAACATCATATGTAAAATGTGAAAGTCCTGTAATATACTTTGGCCGGGGAAGATTTTTTTCTGTAATTACCTATTTCTAATTCAACAACATTTCCAGTTACTAAATTTTATTCGCTAATTAATTAACTATTATGTGTATTCATTACTAGATCTGAGAGTTTTAACCATTTTTACATAATTTATAATTTATTAAAATGTCTAGAAAAATTATCTTTCTTTTTATTTCCTTATATAGTTTTAGTTGAATCGTATAAATTATGTTTGTTCTCTTGCTGTCTTTTATTATTTTGCAAAAAAAATCATTTTAATAAAAATATTTTCTTAGTATGTTGATTTTGAAACTATTAACTCTATATATACTTGCAAATAAAGTATAATGACAACCAAAGTAGATATCAACAGTGACAAATTTGTTGCAGCAAATTAAGATAAAAATATATCACTCAAGTTCAAAAGTAACTTTTATCATTTAGCAATTATACTGGTCATGCTATATGATACAGAATATTGACCTATAGAACATGTGCATTGTTATAAGTTAACAGTGGAGGGATGAGCATGCACCATTCGATGAACAACTTTAATAGAAAAGATAAATTTTAAGGGTAAGAGATAAATTAAAAGTGATTAATATTAATAAAAAATTAAGACAAATAAAGATTAAATGATTTAAATATATTAAGAGCAGACATCTTAATCTCTAGTGAAAAAATGCGAAAATTTTTTACTTAGAGACTATAAGGAAAAAAAATACTTAAGAAGAATTGAAAGGAAGTGATAAAAAATAATATAACTTTGGTGAAACTTATTAAAAATATGACTATTAATATATAAAACTTTCGAGTACTAGAATAAGGATGAAAAATCTCACATATAAAGATCTTTTTCTTTTTCATGGATCTTTTAAATATTTTTCTTCGAGACATTGATGTCTCGTAAACTAAATATTGTCTTATGTACCCTAAATATATTCTTATATTAACTTGTTTGATTTAGTTATTTATTCGTTTATCTCTTTCTTTATTTGCGTAGTTACCTATTTTATCTTTTTATTCTTATTTTTAACCTTGCTCTATATTTATTGTAGTAATGATTTTATTATATTTATTTATTTATTTATTTTTATATATTTATTAGGAGTAAAGTTGTGTACTACTAAACCTTTCTAAATATCCCATATCATCACGATTCCCAGTGAGTGTAAAAATTCGATTGAGTTTTTTATCGTTTGGTGTTGTAAATTAAGATAAAAAGTTATTTTAATATAAAGTGTGGTTGTAAAAAGTATTATTAAAAATAGAAAAAGATTTGAAAGCACTTGCTTTTTGCTACTATCCAGTTATACTTTTCTAAGAAAATGTTAAAAGAGGTTGTTAATGAAAAGACAACACCATCTTTTATTAGAAATTCAAGCCAAGAGGCCTTTTTAGTAAAATGATTAAAAAAACACAACACTCCAACATGTGAACGGTAAAAATATTTCATGTAAAACTCAGTTTAATGAATTTAATTTTTCTGTTGCTAATTTGAAAAATATGAAGATTAAAATTAATATAAATAACAAATACTAATTTTTCATTATGTTCATTATTATCATTATATAAATAATTTAATAAATAATTTGTAAAAGACAAATAATCACTCTATTACATATTCTTAAGAATGATTGCATTCAATTTGTTTTTTTTAGATAATGACATTATATTTAATTTGAATGACCTTAATTTGATTAAAGTTTGGGTCGTTTAAGTTTGATCGGATTTGAATTCGAGTCCGATTATAAAAGTGTATTGTATTAAATTTTAATAAAAATTATTAACATTTTTATAATTTTACATTATAATTTAAAATAAATATAAAAATTAAAAAAATATCTTTTACTTCTTTTTTCTTATCAAATTTATTTAAAAAATTTATTAAATTTAAAACCAAAAATAAAAATAAAAAACAAACCAACATTGTGGCAATGAAATAAACAAGGAGACAATAATGAATGATTGTCCCAAGCAAGGAGGTTGATGGCTCAGGAAGATCGAAGGCAATGGCGACCAACCCAATTTGGTTGTTTTAGTTGCATTTGCCGCAATCTTCAACAGGGCCCGATATTGAATGATATGCAGTGTGGGCAGTTCTTGGCCACTCAGTCTGGTTTAATTCCAAAGTTAATAAATTTAGTTCGAGACTTTTTTAAATTATTTTCGTGACTTTATTTAAATTTAATTAATTTAAATTGATTGAATTTCACGTTTAGGGCCAAATATTAAAATTTGGGCTAATCTTAGGTTTAATGAGCCTAAACATAACTTATTCCATCGCCTAACATAATGATATATAATATTGATAATAATTCGAGTTGGGCTCTAAAAAAATTTAAAAATTTAAATTTTAAGTTAACATTTGACTGGAAATTTTATAACTAAATTAATATTAAAATTTGGGTTGAATTGAACTAAATCTCTTAAGTCTTAACCTTACAATTTAAATTATTTTAAAATTTATACTCAAATTCAACTTAAATTTCTATCAATTTAATCTTTACTCATTAATTTTAAACAAAGTCGAATTCGAGTAAAAATGCCAATAACCATATTAGTTAGCCTTTAGATAAGGTGGATAAAAAATTTTCTTTTATTATTTAAAATTAAGGACTCTATTTTATCACTAATTCAATCATCATTTTATTTTATCATTAAATTTCAATTGCTGTTCTTTTTTTTCTTATCAATGAATAAATCTTATTATTTGTATGCTTTAAAATTTTCAGATTTTTCGAAAAGTTTATTCAATTGATAGGATTTACTAATAATATTTATTAGATCAATGAGATTGAGCGCTTTTGCAAAATACAATACAAAATATAACAAGTTTAACTTGTAGTATCTGTATAGTTTTCTTTAGTTTCTATATCCAGCTTCTTAAATATGATGTATCCAACATGATTGGCAAGGCTTTGCGTGTATAGAATTCTTAAGGTTAATACATGAAATCATTATTTCACATTTCAGTATAAAGAATAAACCCAAAGAAGAAAAAAAAAAGGAATTCAAGTTCCCACCTATGTTCTCAATTGCCACTGAGGAGAGTGATGAGATGGCACTGCCTCATTAGAAACCAGAAGGATGAAATCTACTGCTGTATTGAACTACCAAATATGTACAGGCCCTCATAAACTCATTTAAGTATACGAATTGTTTGGTACATATGGAAGTTCCTTGTCAATGCCATTCTCAGGAATTGTAGAACTTTCATGTGTAGCATAACAATTCCAGTATGATGTAGAAAAGGTTAACAAAGCTAGTAAAAGGGATGAATAGATGACTGAGTCTAACAGTAGTGGCAAACGATGCATTCATGAGCTAAAGATATAGGAAGTAAGCTTTGTTGCCTGTCTGTTTCTCGATTTATGGTCCAAATAATCCTGACAGAAGAGATGTTGATGATCTTGAATGGTGTTCAAGGAGTGATAAGACTGTTGCAGCCTTCCTACCAAGATGACCATCCTTGTGAATTTGCCTGCCAGTTAGACCGATGAGAAGTAACCTACTTCTTGAGCCATATATATCCACCATTTCCCTCGACTGGAAGACTTTCTCCAAAAGTTTCAGAGTTTCTTCAATTAAAGAATCTGACCCCCAACTCAAAACATCCAACACAGGCTTTATGGCATTAGCTTCGTGCAAAGCACTGGCACCTCTGTTAGGACAACTTTCCTGAACCAACGTGGACAGTGTGTGAATTGCTTCATGAGCAACTATTTGAATCTTTCCCTGTAAGAGTTCTATCAAGATAGGCAAAGCGTTGGCCTTAACCAGGCAAAATGTAGTTTCTACACCGCAGATACCTCCATGGGCAGCACACAGATGAGGATGTTTTGGCCGAAAGCACACGCAACCGATTGTATTGTTCATGACAACAAGCTTTGGACTGCTTTTGGAAAGTTCACCAAGGAGTCCTGCTGCTCTTGCCTTTGCCAATACTGATCCAGTTTCGAGTAAGGTTACGAGCAAGTCATAAGTTCCCAAGTCCACCACCTTCCGTTGCACCTCAAGATTCATTGGATCCGTGAACCTGAACAGTGCACTCAGAGCATTTTCTATGGCTTTCATGGTTCCTGTTCTTACAATGTTTACAAGAGCATTCAGTCCATCTAACTCAATTAGCTTCGTAGTGATTGATGCTTCAGATTTTGGAAGATTGGCTAGTAACCCTGCAGCAGCGGTCTGTACATCATTATTGTTATTGCCATTCTCTAGAAATCCCACAAGTGCCTCGAGCCTTTTTGGCTTAAGAAGGTACTCAACAACTCCTAGTGGTTCATCATAGGAAAACAGAAAGAGAAGATTTAGAGCAATTTCACGAATTTCCGAGTCAGACTCATCGAGAAGAGGAAGTATTAAAGTCAATCCGTTGGTGTTAAGCACTGCAGTCTTAACAAACACTGGATCAGATTTACATATACCAAGAAGTGCACGTAAAGCAGGCCTCTGGACATTGTGAAGTTTCATAGCTAATAAACTGTTGATGATTGGTTCCAACTCAAGCTGAGTCCCATTTCCATCAACGAAGAATTTAGTCCCATCATTTGAAGAAAGCTTTTCTAAAACTTGACAACATTTTCCAAGAACAATTGCGCACAAACGTTTAGAGAATATCATGTTTAGAATGACAGGAAGCCCACCAGCAGAGGCAATTAGCTCTTTATTTGCGCGACAGCTAGAGAGTTGAACCAGAGCAGACAGAGCCAAATCTTTTGATTCCATATTTCCTGAAGTCAACATTTCAAGCAAAGGAGGGACAATTCCTTCTTCTCCAAGTAGTTTCAAATCTGAATCAACCAATTCCATATTTACTAGAGCTCTAACCATTGAAACTCTTGAAGAAACTGGCTCTGTAAATTTTCACATTAATCAAAGCGGCGTTATTCTGTGTCCCTGTCTCAGGATACTGAGTCGATTATAAGCTACAGCAGCAAGTAAAAGTAGCAAGAACAGAAACTAAAATTGATGGAGCACTTTAAGCTGCAAAATCATAGATTCAGCTATCTGAAAATTAACTGAGACATGCATCCTAAGAAGAAGAATTCAACCTTGATCACCATTACGTGTCACATTTTTCCGGAGATGCAATGCATTTGATGCAATATTATATTGCAATGTTCTCAATAATATCATAAGTAGCACCGCATTGCACACCACATGCATACGACTTGAAATAACAAAGAAACATAGAGTATAATCATTGGTAATTGAAGACAGGTCTAACTAAATAACTATATTAACTGGAAGCCTTTAATTTTGGCCAGATATTTAAATTCGTCAAATTGACTAAAATCACACTAAAAGAAGGAAAAGAATTCTAACCTTGTACAAGCCTGTCAATAAGTGGTTTATACCAGCCCGACTTTGCAGCTTGAGAAATGCTCTCCTCATCAACTTCAAAAAGTTGTTTCAATATTGTCTCTGCATAGGTAGCTGAATCTCTCACTGGCCCACTCAAAAGGGGGACAAGGCAACCAACTGCACCACATAGTGTTGAAAGTTTCCGGCAGGCAGACACATTCCAAGTAGACCTGTCCTGCAGCAACTCATGAAGCAACTCTACCGCATCCTTTGCAATGTTTGAATCATGTGCTAAACAGGGAAGAATGTCATCCAAAACCCCATATTCAATAACCTTTTCCTATAAAACATGATTCACAGTTAGAACTCCAATCTCTCGAGTCAATAAGACTACTACTTTACATTTTTTTTCCTTCTCAAATAAAACCTATAAATAATGTTTCCAAATGAATTAGATGTTATGCCAAGAACAAACAAAAAATTGGCTCCAGAAGTAGGACAGCACTCACCCCCAATAAAATCTGGTTATGTCAGTATGATTCCCAGATTTCTTGCCAACTAGAGATGCCAAATGTTTATCATGAGGGCAACAATTTCCAGATGCTTCACTAAATAGAGATGCCAAATGTTTATCATGAAGGCAACAATTTCCAGATGCTTCACTAAATAGAGATGCAAATATGTGGCATGAGCTAGATAGCAGTTTTCAAGGATAAAATGGAAAAGGTTAGTTATAGAGAGAGCATTATTAACAGACAGGCTTTGTGTTTGAAAACAAAGGATAATTAGAGATTATTCATATTCTACCTATGATTATTTCAACAACTTTTAACATAACAGTTTCAGAATTACCACAGAAGTTTTGCAAGTGTCAAATACTAAAGTTCAAAGCTATCATCGGCAGATGATTTTTGACATTAAGGATAGTAAAAACTAAGGATGTCTAAAGCATTGCTTGTTAGCAGAACCAGTGTGTGTGCCCCAAATTACCACAAAAGATAAATTACCTTATTTCTCGCATGCCCCTTCACAGTATATTTGAGTGTGACTAAGATCTTCCTTTTGAGATCTGTGTTACTGGAGCTTCCAAGGATGGTTATGACAATATCAGTAAGTTCTGCTATACAAATCCAGTCTTTGTTTACGGAGTTCTCTGTCATTAGATCTTGCATTTGGCTTAACGCTTCTTCCACAGATGCATCAGAACCTGAGAGCAACTTTTCTTTACATGCTCTGATCCTTAGGCAATAATTTAGTTCTCTCCATTCCTCTATGGATTGTCTAAGAGGAAGGTTAGACCTTAAAGTTTTATCTTTGAGAATTTCACCTGTTTCTGGGTCAGTCATCTTTCCACGGTTAAACCAATCTTCAATTGCAGCTCTCTCACATGTAGTACCAGTGCAAAGGCTAACAGGATCAATCATCACAGTCCCATTTATCGCACAAAGGAAAGGAGTAAATGGAGCAATGTGTTCTTCCCTAGCATCATATCTCTCCATAGCTTGAAGCCTTTGAAAATACTGCCTCTTGACTTCTATATAATCTCGGGCAGCATCAGCTCTAGAAAGCAACTCAATAACCTGCTCCAAGAAAAAAACTTCAGCTCTTTCTTTCCGTTTGGCAGCTTCCTCTTTTTCATTTCTAAAATTCTCTAGCTCTTTGCTTATTTGCGAATGTTCAACTGGTACCCCAACTGCTGTAGCTATTTCATCCAGCATAAGGTTTGCAAACTCCTGGTCTAATTTCTGATCTCGAATACCCTGGTGTAACTTGTCAACAATTTGGAAGTGGGAACTTGCGGCTTCAAATTCCACCCTTTGCATTTCATTGTGTAGCCTATTCACTTGGCTTGACATACCTGAAAGGACATCTGCATTTGCAAGAGAAAATGCAGCCAAAGACCTCCCAATATCCCTTGTCACTTCTTGTACCTCGCTGACAATGTGTCTGCACTTTACAAGTAAGTAGAAACGGGCTCGATCTTTATACTTATCAACCAAACTATTTGCCCTTTTGACATCTGCTTCGAGAGTTTGAAGTGCAAGCCTAGTAGCTTGAGAATCGTTCAGTTTTTTAAGCTGCAGTTCCTTCAACACTGGTTCAATGTCAAATAGGTGCTTGGACAGCACTTTGAAACTTTCCTTTTCAATGAGAACATCCTTTGCAGCCTCAGCTGTCTTAAGGACCTGTTTTATTAGCACAGCCAAAAGCGGTCCCATGGGAATCATCTCCATTGCCTTTGAATTTCACTGTGATGAATCCTCAACACGGTGATTGACAATATGTATATCAAATCACTTGATTCACTGTGTTCTTTGCCAGCACCATAACACTCCTTTTCTTCGTAGCTGATAATATCCTACAAAGTTTTAGATATAAACAGCTTTCCAATGATTTCCAGGAAGGCCGCATCCAATCAACCTGATCACTGGACCAACTTAGTCTTAACAGTTTGACCTAACAAGAAGACCAATTAAAGGAAATCAAAAGATAATGAAAAAGCAACTACATATCTTCCAGCGTATCCAGGAAATCACAATAACTTACCACGAAAGGAAAAAAAAAGAATGATGTGTATGTTATTATCAAGAACTTGGGTTGGGTTAAGCATGTAAAATTCACGTTATTTACTGTTTACACCTCAAAAACCGAGAAAATGAATTAATTGAAACAGAAGCCAGAAGAAGTTATTAGCTTGCTGTTTCTCAAGACATGCAGTACAAAGCTTCGCCGGAGCAAACAACGTACGATAGATACGAAGTAGACAAAGAAAATGCAAATGAAACAGCAATAAAGTGACTTTACCTCTTAGCTCCGTAGCATGGAAGAGAAAGAGAGAGAAGGAGAAAATGTTGGATTATTTAGAGTGTCTCTGCATTGACTTGAAGTCAATTTTAAAGCTTGAAAATCTACTACCTCTCTTTCTTTCTTGCGTTCAGATTGATAAGTCAATTCCTCAGCTATCCATTACATAACAGAATTTTCCGGGAAAAATCAAAGCAAAACCGTTTTTCAGAAAAGTCAGAGTATCCCCCATTTTCAGATTTCTGTTGGTAGTATTGTGGTTGATTTTGTCATCACATTTTAGATCGATTGGGTGACAACCGAAAACTCCTGGTAATTTCCCAGAAAAATATCACTAAATTGCGACCAAGTCCATGACGTGACTGTTCTGATTCAATTGTGAAGTGATTTAATTGGTAATACGCAATTTGCAAAATTTACCCAGTTTGCATCTAACAAAATATCGGCTTGGTGATGACTTTTCACCCAACAAGACTGTATTTTGGACGTCAACCCCAACAACAAAATTCAACTTGAAACATAATTTTATAAAATGTTTAAATTAAACAATGTTTTTAAAATGTACACTTAAATTTTTTTTAGTTTTTTTTTTAAATTCACTATCACACATTTAATTTTTAAAATAATCAAAAAGTAAGTTTTTTATAAGGATGAAACTCACTTTTATAGATTTTCCTTTTTTAGCTAAAAAATAAAATTGATATCACATTAATTTTTTTCCATTTAAGATTTTATTATTTCTAAACGTTTTTAAAACGTTAAGAGTTAAATTTATCCACTACATTAGAGTATGCTATAAACGTTGAGGCAACGCTTCATATGTCATTGATCAAAACCAGTTCCCCATGTCAACGATTCTTTTCGTTTCAAGCCACCAAACAAAATTTACAACTTTTTCTACTTCCTACCAAACCAAAAGGAGGAATCGGCAATGACTTTTGATGCCCAAGTAATGTGATCGTCTTTTCCTTAACCTAAAGTGATTGGCAGGATTATAGTCCAGAATAGGATATGCGTATGCCTGACTCCAGGTGACAAGTGGCGGAGACAGATAATAGATTTGGCAGTATTATCGGTAAACGTTTGAACAAGACATCTTCATCAAACACATATTATTCAACTATTTATATATGAAACAGGGTTTTTCAGCTGCATAGTACACATTTTTTCATGAGATATGGTCTTGTAAACTAGTAAGAGCTACAACCTCTTTAGTGGTTACAACAGCCGGATATCAACCATTCTTTCTCTTGCGAGCCAATTCCCGCGCCATTTCCCTAAGCTCCTCAGGTGATGGAGGCCTTGGTCCCTCGGGGGGGTATACCACGTATGAACGCTTCAAACCAGAAAATAAACCAAAAGATATCATTGAAAAGGGCAAATGTTAGGACTGTGCACCATATCAAGACCCCAAAATTTCTTTTCCAACATGATTTTAGAAAAGAAAAAAATCAAAATGTCATAGTGTAACAGATTAAAAATTCACATAACAAGAAAATTAATAATTGCACTGATAAGCTAAAAAGTTATACGAGCATTTCCAGATAACATGTCTCTGATATCAAGGTGAAACTTATTCCCTTCAATTTAAAGTCAATTTGAGTTGTGTGATAACAATAATATATCACTAAAGATGAGATACTACTCAATTCTTACTAATGCAAAAGAAAATTTGCTAAACTTCCTTCCATTGGACCAACAAGATGGTCATATAGGGCTGGGGATCTGAAATGAGGAAAATTCAAGAGACCAGCAAGACATTTTTGGAACAAATACATGGACTTTCAGTCATCAGAGATACTGATATGGTTTGCAGATCTCAATCAATAATCATCTCAGGCTAATATAGAGATGAGCTCCTACATCAGCACTCCACGTAAAATATTACTCGGACCCCAGCTAATTTCCATTAAGAAATCTGAAAAATTGTACAGCCCCATATGAATTTCAATGTGATTGATTCAGTTTTAACTGTTGAAGAATCCTGAAAACCTAAATACAAACTGCGGACCCACCATCAAATATGATCTCACTCGAGAAGTCTTGCTAGATGATGTCCTCTAACACCGCGACCGTCTAAGAGAAACAGATTCCCAATTACTCTCCTAAGGTAACTAAACATTCGATCGGTATTCGAATTCTGAACAGTTTCTTGTGAATATCTATTAAAAGATACTCACTTTGCTGCTACATCTTGTATAGTCAAGCATATCATTCTCATCATTTTGCATAATTTTAAATGCTCAACACTATGAGTCCAATGGTTAGCTTGCACAAAATCCAATAAGCACTAGATTATGACCCACCAATGTTAACCCCATGACAATACCCTAAACTAACAAATAATTTACCTGAAAATTCAGTAAATTTAACAAGAAAAAAAGGAAACTGTCTCAATGTAGAGAGAGAGAGAGAGAGAATACGTTTCCCATGAACTTCTGAAGATTCTTGGAGTTGTTGGCGAAGGTATACATGAGAAAGATGGGAATAGTAACATAAATACCGAATTTAGCAATCTCCAAAATCCCTTTCGATGTTCCAAGAGACGACATTCTCTTAACCTAATAAAGAAGAAGACGGAAACAGTCGTCCAACTAAACAGAACTGAGAAGCAACTAGAACTAGTTGCGACGAGCAGATAACATTTGCAATGGGCCCAAACCCACTGCTTTACAAACTTAGGCCTACAACTATGAGGCCCAACATTAAATGGCTTTAGGTTCGATATTACTAGGAGACAGCCTACAAATGTGAGAGTAAACTCTTACATTAATGTCTTGTGAACTAATTAGCAATTTTACCAGAGCCAATAACTCGGTTTAACGAATGCACTTTAACCCATTGTGTTTTAACTCTTAGTTTATTTTTAAAATGAACTTATTAGGAATAATTGACTTTAAAATTCAAAAAGACTTTTTTATTCATTATTTTTTTTGTTATCTTCAGTCTATTCTCATAGTCACAAAAAAATTTATGAACTATCCAAATTATCCCAAGTTTTTTTTAATTTTGTTTCATAAATAATTTTTCTTTTTAAAATTTTTCCATAAATTAACTATCATGAAATACAATCGTAAAGATAATGATATTTTTAGTAATTTTTCATTTTTATTTATTAACGGTCAAAATATAATTCATCCTTAAAATAATTTTTATTTTTTAAATAAACAATAATGAAATAAAGAAAAAAATAAAGAGTTATAATGTATTTCAGTCAACAAAAAATTAAAAAAGTATTTTTGTTCAAAAAAATATAACATATATAGTTATGCTGATAGTATCATAATATAGGAATAAAAGAGTCTTTTTTTAATTTTAAACTCCTTTAGTTAACGGTCAGAAGAGGCAATAAGTCTATTCTTAGAATTAAGCTGGTCATATAGAAGTAAGGATAAAATAAATGAGGTTAAATGTATTAAAACCTACTTTTTAAACTAACAATCATTTTAAATATTTTATTCCTATCCTTTTTCATCTAATCTAAGGTGAAACCTAATATCTATGGCTTGGCCCGTTCTTTTGAAAAAGTAAAAGGAAGTCATGTCATGCATCAACCTAATCACAAAATATCTCAACTTTTGGGTGGTAAATTAGATTGGATTGCGATTGTGAGTTGACTAAATTTTAAATGATTCAAATTGATTTAATTAATTTTTTAAAATATATTTAATTATCCTAATTATTTTAAAAGAGTATAGGGATACATAACATACATCAATCTAATTACAAAACATTTTAATTTTACAAATAATAAATTAATTTGGTTTGATTTGATTTAAGTAAATTTGACTTAAATTTGTTAAGTAAAATGTAAAAAGATATTATTTCAAATCTCAAAATATATTAGAATTAAAATAAAAAAAGAAGTGGAGCTTAAATTATATTCACTCATATAAACATATTTTAGTGTTACTTTTAGTAGAGATGGCAAATGGACTTCGACCTCGGCCTTTTTAAAAAAGTTGAACTTCGGGTCAAGTTAGGGCTCAAGCTACTCAAACCAAGCTTAACTTAAATTATAACTTTTAAAGCAAAATAACGCCATTTTATTAATTTATTAAAAGAAGCATTGTTTTGAATTTTTCATTAAATGAATAGGTAGGATTGAGTTGGGCTTGTGATTAAATTGAGTTGCCTAGGGCTCGCTTGATCATGCCCGGATAGAAGAGGATCTCCAACCCGACTTCGCTCGTTATCATCCCCAATTTTCTAATCTAAAAGAATAATCATCAAAGATTTTGAGGGGTTTCAACTCAAATAACTTATTAGAGGATTACAAATTTATAGAAAACCCATAATTCAAGAGGCCAAGAATTTGGGAAAGCATCAAAATCCAACAACTCTTGACTCCAGTTTGTATTTTCAACATTTTTCGATCTTAAAGATCACATTTTATTTATTTTCAATACCAACTCGCATTTACACACATGGTTGAATTGGGTTCATATGCACTTGGACAGCCTCTTAGCCTCCCAATTGCTTGTTCTGCTTTGCGTCAATTGTTGACCTTTCCACATGCACTGTCATGCTCATACGGGTTAGAGTATGGGACTCCTCATCCAAATCACAATTAATTATTATTATTAGTAAGAAAATTCATTTCCTAATTATCTTTTAAAAGATTAACGGAGAAATTGTAACTCAATTTGTTTTATAATTTCGCTTTATTAAAAATGAAAATATTAGTTTTAAATTCCAATGAATCGTCTAATATAACATGAGTCTATCTTAAGAAAAAGAACAATAATTTTCTCTTGGATGAGTATCTGCCCTTTCATGAATGTCAAAAGTCGGGCAGACGTTTGTAGATTATATACTTAATTAATAATGATTTTGGAAAGAAAAAAAAAGAGAAATACAATACTCGTTGGTAGGTTGATTACACGTATATGGTGTGCACGGACTGTTACAAGCTCTCCATTCGGTGTTTTATTAAAATATATTTTTTAAAGTGAAAATCTGACAAGACCTTCTGAAACGGTTCTTAAGTACACCACCATGTTATAAAATCCTTAAAGCGACAACAAATTATATTTATACGGGAAGACCAAGGCAAAAAGATTGAAGAAAGACAGCAGAAACACAAACCTCCCGAGTAAAGAAGGAAACAAAGATTCACTTTTCCTCGAGAAATTAATTTGTTATATGACGAGTTTAATTTAAATTTTGATAACCTTTTAAGTGTCACAAGACCTATTATTAATTATTTTCAGAATACGTATGTTTTAAATGGCAATTTCCACTGAATAATGTGAAATTATGTTACGGTCTAATTGTCCCATATCGGTAATAAAAAAGACTGAAGTGAAGTTTATAAGTTTATGAATTTTTTAACCCTTCAAACTAGCTTTTGTCGTTGATTTTTCCATAAGATCTATAACAATTAGTATCAGAGCTAACATCATTCTTTTAAGTCCTCGTGCCACGTCCACTGATAATGATGCCGGCATTGCAGTGTTCGCTCGAGGCTAGAAAAAATCTAACACGCAGCCAGTTTGTGGGTATGTGAGTGGTGACGCCGGTATAGTAGTGCTCACCCGGGACTAGAAAAGGTCTAGCGCACAACCAATCCTCTGATGCCTGGGCTGCGAATCCTGGTAGAATATTACGATCTAATCACATCAATAATAAAAGAGATTAAAATGGAGTTTATAGGGTTTTGAGATTGGTTCTCCCGTAAGACTTATAACAAATTAATAGAAAAAACAGTACATTGCTTATTTTGGAAATATTTCAACAAACACCCCCCTTATTTTTATTATGATTTTTATATAAAGACTTTGAAATTAGCCTTTGCTTGACACTTATAAACTAAAAACAATTTAAAATGATAAATAGGATTATAATGAATCCAACTAGTTGCCATATCAGGCTAGTGGAGTTGTGATTGGCAAGGATAATATTTAAAACTACGTCAGGTTAAAAGTCACTTTGTACTAATTTGAAAAGTGAGTAAAGTAATTGTTTAGCTGTTTGCCATTAGCATTTTTATCCACCTATGCTGTTTAATAAATCAGAAATAGTATTATAAATTGACACAAGATATCAGCAGTACATTTTTTTTAATAATAGTGAAATTTGTAAAGACAAATTTTTAGAAATGAATTTAATAAATATTAAATATAATAATTTATAATTTATAATTTATAATTGATACATTGAAATATATTTAATAAATTAACAATTGGAAATTCAATGACAAATTTTATTCAACTAAATTTAGGGATGACAGTAGACTAACTTATAGGATTAAATTCGGGTATTTTTAATGGGCCGACCTGTGGGTTAAATCAGACCTATATCGATTCGAAGCTTAACTTTTATAAACAAAACAATATCATTTTTTAAAAAAGGGTTAGGTCTCAAACGAGAGAATTTATATAATCCAAATTCAAATTTAATTAAAAAATATTATTTTACACTTTTAATTTTAAAAAAATTGAGATACCTATCGCCATTTCCAGCTAAATTCAATATATATCCCTACATATGAGTAAAGAGGTAGAAAAGGAAATTCATATGAGGTATTTCACATATACGTCATGATTTAGGTCGTATAGCGTTTGTTCGCTAGGAAAGATTGGTGTGATGTGACTTCATTGATGAGAAAATGTAATTGCCACACCAAATATAATTTAGCAAACTTACTTTGACTTTGCATCTTATTAACATTTTTGTCGAACTTAAATACAGGTAGCATTTTATTACTTGTCACAACTTAAGATCTTACCGCGATCTTTAAGGTCTCCTAATAATAATGTTGTGTTCACTTGTTTAAAAGAAAACGTGGAAACGAAAATAACATAAGATAGAAAACGTAGTTAACTTTAATATCCTACGCACATATTAATTTTGAAATTAATTATAAAAATTATAACTTGACGGCTATATAACTATATAAAAAAATTACGAAATAATTTAAACATATTTAAAAGATAAAAGTAGTCAAATCAAATATATGATTTTATTTTTTCCTGATTATTTATTGAATGACCAGTTGGCCGGCTGGGATTGGATGAGTAGAAGTCAATGACAATTGACAAGATGCAATGGATTGCAACATAGACAATTCAGTCACGTTTTAATTGTAATTTAATGCTAACTACCGTTGAAAATTATATTGCTGCTTTTGTCTGTTCTACTTCTGCCTCCACAAATAAAAATTAAATAGATATTTAAAGTTTAAAATTTTAAGCATTATTAAACCGTCAGGTATACAATTAAAATATGATTAAATTTTAATCAAAAAATATATATGATTAAAATTATTAATGATTGGAAAATCACATATTATAAATTATTTAATAACTTATAGTTTAAAAATAAGTAATAAATTTAATTTAATTGGTATTTATAATTTTATTACATTTTAATCTTAATTAAGTAACTTTTCATCATAACATCAATAAAAAAAAAAGATGAGTTTATATTGACATTAAATCTAGTTCTCTCTTTAGTTGCCTAGTAAGGCTCGTTTAGCATCGAATGATGTCTTTTTATTGGTCCAAGTAGACAAAGGCCATCTAATTGTTCCTTTCCCTGCCACGAAGTACAAAAGACAAAATTTAAAACTTAAAAATATACTCTAAAATCTCGCAAGTTGAGGATCATCTTAGGATGCTTGGATTATGGGTTTGAGAATGGATTAATGAGTATAGAAAAAAATGCATATAGTTGATTTTATATTATAATTAGAGGGCATATCTCATTTTCAAAAATCGTCCATACCCTTTATATATATGAAGAATAAGTTTTATTTATGGGTTTGAGTAAGTGTGTGATAAAGGTTGTCCTTAACATACAAATTAATTAATTAATTAAAATATAATTAATTAAGATATAATTAATTCAATACAATTAATTAAAATATACTTAATTACAATATAATTAATTACAATATAGTTAATTAATTATATTATTCTCTTTTTTAGATGTTCAATATAATTATATTATTATCTTTTTTAGCTGTTAAATATAATTAATTAAAATATATTAAAATTTGATGTAAAATAAAATTTTAATATATTTTTATTTCTAAAAAATTTAACAAATTTGTATTTCTCATTATTTTAGCAAACTAACAACTGTCAACGGTAATGATAATCATTTATTACTCTTAACCAACCATCGTCATTATAATAATTATATTCATTTTCATTTCTCACTGTATTCATTCTTATTCTTATTTTCATTCTCCCGTACGAACTAACTGCCTCTTAATCTTTTTTTATGTGGATAAGATTGAAATGGTCATTCTTTCAAGAAGTATTGTGTAAAATTTGAGATGTATTAATATTTATAAATTACAAGTCATTTAATAAATCAATAATTACTATAATTTAAAAAATATATTTCAAAAATCTAAATCAAGTCCTTTGATCTTATGTACCATTGATCGATTAATTTATACTGTTTTATAGAATATCTTTCTTTGTCGAGTTTTCCTATTGGATGTATTAGTGAAAGCACCCTGTAACTTATTGTGTGACCTAAACTTTTAAATTCACAATCATTAAAATTCTATCAATTTAAATGTTTTAAATTATTATTTAGCGGATGTCTTCAGCTCTTAATTACTTCTTTAGGTTGGCTAATCATCATTATTTTAACAAAGCAAAGACTAATTATTTAGTATGCAGGCCCGATAGCTGGAGTTAGTGGCCAAAACGGTCCATTCCAATAATTAAAAAACTTCAAACAAAGTCACATCAATGAATTAATCAAATTATTAACTTAGGTAATGGAGCATCTCATTTATGATCATGACTCCTTCACGTAAAGAGTACTAAAGTGATAAGGGGCACTTTACTTGAAAATAAATGCTCATTGGGTGTTGCTTATCAAAGTATACGTATAGTGCGTCCCACCTTTAGAATAAATCAACTGAAAGGAGCTTACTGGTCTGGTTTGGTCTTTAATTATGTATTTGTGTGCAACTTGGAACCAATACGTGTAGACTGACGACATTGGAAGGGAAAAAAAAAGAAAAGAATATATAATAAAGATAAAGAATACAAGCTAATCAAGAGAAAAAAACAGAAAATTTATACAATAGTAATAAAGGAAGTCATTTTCATAAAACTAATTAAAATTTTATATTTCGTTCTTTATAATTTTAAAATTATAGTAAATAGTTTTTATTTACCTACAAAATCAACTAAAAATTTTATATTTTTCTATTTTATTTTTCGAGAACAATCTTTCTATTAATTATAAATAAGGTCTCTTTCAATTTTCTTTTGAATGAGGAGCACAGGCTTGATTCATTTATTACGGGAATATCAAATATGTGATTCACGCGCTTACACAATAGGAAATGACCTAATCAACAAAACGTGTTAAATAAATATGAGATTAGTAATTAACTTAAATCATACGGCTGGGCTTACTGTTGCTTAAAAGATATACGAATATTCCAATGATGACAACAGCTTCCTCTCTGCCTTAAGTAACTCTTAATTAATCTTTGTTTCATTCATATTGTAATCTAGAGTTAATTATACTTTTATTTTTATATATTTAAAATTTTATATTACATAATACAACCATATTTTATTAATTTTCTATTAAATAAATAATAGTGAAATTGGACTAAAGTGGGATCCACCCATTAAAAAACAAAGAAAAACGGGTCTCACCAGACCTAAAAACTCGAAACTTCAGGAATTATAGGTCACCTGTAAGCTGACATGGCACGCGGACAGCCGTCAAACTAGATCCAGCAATGACGCAACAACCGCCAAACGAAAAGAAGAGAGAGAGAGAGCGACCTCGTAGCTCACGACACTTCACGTCACGAAAAATACCAAAACACCCTCCCCTCTCTCCGTCTGTCTCTGTTACACCGTCAACGTGAAATTTCTCAGCAAGTTGAAGTGTGGTTTCCAGGTGCTTTTCGCAAAGAAAAAAACAAGGGCTGCTCCTCCAAAATTGACTAAAGACAGCACTCAGATCAAGTTCAGTTTTTAAGTTTATATTAGGGAAGATTAATTTCGCTGTTAACGCACTAATGGCCAGTCCTTGCATGATTTGATGAGATGCTAAAGAGAGAGAAAATGACATTTTTTAAAGGAACGGTGATAAGCTAATATGTAAAAGGCAATTGATATTTCAAGTTGAAGGCTGTTGAGATAGTTGGCACCATAGATATTATTAGTCTTTATTGCTTTCTTAGTGCTTGTTCCTTTCACTCCTTTTATTTATTATTCTATTCTTTTGGGTTTTGCATTTGCAATTTTCTACGTTTCTCCCGGTTAATTACTTTAATTTTAAACACAAGATTAGTCTCTCTAATGCCTATAGATCCCGAATTGAAACATAATCCTAACTAATATATTATCATTCTATTCTTTCCGATCCTATTTAAATTCAAGATCCAAGTGAAATCAATCCTCCTATTCCAGTGTTTCTGAATTCGTAGAGAAAATAGCGTTTTTATGAGCCATTGTGAATTTTGTTGCATGTAACGTTATAAATTGTATAAAATATAAGAATATATTCAAAGGAATAATTTGCTTTTATTAAGAAATCTATTATTGTATCGATTAAATTCAGTTAGGAAAACAACCTATACCATAGAGTCAGAGTTAATGTATCCAGCTGTTGGTCATTACAGGAGGGATTAATGACAGTACCAAAAATAACCAGAAGATGATTAGATTAAGATAATCACAATTAACCAAACTCGTCAGGGGCAAATTGGGAAACATAGATCCTGAAAACCTACCCGAAGTCCCTGTACAACAGTATAAAACCCCCTAGACTAAGTGATCAGACCTCGTCTGGTGGGTTGTTGTTATTAAGGCCTTTCCCTACGCGCCACCAGCAATGGAACCGCGAGCACCGCCGCTGCAGGGGCAGCTGCAGCGGAGCATCTCCGCACCCAACAACACAACTGTCCTCAACAAATATCAACTGGGCAGACTTCTGGGGCGAGGTAGCTTTGCGAAAGTGTACGCCGGTCGTGCTTTAACTGACAACAAAATCGTGGCGGTTAAAATAATCGACAAGGCACGAACAGACGCCGCCATGGAACCTCGGATCATATCCGAGATCTCCGCCATGCGACGCTTGCAGTACCACCCCAACATCCTCGGAATCCACGAGGTTATGGCCACCAAGACCAGGATTTACCTCGTCATGGAACTGGCGTCCGGTGGGGACCTTTTCACGAACGTTCTTCAACGTGGGAAGATGAAAGAGCCGACGGCTCGCAGGTACTTTCAACAGCTCGTTTCGGCTCTCAGTTTCTGCCATCAAAACGGCGTTGCGCATCGCGACGTTAAGCCTCACAACATCCTCTTAGATGAAAAGGGTAACTTGAAAGTTTCGGACTTTGGGCTCTCAGCTTTGGCTCATGAGGCGAACAGCGTTAACGGGATGCTTCACACGGCTTGTGGGACGCCGGGGTTCACGGCGCCGGAGGTGATGTCGAGGCGCGACGGCGGCTACGACGGAGCTAAAGCAGACGCTTGGTCTTGTGGGGTTATTCTGTTTTTTCTGTTGACTGCTACTTTGCCTTTTGATGACAGAAGCATTGCGAATATGTTTAAGAGGATTTACAGGAAAGATTATCAAATACCTCCATGGGTCTCGAAGCCGGTTAAGTCGATCGTGAACCAGCTTCTTGATCCGAATCCTGATACCAGAATGAGTATAGAAGGAATCATGAAACACTCTTGGTTTACAAAGAAATTCGAGTCGCCAAGTCAAAGGAGTGCATTAGAGTTGGATGAAACGAAGCTTTGCAGACCCTATGCAAATGTAAATGCATTTGATTTAATATCCTTGTCTTCAGGATTGAATCTATCGGGGCTTTTCGAGGTTGTGAACAGAAAAGACAAGAGATTCACGTCGAGCCAGACGGTGGACAGAGTGATGGACAGAGTGAGAGAGGTGGGAGGAAGATCTGGATATAGGATTATTGAGGGTAAGGGTGGGGCTCTTGGGTTAGGGAAAGGGAGAGTCAGTTTGGTGTTTGAGGTTCTGGAGATTGCAGAGAGGTTGTTGCTTGTAGAAATGAAGGTGGTGGAGGGTGGTTTAATTGAGTTTGAAGAGACTCACTGGGGAGAGTTGAAGGATGGGCTTGAAGATGTTGTACTTCAATGGCACAATGATGCCATCTAAAGAGGCTGAATTATACCTATATGGAGTTTCTGGGTATTGAATATTGGCTTCAAGGGAAAACAATGGTTGATCATCGTACATGGAAAGAATTCTTTAGAAATCACATTAGTGTTTTAACCTTATAAGAATAGATTGCAGTGTTTCTTAATCTAAGCTTGTAAATGTAACCATGGTTTGTGTAGAATAAGATTTCTTTGCTATTATGGTTTTCTCCTTCTGATCTTTTCATTTGGCGAATGACACAAACCTATATTTAGATCATATGAATAAACACTGAACGCATCTAAGTGTTTTTCTTCCGGGGTTAAGAATATACATCCAAAAGAAGTGTTTTAAGAAGACTTTCTAAAACAATTTGTCAACTTGCACATAAATTGTGACTATAATTATTTCCTGGCTACTGCAGGACATATATGATGGAACGGACGATTATTATGGAGGAAAGCCTGACAAGACAGAAGTATCTCTGACGAAAACTCCGATTCCTAATCACTAATAATGGAAGTACGACCCTAGATTCCAATGCCCAATGATTGCAACTGACGACCCTTTCTTATTATATAGTGGAATAGGCTTAGAGTGGAAAAGACGTGTTATATGTTGTGGCACAGTGGCAGACCAGTTGGGCTTGCGCGTTTCTAACCTGTAACTGCTAATGCACCTCCCTGGAGCCATTACTTATCACTGATTCACTTGCCTGGCCCCGGCATCCAAGAAACATCTTCTACTCCTGTCTGATTTAAAATATTATTTGATCTGGAAGAGCAAAGGCAGAAGACGAATTGAGTATAGGAACAAATTGATGCAAAACTGGTTGAACATTGGGAACTGTCTATGAGGATTGTTCTCACATTCTACGGGTTGTGCTCCAAGTATTTACAGATTTGCTTATGCATTACAATCTCACCAATATTCAACATAATTGTCTACCGTAATTCTGCGGAAGCTGCTAAAAAGTTGCTAAATCATAGATCATCGTCGTAATCTATCTCAAGTACAGAAGAGAGAGCTAGCAACCATGCTTGCAAGCCACTCCGTGCATCCTTTTTTCTCGCGGCCTCTAGCTTGCTAATAGCTAGCTTTGATATTCCACATTTCAGTAAAACTATTCCCAGAGATCTGAATGTACAGTCATCAGGTTGAATGGCAGCTTTGACCATTTCCTGGAAAGTTCCCATCGCCTCTCTGAATCTACCATCCAATGAATATAACCCCAGCACGTTATTGTAGCTCAATAAATCGGTCAAGAGGCCTAATTCTTTCATCTGCTTGGCAATCTGAATGGCTTCCTCAAACCTGCCAAGTCGCTTGTACATACATAACATCATGGCAAAAGTGAACTCATTTGCTTGCCCTTTTCTGTTCAAACTTTCAAATATCTCTTCAGCTTGTTCAACCATAGATTGCTCTGTGTAAAGGTCTATCATACAATTTGAAGAGTATATATCAGGACCAGTATCTGATGATTGTAGTAGTTTGTACGCTTCCTGTGCTTCTTTCAAGTATCCAACTTTGGTATAGAGCTTGATCAAGGAGTTGTAAATTACTGTATTCCCTGGCAGACCTGCCTTTTTCATTGCATCAACATAAGTGGTCGCTTTTTTAACACTTCCAGCATTAGCAAAAGCATTTATCAATACCCCATAAACTATGATGTCTGGCTTCACATCAAAGGCAAGCATCTCTTCATATAGTGCCACTGCTGCTTCCAATTTATCTAGCTTCACGAAGCTTGAGATCACAGCACAATATGGAACACAGTCATTTACCAATCCTGCATCTTGCATCTTCCTCAGGTACAGTTTTGCCTTTTCAGGAAGGTCAGAACTAGCCAAAATCTGTATAAGAGAGCTATAGGTACATTTGTCTGCAACTACACCATGAGCCTCCATGCTTTCAAATAGTTTACTTGCCTTATCATAACTCTGTCCTAAACCATATGCTTTAATCATCACATTAAAGTCAAGGACGCTAAGTTTCTTCATCTCCAGGCAGCAAGTGAATACTTTCTCAGCTTCCAAAGTATACCCACGCTCCCCATAAGCATCAATGTTGGCAGAATAGCACTCAGAACTCATATTTCCAGCAAGGTGAAACCTCCTGAACCACAACCATGACTTTTCAAGCATCCCAGAACCTATATACATTCTAGTCAGAGCAGACTGGGTATATTCATCGATCTTAAGACCTTTCATATCCATTTCGAATAAAAGTGCCTCAGCTTGACTAACCTTATGCCTAATAGAGAATGCATATAAAAGAGTCCTGTAACTCACAAGGTCTGGCTCTAACTGTGCCTCCTTCATCCTTTTAAAGTAGAACTCAGCCATGTCGATATCATTATGCTTGGCATGTAGGGAAATCAGGATGTTATATGTTCTTGTGTCTGGTGGGCATCTAAGTTTCTCCATTGTTTGTATTAAAGAAGACACTTCATCAAGGTGTCCATGGTTACCACATATGTGAATCATTGTATTGAAAGTTACCGTGGTTGGAACAATCCCCTCTCTAAGCATCCGTCCAAAGGTCTCGGATGCTTCTTTAAGTTGGCCAGCCTTTCCATATGTATCTATTAACGTATTGTATGTGTGTGAACTCAAAGATACATTCACTTGAGCATATTCCTCTCCTTTACCTATAGTTATACACGTTCCTTCATGCTTAGAATGTTCACGCAACGACCACCTCTTGAAGAACTCTTCGGCTTTTTGAAACTCCCCCGCTTTCTTATACATTTGAACAACAGTCCCCATTGTTACCTCATCAGGTTCCATTCCTTGCCACTTCATCGTCTCAAGCCAGCAAGCTGCCTCTTTTCTCAGACCACCTTTGCTGTAAACATCAATTAGTGTACCATATGTAGAATTAACAGGTGATATGCCTCTATCACACATTTCGTGCCATAAACTCTCAACATGTTCCCACTTTCGTGCTTTGCCAAGTATCCTAAGCATGATATTATAGTGAATCACATTCAGCTCATAGCAACCCTTTCGCTTGAACCACTCAAAAATCTCCACAGCTCTTTCCCAGCTCGACTGCTCCTTTAGAATTATACTCCTCTCTTTGTTACTAAGCGTATCCTCCCATCGCCGAAAGGCCTCATCCAAGTCCTGAACCGTATCCAAAGCTTGCAAAATCAATGGAATACAGCCTCCGTATTTCATCGAACACTTGGCACGCACATTTCCTAACGAAACATTTTCCCTCAACCATCCAATTTCCTCTCCAGATTTCTTGACACCCTCAGTTCTAGAACTATCCCAAGTGGGTTCTCTCGGTTCTCCATCTGCTTTTTTCTCCGAACGTTGGTTATGGAGCTTGGGTTCACGAACAACAACCGCTCTACTCGTTTTCTCATGAAGATGTTTGTGAATTACTCCATTTAAGTTTGTAACATCGCCATTGCGAGTGACAGACTCAAGGACCTTGTATTTCTTGAATGGCTGAACAGAAACATTATCAGGGGGAGACACAGACAGTGAAACTCCAGAGTTCGTGGAAATTGGAGCTCCAACGTTGGTTGTGGTCTTAGTGGAAGCGAAAATGTGGAGACAATTAGTATCCAAGTACTGAAGCTTCAAAAACATTTTGAGCTCCTTTTTGCCCAATTTCCTCGGGAAAATGTTTGGAGACGGTACTATGAAAACAGAGACTACAAAAACATGATTTCGAATGACATCGTGGCCGCCGTCGGAATACCTTATAAGTCGTGTATTGTGGAATGTTGACAGGATGAGATTGAATGAGGTGTTTGGTTAAATAGGTACGGTACGAAAGAAAGGTAAGTAACGAAGAAAAAAATGATTGAATGAATATTATTTTTATATTTGGGCAATATTCTATATCGCTTCACACAATGAGGAATGAAAAATATGACTTTTTTTGATATTCAGTGAATTTAATTAGTTGTTTTTTTAAATTAAAATAATTTTTATTATATTGAAACCAGATTTACGTGACAAAGAGTTTAAGGTCATAAGCCTGCCATTATATTATAATATGATCAAAGCAACTCTCTAAAGAAGGCAAAAAAGATAGACCACAAACAGAATCATTATCGGCACTACTTATACTTTATGGCCATGAAAATTGACAAGATAGGTGCTTTGTTAACCCCTTATTATTGGTATTTAGGATTTTTCTTTTTCTTCCTTACTAACTTTTTTTT
Organism: Erythroxylum longipes; assembly: GCA_027563885.1. Classification (NCBI taxonomy): domain Eukaryota; kingdom Viridiplantae; phylum Streptophyta; class Magnoliopsida; order Malpighiales; family Erythroxylaceae; genus Erythroxylum; species Erythroxylum longipes. The sequence goes on along the minus strand of JAOQMS010000180.1, from coordinate 52,597,812 downwards.
TGCAATTTGGACTGCACACAAAAACCTCCTCGAATGTCAGAAACTTGGGTTGCAGTTGATGGGAAATCACAATCCTTTGTTGCCAAGTCTAAACTGCTTTTCTGAGAGGAACCTATTATCACATAAGCAAAAGAATTACAATTCAATACCAAGACTTTCTCTGCCCCAAGATGTGCGACAATATGAGAGATGATAATCTCATACCCCCTGACTTGCTACACAGTTATCATTGGAACTTACCATTTTTGTTTGTTTTTCAGACTCCAACTTAACCTTAGAGGCCTCATTTTACTTAATAGTTGCTACTGGAGTCAACATACTAGCCTAATCCATTTGGCATTGCTCAAAATATTGTGAGTTGAAGTGTTCGACACTAGTATCTAGACGCTCCATATTGTCTGCTCTAGAGTTGTCCATAGCTGACTGTTTTGGCACTACGTCGACAATCTCAATCTGTTGAGTAACCTCCACAGCCCTTTTGAATCCTGGTTCCTCTGCAAAAATTCCAACTGTCTTACTTTGCACTACATCAACAATACTAGCATATCCTGCCAACTTCAGACTCTGTGTAATATGATCTGTTGATTGTTCCTTCTTAGAACTAGGATCAACCTTATTTTGGCTGTCAACCACTTCAGGATGCTCTCCTGTGTCTCTCTCGGTTAGAGGAATTTGGGTAGGTTGCTCATGAATCTTTGTAGCACCCCACTCTCATAGGACATGTACCCGACATCCTGAGTGATATCCGAGCACGAAGCCTATAAGAGCGGCATGCTAAAACAATCATTGGTTCAAACTCATTACAAATTGTTTGAAACAATGTACCTATATGTGGAAAAGCAATAATCAATTTTGATCTAACTTATTTATAAACAATTTCAGTCACAAAAATTACAATCATTATTGAACTCATTAGAG
>JAOQMS010000180.1:52568184-52596794 GCA_027563885.1 Erythroxylum longipes | reverse complement strand
AATTAACTTATGCATGACGTGCATTTTCCTAATTTAACAGAAATTTCTCATAATTATTTATTCTAGCCTTAATATAGATAACGGGATGTTACAATCTTCCTCTGAACTGTAGTGCTAACTTCAACTTTGACTATTGATTGTTCAATCCCTATTAACTCCTCTTGCTAACCTATTTTATACCTCTTCCCAGTTGGAACCCATTTCCTACCATTGTGTAGCTTTCAAGGATATGATAGTTGTATTTCTCCTTTCACCATCTCCCCAGATTCACTAAGTTGCATAACTAGAAGACAATCTGGTAGTGTAGCCTGTCGACTCACTTTTATGCATATTTTTGCATATCTTATCCTTTCCATACCTGATGTCTGAGCATCCATACCCAATGGTTTACCCAAGGAATTAGCAAGAAAACTTAACCCTTGCAGGGTCCACAATTCAAGCTGTGGATTATGGAATTGGACCCAAAATGGGAAAGATTCAACACATTCCTTATTAAAAGCAATCTGTGACTTCCACTTCTGTAGGAACATAGGTTGTCCCCTCCAATATACCAAGGACCCATTCCAATTATATCATTCAGATTACTGTCCAAAGCAAATTTGAAAATAATCTTGTCATCATTAGTGAGTAGAGTTTTTCCAAACCTTGTTTACTCCACCGTGGACTAGCCCAGGCCTTGATAATTGGAAATGCAGGACGTTTGCTTCAGAAAGATCCTACTAGAGTATTTGACCACTCTCTTTCCCCCGCTTGTAGGAGTTCAAAGGGAGGACAAATAATGCCATCCTTTATGACATTAGGGTAATGCTTCATTTGGATCTTATGTTGCTGGAATTGAAGTTGTTTGTTCCATGCACCAGCAGTCGGGAAAGATCCATGGGTCTTGGAGACTCCAAAGATGTCAACGTCAACACCATCTCTAGGTTTAGCTCTTTGAGTGACTTTACGCGAGAGAGCGGGGAACTCCTCCGTAACTTGAGTAGGCAGCCCACCATCATCAGCAGTAGTAGAACTCAGTACCATGGAAGTTACTGTAGAGCTCCCATGGGTCTTAGCGCCGCTCGCTTCTTTTGTCTCTTCGTTGGTTTGGGTCGTTGTCAGATCTAGATCTAGGTTAAAGAAGAGGACACCTCCCCTATTCCCCCTCGCACCGCAGTGGCTCGCTATCGTCATATCCACTGTCACTAGTTGCTCCACCTTGCCCCGCTTTGCCTCCTTTCGTCAGATCTGCTTTGCTTCTTGGGTCTCCGCTTGTTTTGCTCCAGATGGGTCTCTACTCCCCCTTACGCCATTCCAGATGGGTTTGTTATTTACGCTGCTCTAGATAGGCCAGTTGGAAATGGGTCTCTGCTCCCCCTTGCACAACCCCTTTAGTCTCAAGTTATGGTGGCGCTACTTGGTGGCCTGCCGCACAATTGTTGGTAACTTGTGGAAACAGGTAGAGACTATTTTGAGCTCAGCAACTGCGTCTCTTTTTGAATTACTTGTTAGCTAATTTTATCTAGTGGTTAGTTGACAACAGATTAATATAGCTAATTTGACCAGTTAATAATATTAGTTATTTATTTAAAAATGTTTGGTAAAAATTAACTTTTTAGTATTAGCTGTTTATGTGTAAAGTAACTCATAAGGGTATGACTTTAAAAAATTGATTTATAAGGACTTGAGTATTATATTAGATATTTGTCGATTCCTTGCCATGCAATTTACTTGACCATTTCAGTTGTCTTTATATTTACTTTATGTTTACTTTCAAAGTTAAAGGAAGGCGTATATAATGAGATAATAACTCTTTGTATATTCTGACTCAAATTTGATATTAATTCAACTTCAAAAATTAAAATTAAAATTAAAATCAAAATTATTAAATTTAAATAATAAGCTTATTACCTCTATCTCCATCTCCATCTCCATCTATCTCTATCTCTATCTCTTTGAGTAATTTGTAATAACTTTTAGATATAATAGGCTTACAGTCCCTTAATTGAAAATGCTCCTTATAGGAATGTTTTCAAAATCAGCGGATTGAATTCAATCTGTAAACTCAATCGGCTGATTATCAAATATAATTATCAGCTCAAACAGCTAAAAACTTTCAATCCGCTGAAAAATGGTCGATAAGTCATTTACCAAATAAGGGCTATATTTATTTTCATTCCTCACTATATTTATTATAATTCTTATTACTATTCTCTAAGTGAATCAAGCATACTCTTACACGATTATTGCAATTTACACCTTGTAAGTTAATCAGTATTAATAATCAATAATATTATTATTAAAATAAATTTTCATTATTTATATTAGTATTATTAATGATTATGAATTTTTTATTCCATTTACTGCATAAAAATAAAAATAGAGATGACAATGAGCTAGATTGAAGTAAGGTCATTCTATATAATAGTTTAATTTGCTCAAATTAAATAATTTGAATTTAATATAATAGGATTTGGACAATTTAAATTTTGATTTAATTAAAATTAAAATGAATTATTTTTAATGTAACTTATCAAAATTTTTATTATTAATTAATTTAATCTTAGTTTAAAATCTGATAACTCAAATTTAACTTGTTAATTTTAAGATAGATTAATTAGATCTATTTTATTATTCCTCACAAAAATACAATAAAATGACGAAGAAATTAAGATTTAATACAAAAGAATGAAAATATTTTATAGCTAGTATATTTTTAAAAATAATTTAATTTAATTTAATAAGTAAAAAAATTAAATATTCAATCTTGATATAAAAATTTACTGAAAACCTAATCTATGTGCATAAAATTTCCTCAAAACCTAATCTATGTGGATTTTACTTTACCTTTGATGTTTCTAATTATTTTTATTTTTATTTTCATAATGTAATAATTTTATTACAAAAATATCCCAAGTAATAAGGCATTGTTGTTTAAAAGGATGTTACTTTCTAAGTTATCCACTCCAATTTTTTGTTCAACTATTCGCAGTTAAACTGGCTTGATCTTAGAAGTAAGAAAAACTATATAAAGTATTTTTATCCACCCAACTTCTTTAATCGTTTTTATTAAAGAACTAATTTTGAAAACCTACTAAGACTACTACAATAAAGAGTTTTGCTAATATTATAATTAGTTTTCTAAATTTCAGAAATTAGTGATTTTGCCATGCTAAACATTAGGTTACCATATTTTTTTAGGTGTTAAAATTATTAGGATATTATTCTATTATAAAATTGAAGAGGCAGTAGAATTTTCATGTTAACGAGTTTTTTATTTTAAAAAATTTAAAACAAATCAAACACCCAACTCGAAATGATCTTATATAAGTTAGTTTTTTAAATTTAATATAAATGTTTTGGTTTAAAATTAATAAATCCCTATATAAATGAAATGATTCATAATTTTGCCAAAACTAGCTAAGAGTGCTAATTACTGAATCTAAAATATGGGATAATCGTTACTAAATTGTCCAATTTTTTTAGATTATTTAAATTTAATACTAAAACTTTTGAAAATTTTAATTAGTTGCCCAATTTTTTAAAATTTTAACAGTTCAGTTCAAAATAGTAGTTCGTTAGAAATTTAATGATTTAGCTAACAAAATTTTTGTTATTCGTAACATGTAGATATCCACTTTAAAAATAACGATCACGGTTAGACTGAAATAAAGAGAAGTTTTTCATGTAAATACCTACATAACAAAGATTATGTTAGCCAAATTAGTAAATTGTCAATAAAATTAAAGTTTTGAACTGACTGTTAAAATTAAAAAAAAGTTAATTAAAATTTTTGAAAATTTAAATACTAAATTGAAAAAATTATAAAAAGTTGGACAATATAAGATTGATTATCCCTTAAAAGAAATAACAAGTATGTGATAATAAAGGCAAAATTACGAGGAGTGAAGTAAACAGAGTGAATCACTACCCTTACATTAGTCTAGTTGGAAGTTGTATCAAAATTATTTGTCGCAACCTCATTTAGTTTAATATTAGGGGTTATAAATATATTTCTACTTAATGTACATGTGAGTGTTTAGTAAAATTCCAAACTCTTATCATATTTAAATAAAAGTTAATTATTAAAAAAAGCTCAAAATTTATTCAAATTTTTAATTACAGTCTAAATTTTAAAAGGTAGTAATAAAATACTTAAATTTTTAAATTTTTTCAATTCTAAGTTAACGTAAATCTCATCGTGATCTTGATTGAAGTGACACTAACATGTGTCAAAAAAACTCCACTAATTATATACGTCAATGTCATCAAAAAAAAAGCTTGTCTAATTAACGAAACGGCGTCGTTGTCGTTTCAAGAAAAGAAAATTGAAAGAAGACTTGCTCCTCCACCTTCGTTCTCACTCAGTTAGTAGAAGGGGCTGAAGCCTGAAGGAGAAAGCCAGTACACCTGCAAAGTGGAGCTAAAGTCGTGGTATTTTTTGGAGGAAACAAGGGTCCAAAAGAGTTATGGTGGATACTAAAGCTGTAGACATCTTCTGGGACCTCAAAGATGCAAAATTTAATGATGAAATTGAGCCTGTCTCTGAGTATTATGTCGCCATTGTTTGTGATGAAGAGGTTGTGCTACTTGTTGGAGATATAAAGAAAGATGCCTATAGGAAAACAGGGTGTAGACTTGGTCTCATCGATCCCATTTTGATCTCAATAAGAGATTGGTGAGAAAAAGTTTTCCAAAAGAATAAGGTTCCAAGAGAAAGGAAGGTTTTGTAATATCTCAATTGAGTGCAAGAACAACAATGTTGGTGGTGGGTACAAATAATGTCAATTCAAGTCCTGAGGCTAAACCAGAAATGGAGGTAAGAATTGATGGCCACTTGGTCATTCACGTGAAGCACCTTCAATGGAAGTTCAGAGGTAATGAATCCATAAATCTCCACATGTAAGAATGGAGGTGCTCTGGGACATGCATGACTGGCTATTCATCCCGGTTTAAGGCATGCTCTGTTCATTTTTAAGCCAGTATTTTCATTTTCATCTCTATAACCGTCATCATCATCACCTCCATCATCATCCTTCTCATCTACAACGTTGTCTTCTCAGACAAGAAGTTCAAGTTCCCTAGAAGGATTTAATGCTGGTGGGGCATCAGAATTTTGCTTGTTTCTTTATGCTTGGAAAGTTGAATGAGAAGCAATAATTCAACAATGTTTTACCATCATCAAGCACCCACAAGAATAAGGTTGTATATGGTAAAAAATTGGGGCTCCCACTCTCATATTATGGACTATGTTAGGAGATGAGGACACATATTAAGTTGAGAGATGGATAGATGATTGGGTTGAGAAAGGAAAGTTGGGGTCCAAGAAAAGAGTTGGAAGAATCGGAAGTTCAGTTACAGTTGTGGTTAAACATTATTGGCATAATTGGACGAGACAGATAGTATCATTTGTACGCCCTATAATTCCCTATCCAAAGACATATCTATCCTATTTTTCTACAAATTTCTCGTTTGTTTTCTATTTCCTTTGTTCTTGAAGTATGACCAATTGTTTACATAATTATAAATATATATGTAGCTCTTCTACCAATTGTTCTATAAGGAAAACTTGGACAATATTATCTGAATGTCAGTATCTGGCATTGGGAAAATGAGGTATGTATTGACATGCATGTGAAGAGAATTTTAGGGGCAGCCTGTTAATAATGGAATCACTAATAGCAAGAAGTTGCTTTTTATAAACTTCACATGGAAAAAAATATAGTTATACGATGTATATATATAAACATATACATGTACGTACGTAAGCTAGTCTCGGGCACATGCAGAAGAACTTGAGTTTTGCACTGAAAGCCCATGTCTGCACATCTCAATAACTAGGGGTCCACCAATCTTCAGATAAACAATCTTATTAATACTAGGAAAAGCGAAGGTGTTAGATGGGGTTAATGGCTGAAAAGGAATATCACCAACAGGCGGACAGTGAAAATATGATTGGTGAAGAACAAGATTGCCATTATCTGTTAAAGTCGAAAACTAATAACTCTTGAAGATATTATATTTGGTAAATATTTCAATATAATTACATAAAAAAGACTAATATGTCTCCATTACATCACACTCAAGGTTTATACTGTATGGAAATATATAATAAAAATTAGTAACCAAAACCAAAGATCTTTGCCAGGAAGAACTTGTTCTTTCCCTTAAGAGGCATCACGACCTGCTTGCACTGGTGCCTCTATGGGGGTTGAGATTGTGTTTTGTTTAGCTGCAAATTGTATCAACAATTTGGGTCCATAACTTACATTTTAAAAAGATAATGAAACATTATTAACGTAAAACATAAATTAAGACCAATTCGAATTTCAATTCCAAAGTCTTTGATTCTATTTAGTCCTCTTTTTGTGGTGCTTATGGCATTACTGTTGTTTGAAAGATGTAATGGGATAAGTAAAGCTTGCCTGATTTTAGTGCATCCCTCTTCCCTTTTTGCAGCCTTTTCTTTGGGATTCTTGTCTGGATTGCGTATGGCAGTTTCATTGGGAGGGGTGGAACCTAACCTTCTTTATATGCCTTCTCCATCTACGCTACACTATCTCTGTTGCCTGTAGTGATTTGCTAATTAGAACTTGACAACTTACGTTAATAAAGAAGGAAATGTTAGCCATTACGAGAGTCAATAAGACGCAAGTAAGTCGTATAAATTATAAGAAAAGATTGCTTATAGTTATTAGTGACACCATTTTATAGAACTTGATCAATACTAGATACTTTGTTTATCTTCGGCATCAATCGTTCAGTGAACAAAGATATTTCAATGCAAGTTCATTTTTTGGCATTTGGTTAGCATTCAAGGAGAGGAACAAGAACGAGGTGAGGTTTCTGTGTTCAAGGTAATTGTAATATGTTGCTGCAGGAAAAAATGGCAGGATTACTACAGTGAGAAAATGCATCAATCACAATGAAACAGTGGCAATCAAATAACAAAATCAATAGCACCTAACGTTCTCCCTTTGATTATTATCTAAAAATAGTAATGCAGAAGTAGAATATTCATTAGGTGCAAGAGATCTTACTGTCAATTGGAGGCCTTCCATAATTTCGCTGCAAAGCTTCAAAGAAGGAATTGTCTCTTTGATCTTTCATCACTAATGGAGGGAAGAGAAAGAAAAGGTCGAATCAAGAGACAGATAAATATGATGTATTTTCCAGAGGGTGAAAGAACAGCAATAAGTCGATCAAAAATGGCATTTCGATAGTTTGGTGCCAAACTAACAAGTAGCAACTGAACTGCTTCTGAATCTCTTGTCGTAGGGTTTTTTGCTACATCCAGATTCTGAGTATCTACCAGGATATACCTGTAAGCTGTAATACAAGAAAACAGTGAGAGCATATCCCCAGAAAATACTGGTCATATTGATTGCCATAGTTCACTAAAAGTTTTTTTAGATCTGGAGTTTGAAGCATGTCATACGCCTCTTCACAATAATTATCTGTCACACTAGTGTACACCGATCCAACCTACATTGAGAGAACGTAACGAAGCCATGAATTTTGAGTTAACCATGTTTCAACATGGTCCAGGCTATTCTAGAAATGACAATATTTTCAGGTTTGATGTCTCCCAAACTTGTAATGACCTCTCCATTACTTCTGAGGATCTCTTGCCCAACCACAAGGATTGTCAAATGCCCAGTTATAACTAGACTTTCCAAATCCACCTGAAATTCACTGGTAGTTTAGAAGTTCTATATGTGCGTTTGGGAGGAAGGGACAAAACAATGTCGAAAAAGCCATGATTTTAGGTTATAGATTGAGTGAGAACAAAACAAGGAGCAAGTCTTCTTTCGATTTTCTTGAAATGACATCGTTTTATTACCATAAAGAACTACGCTTCGTTAATCAAACAAACTTTCTCTAATGACGCTGATGTGTTTAATTAGTGGGAATTTTTTGATTCGTGACATTATCACGTTAATTAAGATAATGATAAAAATAACATCGGATTAAAATAGAAAAAATTAAAAATTTAGACATTTTATTGTAACTTTTTAAAATTCAAACTATAATTAAAAATTTGAGAAAGTTTAGACTTTTTAAATAATTAATTCTTTAAATAAGTACAGTTAAAATTTTAAAATTATAAATCCTTCTTAAATTAAATTTTAAATTTTGACTTGAATTTAACTAAAAATATATTAAATTGCATTCAAGTATTTTAAATTTAAAATTTATATGCTTGAAAGTTGAATATATTTCAATTTTTTATTTAAAATTTTTTTCATTCGTAGATATATCTAAACTAATTAATATCTTATTTTCATTTTTCTGTTTTCACATTGAGAAACAAGTAAATGAATCCGTACGCGGCCGTGAACCACTTAGTTGTATAGTCTGGCCATGGGCCAGATATAAGTATTTTTAATGTATTAATTTATAGGTTAGGTTAAAGTTTAAACCCATTTGAAACTCAACTATTTTAAGTAAAATATTATAAAAAAACTATATTTTGAGTAAATCTGAATCCGAACAACCTAATTTCGAATCTAATTAAAAACAACTTTGTTTTGTTTAAAAAATTTAAAAATTTGAACGTTTATTATGATCGAATGCTTCGACCTTGAATTCTACCTGAATCTCAATTAAATTAAACCCGACACGAAACTCATCTAACTCTAATCAAACTTGATAACTTTAAGCTAGGCCAAACAATTTTTGTCATTCCTAGTATAATGTGCATCAGACTCAGTACCATTTTTGGATCAGCGAAATTGAAGCTATTATTGTGCATTAAAAGGACTCGAAGTCCACTTGTACAGTTCCACGTTTTGGCACAAAAATTGCAGTGCAGGACGTGTTAAATGGTATGAAACAAAAGCATATTAGGAAGGGTATATATTATATTCAATCCCTGGTATGAATTTGCCTAAGAAAGAAAAATTAAGTGAAGACAAATAAAAGTACTGCTTCTTTGAAGTGCATGAAACCAACTTAGAACGAAGCATTTGTGAATCCAATTATCGGCTCCAACAGATCCATTTTTCTGGACTGAGTTCAAGTTAAAGACATTTCAATGAATCTCTCTCTACTTTCCACCTGAGAAGCTTGGAACATTCATCCAACTATGAACTCATTCGGCAATCAACTAAATGAACAGACCAACCCACCGTTCCTGAAGAAATGAGAACCAAAACCCAGTTAGTGTCTTCAATCTTCTTCAGTCTCTGTTACAACTTTTTGTTGATCCAAGATTTGCATGCACAACCAGGCACCCAAGGATTCACCTGTTCAGTGGTCCAAGCCGGTTCTCCTTGCAAAACGTATGCATTCTACCGAACCATGGCTCCTCGTTTTATTGATTCGGCTACGGTCGCTGACCTTTTCTCAGTTAACAGTCATCTGATATCAAAACTGAACAAGGTATCCACTGCAACTACACCTCTCAAACCAGACCAACCTCTGTTGGTCCCTCTGTCGTGTTCTTGTCACGAAATCAATTCCACTTTCAGCATCTCTTATGCAAATGTTACGTATAAAATCAAGGAAGGTGACACTTTCTACTATGTGTCGACCGAGGAGTTTCAAAACCTCACCACCTACCAGTCCGTGGAGGTTGTGAATCCGACCCTCATTCCCACTGATCTCCAAATTGGCCAAGATGTGATCTTTCCAATATTTTGCAAGTGCCCTGATTTGTCCCTCCTGCAAAACCAGGTGAATTATCTGATATCCTATGTGTTCCAACCTTCTGATAATCTGTCAATTGTTGCTTCAAGGTTTGGAGTAGAAACTCAGTCTATCGTAGATATTAATGGTATTAATATACAGACTTTTGAGACCATATTCATTCCAGTGAGTCGACTTCCGAGATTAACAGTACAAACTGCAGATGTTCGTTCGTTGCCTTCTAGGATGAATTGGGGAAAAGATCACAAGGGACATTATTTAATAGTGGGATTGGAAATTGGGATAGGAACTACTTGTCTGTTGCTGTTCTTTGTAATCTGTGTTTGGGTTTATAGAGAGGATAATTGGTTGAAGAGGCAGAAGGTAAGGGATGAAGAGCAGAAGATGCCAAAGTTTCAGGGGAAAGGTAAAAGATTAAAAAATATGAAGGCAAGTTTGTTGGCAGATCTATCAAATTGCTTGGACAAGTACAGGGTCTTCAAGCTTGATGAACTAAAAATAGCCACAGATGGATTTAGTGAGAACTGCTTAATTCAAGGTTCTGTCTATAAAGGGTCCATTAATTGGGAATTCTTTGCCATTAAGAAGATGAAATGGAATGCCAATGAGGATCTCAGGATTTTGAAGAAGGTAATTACATTTCCTCTCTCCAATACACTTCTGCTTATCCGATCTGATGCAGAAAAAACTTCAGATCACAGATCATAAATCATTATTAGCTAACACCAATTTCACTTACCATGTTTATTCGTCGTCCTTTGGTTTGTAGGTGAATCATGGCAATTTAGTGCAGTTAGAGGGGCTTTGCATGGATCCTGAGAATGCAAATTTCTACCTAATCTATGAATATGTAGAAAACGGGTCTCTACATTCATGGCTGCACGACCACAAGACCGAGAAGTTGGACTGGAAAACAAGGTTGCGCATTGCAGTCGACGTCGCAAATGGCCTCCAGTACATCCACGAACACACTAGGCCAAAAATCGTGCACAAAGACATGAGAAGTAGCAACATCCTTTTAGATTCGAAAATGAGAGCCAAAATTGCCAACTTCGGGCTTGCCAAACCTGGCTTAACTGCCATGACAAAGCACACTTTTAGTGCTCAAGGCTACATTGCACCAGAATGCATATCAGAAGGGCAGGTGACGACGAAAATGGATGTTTTCGCGTTCGGCGTGCTGTTGCTCGAGCTAGTTTCAGGAGAAGAAGTCGTTGATGAAGAGGGTAAGTGTTTGTGGACTAAAGTAAGTGGGATTCTGGAGGGAAGAGAGGAGACGATGGTGAGAAGATTGAAGGCGTTCATGGACGAGGTGCTTGTTTCAGACGAGTCTAGTTGCCCAATACAAAGTGTAATCAATGTAATGAGCGTAGCAATTGCTTGCTTGCACCAAGATTTCACCAAGAGGCCATCCATGGTGGAGGTTGTTTATGCTCTGAGTAGAAGCGGTGGTCTGTCCATTGACATGTCGCAGGAAGGATCGGTGTCACCCAAAGTGGCAGGAAGATGAACTTAAAATTGTTGTATAGTTACATACTAAGTATAGTAGGAGTATGAAGTTTTGTATCAATACATATGATAACAATCAAGAGAATTGTTTTTCTTGCCATTTTTGTTTTGGACAAAGACTGGTTGTGTACTAGCATGACATTGGATCCAATCAAACTTTAATAGTATAGTTCGATTTTAGACTCAAATTCACTTAATAACATCATTTTAGTAGATTCACATTCCTTTAAAGTCTTGATGAATGCAATTGAAATACTATAACTTATTAAAGAATGAGGAGAAAGGTTACTTCTTCCTTTCTTCTTCAACAGCTCACCTATCTTCTTCCTCCGTTACTGACCTAGGGGAAAATCAAGCTCATTTACCTACATGAGATTTCCGATTACTTTCTTTTTCTTTTTTTTTTTCACGTGAATTATTTGAAAATAATTTTTTTATTAATTAAAGGTAAGGCTGTTTATTATTTAACTTCTATTATAATATTATAAACATATTTGATATAAATTAATATTTTTAGCGCAATAAGAATAAAAACTTCTCTTGTAAATATATATAAAATTGATCCAAATATTAATTTGATAATTTAATATTTCCAAACTTGAAATTACAAAAAATATAATTTTATTATATTATATAATTAATATTTTAAATTAACTTTATTTTTTAGAATTGGCTTACATCTCTTATAATAAGAAAATCTTACGAACTTTACCTTACATTTAACATGATCAAGATAGAAATTATAATAATGGAATTTATTATTATATATAAAACGAAAAAACAGATATAGGTGCCATGTCTTCCATGTCCGTTCCTTTGTTTTTCTTAGTCCATTTTGCTCCCTAAAAAGCTCTCCGTGTCTGGTTCTGACCTTGTTAATCGTAATCATGGCCCATGGTGGCTGCGGCAAGCGCCGGGTCGCCGAGCGCAAGCCCGCCGTCGGTCGACGCTCTAAGGGACTTGGCGTTGACAAGAAGCCTAAACCTAAATCCGTCTCTCTCAAGAACCAGATTCGTTCCCTCGAGCGAATGCTCCGCAAGGTACATCAATTACACCAACAACAACAGCAACTCTAGGCCTCTGTTTTTCCTTTGAGATTAGCCATTATTTTGAGAGATTTTGGAGATTTTGTTATAGGAACTTCCACCCGAGGTCCGAGAGGCTCAGGAGAAGAAGCTCTTGGGGCTTAAGAATCAGCAGGAAATTCACACTCGTTTGGCTCTGGAGCGCAAGATGTTTTTGCGAGATAGGAAGATTAAGTTCTTCGGTATACAGACTCATCATCAGTTTCTTCGATTTCTTGTTTTTACGCTTGTGACTGTTAATATTGTTGGTTTTGTGTGTTAAGAGAGAAGAAAGATAGAGAGGAGGATTAGGCGTCTCGAGAAACTGCATCGTACTTCTTCTTCTCAACTCAATGATTCTGAGGTCGGCGAGCAGTTGGCTAAGTTGAAGGAAGACCTTGAGTATGTTAGGGTAAGCCGCTGGAATTTCTATGTTTAGTGTTTGGTATGTTGTAGAATTGATAATCGTTTACTTAGACAAAAGAACTTAGGGTTTAAATGCAAAAGTGTTCAGTCGTTAAGACATGAACTGGATAATTTTAGCTGCTAAATTTCATGTTCTTTTGTGTAGTTTTTTCCAAAGACGGAGAAATATGTGTCTTTGTTTACTGGAGGAGAGGATTCGGAAGTAGTTGACCGGAGGAATAGACTGCGGAAGCAGATTAAAGCGAACTTGATTGCTGCTGCTGCCAGTGGGAAGGATTTGGAAGGTATCCTTTTGCCTATTTTTCCATTGGAACTTTTCATCAATACGTTTCTGCAAGTGAAATTGTGTCCTTTTCTAGAGATTTAGCATGTTGTTTGCCAGTCATGGTGAACTGGTGGATTTAGTTTCATCAATAAAAGAACAGCTAAATATTAGGTCATGTATACACGCACATTTATGTTTAAGAAACTACATACTCGCCAAAACAATTGAAAACCGTGCACTGAAATGTTACTTTTTCTATGTGCTACACTACAAGCTACATAATGAATGACGAGCCTCAAAGTTGCGTATGTTTGTGTTTTGAATTGATGTTATTCCATTAAACTACTGACGGTACAAATTCTAAATTGATGTTATTCCATTTCACTACTGACGGTGCAAACTTTAAATTGATGTTATGCCATTTCATGGCCTTTCTATATTTGAACTTTTAACTTTTGACCTAGTATGCAACGTCGATGACCACAAACAAAAAGAAATTATGAAATGGTTCCTTTCCACATGAGATGGATAGCTTATGAGGCTCATCAATGCCCCATTTTATCTGCTACACATTCTATTGATACCTTGAGTATTGTTATGGTTTTTCAATCTTGTCATCAAAAAAATCATCTTGGATGTTTCCTGGCAGAAACGGGCAGTGAGGATGATGGGCATTTGGATCTGAGTGATGATGATTTCTTCTTAGCTGGAAGCTCAAGTGATGAAGCAGATGCAGATGATGAATGGACTGATAAAAGTACTAGGTATCCAATTACAATTAGGGAAATGCTGTGGCTCATAATTTTTACAATAGGCAGCTTTGCTCTTGAGCTAAGGACTTCATTTGCTTTTTTACCTTGCTTCTCTTAATCACAATCAAAACCAAATTAAGAGATTAAGAAAAGGAAAAGAATATTTATGTTGATATTTTGAGTTCTTTTGGTACATTTTCCGTGTAGTGTTTGACTCCTTTGATTGCACATGTGGCATTGTTATTTCACTAATTTGTATGCATCAGATAATGTACCGTTCATTTTTCCAGAGAACAGGCTTCTAGTAGCATAGCAGCATCTGGCATGTCTAGTGACGAAAGAAATCAGGTCATCTCTCTACTTTCAGCAGGATATTGCATTGTCCTATGAATACCTCTGCTTTTGGTGATTAATTTTTCTCACTTCAACTTAACCAATATAGAGACAGATGTCTGCTAGGGCTCTCATGCCTCCTCCCCGTCCTTCGAAAAACCTAGTTTCGAAAGTGCCCTCTCAATCAAAGTTTGGAGCATCATCAAGCAAAAGTTCTTGGAAACAGAGGGCTGAGATTTCAACATCGAGCAATACTTCAAGTAGCAGAAATGAATCGTCCTTTAGAGCAGGGGGCTCTACAAACACAAGGACAGGACATAGTAGTAATCTAAGTTCAAACTCTGATGCTCATAAACCTCGAAGGAAGAGAAGACGGAAGAAGAAGAAGCACCAGGTCTGTCTTTTGTCCATTTTTTTGCTTATCTTTAATTTTAGCTCTACTATTTATTTCATTGGGATATATTGGAAAGCTAACCTATTTGAGGAGTTAGATGGGACCTATCTTTAAGTTCTAGGTGAGGCCAACCTCAACGAGCTTACTGGATTGATATGTTCTTTTAACTTCAATCATGCTTGAATAGGTTTCCACTCTTTTATCCTAACTTTGAATAAGTTTGTTTGTAGGGCCCAAGCCAAGATATTGAGATATGTTGGTAGGAAACTATAGTAAAACTTTACACTTTTTCTACAAGACTTTTACTTAATGAGATGAATTACAGAGTTTTACTAAGTTCTATATTTGTTTACAGAACCTTTAATTAGGAGAAATTATGCTTTTAACCGTTTCATTACTTAAAATAGTCCAAGTTGGTACTTGCGAGTAATAGACAAGCACAAACCTCGTAGGAGCGATTAGTTCCTGTATAGTCCTTAACCTGCTTATAAAAATTATAGCCTTTGATGGATGAGATTGTGTTTAGGACGGGGGAAACAACATTGTGGGAACAGAAGATCTGTTCCCCTGTAATTGGTGGGGGGACTTTGAATAAGGATTCCTTCATTTAGTCCCAATAGGGACTTGGGAAGCTTTCTTGGGTTTTCTTCATTTCACTGTTAATGATATATAAATTTGAATGTTTTGTACCTTTGTTGGTAGATTTACATCCTCTGTTTTAACATCCTAACCAATAAGTTGTCTGAAAAATAACTTTTGTGCTAGTAAATTTGCAGGAATGAAAGTGGGTCCGCACAGAATCAGTTGAAGTAGAGATGTATCTGGATTCTTTTCAATTTCAATCATCTTTTGTTTTCAAAATGATCGACGTGAAGATCTTGTTACAGTTAATTTGGTGAATTTTACTCCAAGTTTAAGCGTCTTTATTCAATTAGTTGTTTCCCATGATCCACTTGAGGTAAGTTTGCGCAAAACCAAACGGTTAAAATTACAATTATAGAGAAGAAATTTGCTTGCTCTCATGTAAAGAATGACATTTTCGAGTTGCCCTCTAGTTATTACTTACTAGCTTATATACTTATTAGGTTTTGCATTTTGGCTTAAACTTGGAAGTTAATGGAAAAAATTTATTCTTTCAAATTAAAACGTTATCGTTTTATATGAAGAATTGACTTCGAATCTGGTGGCCATTATTGGGTCAGTTGAACGGAATTGAAGGCGTGTAGGGCAGAGTCTATCCGGTTAATGGAAATAACAAAAGAGATAAGTAACGATAATGATAATAGAAATAGGAAAAAGAATGTTCATAAATCTTATGTAAAAGAATGTCAGTAATTGGGTAACTTACATTTTAAAGTCAAATTTTTATTTAATAATAAAATTATAAATTATGTTAATTAAAATATACAAAATTTAATTTGTAATAGATTTAATACATTGTTAAACAATTATTATTAACGTGAAACAGTATATAATTAGGTTCTATTTTATATACAAAATGTAATAAAATAAAAAATAATAGACCCATTAAATCAAATGATAATTTAAAATTTAATATTAAATTTAAAATTATTTTAGTTTGTTATATTTCATATATCTTTTGACGTTAAGTTAAATTAAATTAAATAGTAAATTATATTTTTAATATATTAAAAATTTATATATTTATAATTTTATGTAGTTAGGAAATTTTTGTATTAAACTTCAGCTTTCCACTAAACGGTAAAAACATACATTATACCAAAGAAAGGCAAATCGGAATCCTCAACAAAACGAACCAACACCCATCGAGTCCACAACCTTTCTGTCTCTCGCTCTCTCTCTCTTAGTCACAGTGAAGGAGAAGAAGAGACGAAGATTACACATGGAAAGTCAATTGAATCGTTTCGTTCAGTTGTTTCTTTTGGTCTCATTGCTATCAGCCAACAACAACAAAAACAAAGTCCTCGTTCCGGGAGTTTTTGCCGACGGTGTCACTTACGAGGAGGCCAAACTTCTCCGCGATGAGGTAATTGATCTTTTCGTATTCTATAAATTGGAGTCCTTGTCTTAATGCTTGTGTTTGTTCTTAAATAAAAGATAATAAATTTCCTTTTTGTATGTTGTTGGGTTTTTGGCCGAGCTAGATCTGCCTATGGTTGTGTTTGGACCGTGTGGTTGATGTTTGGCTTTGAATTGACTTCTTTTTCTTCTAATTAATGGCATTGGAGAAATCGCTTGGTGCATAGCCAGTATATCTGCTCACTTTATGAGCAAAGAGTATTAAGACTGTCCAGTTTATGAATGAATGTGCAAGTAAAGATGGTGGAAAAGAGAAATTTGTCCTAATTTTTGAACGCTTTATGAATTTCTAGTTGATGGGTAAGGCTAAAGTTAATCAATTTTTGTGTGATCAAATTCATCGTTAATGTGTAATTTTTGCCAATGATTTGTATATTTTCAGGATACTATCTTTTAGTTGATCATGGACTTTCTTGGATTACTCTTCATTTGTATTTTTTCGACTCTTGTGAACTAAGGTCATGAAATGGAAATTATCCGTGAAAGAATTGTTTTACTCTCTCTCTCTCTCTCTCTCTCGTTGTTCTTAGCGTCTGCAATTACTTTCTTGTCATGGTCGGTCCATTAATTACGTGGTCAATAAAGCATTATTTGGTTTTTTGAAGGGAGCTTTCTCGCCTCCATTCTAAATTCAGACCTGGCCCTACCTTTATCCTGTATAAATAATGATTTTTAAACAGGGAAAAATAAAAAGAGGAAGAGTGCTAAGATTATAGCGTTTGATCAAGTAGTGATTCATTTCTTCAATCCTGTAGGTGCGCGAGATGTTCTATCATGCCTTTGATGGATACATGGAACATGCATTTCCACGTGATGAATTGAGACCTCTAACGTGTGAAGGAGAAGATACGCTTGGGGGTTATGCATTGACCCTGGTTAGCGGACACTTCCTTTTGTTTCTTTATGTTCATTTTCATATTAAAACTTTGATTGAAATTGCCATTCTGTCACTTTAACAGATTGACTCCCTAGACACACTGGCACTACTTGGTGACAAAGAGCGTTTCGCGTACTCTGTGGAATGGATTGGTAAAAACCTTCACTTTGATATAGTGAGTAAGCATTTTTTCCCCTTCTTTTCTTGTTTTCAGCCTATGTATCAGGGTTATAGACAATAATTTAGTGTCACACTTATTTTATTTTAAGAACCTTGCGTTATTTAAATTGTTTCTGAAATGTAACTGCCATATTTTTATGAGCATTTACGTATCTGTTGCTTGCTACGAGCAAGCGTTTAGTTGCTTCAATTTCAATACACAATTGTGTGATTTTGGATACTGTTTTTCTTTATGTTAAAGGATTATGTTGATATGTGTAGTCAATTTGTCCATTTTTATTGCGTATGACACATGCATCAACTATCAACTAGCTATAAATGAAATTCAGCTAAACTGATAGCCACTGTATTACTTGTCGTTGTTACCTTGTTAATTCTTTGGCTTTGTCATCCACTCTCTCTCTCACCTTTTAAATATTATAAATGTGGATTAATTTATTGATGCTTGAAAGTTTTGTTCAGTTTATAATATCTATGTATTAATGTGCACCATATTTGCAGAATAAGACAGTATCTATCTTTGAGACTACCATCCGGGTCCTTGGAGGTTTACTGTCTGCTCATCTTATTGCAAGTGATTATGCTACGGTATTTTCAGTCTATCACCTGTAGAATTTTCTTTTTAGTTATGTGTTTGGTGAAAATATCGGTTTACATGGTTTTCTTAAAGGCAGTATCGATTTGCCGATACTGGTAAATTTGGGTGGTTATGTAATTCAAATGTTTATGTAAAAGAATATGATATTTGTCATAAAGATTCTGTTTTAGTGTGCCTCATGTCTCTCTCCCTCTCTTCTCTTTCTCACACTAACACCAACACAAACACAAACACACAGGTACACTTGTCAATCCTGACACATTTGCACATGTTATTGAGGATTGCATATGAGCATACATTTCCAGTTGCATTCACACATGAGGACTATCACTTGTAAATTAGATAAGAAGTATTGAGTTTTATTTATTGAACATGTTAACAGTTGCAATGCATAGATATGGCTTAAACTGGTAACTTCCAGGGTGTTATTGCCATTGTTAATTTGGACGTAACGTAGTTGATTTTGCTTCAGCAAGTGTAATTAGTTTTATCTGTTTTCTTTATTGGTCTTGGCAATAATGCAATTTCAAATATTGTTTGCAGGGTATGAAAATGCCTTCTTATGATAATGAATTGCTTCACTTGGCTGAGGATCTTGGACGGAGAATGTTGCCTGCCTTTGACACACCAACAGGTATTATCACTGCTGCATGCCGTAAAATTCTTGGACCATTAACAGATAGCTTTGAGGATTATTGTACGGTTTTGATCTTGTTCTCATTTCTACTGCCTGCATCTTTGTTTCTAGCAGCTACATGATCCATATGTTCTGAATGCAGTCTTTTCAATTTCAAAAATTTCTCCCCTACTATTACTATTGTAAAGCCTGACTTATTGCAGGAATTCCGTTTGGATCTGTTAATCTACTGCACGGAGTTGATGAAGATGAAAGTAAGGTATACAGTTTACTGGTTATCCTTCTAAGAAAAGTTTTTGATAGGCCTGTGTAGTTATTTGTGTTTTCTGCTTGAAGTACGCACCCTTTTAACTGGTTTTGGGACTGCATATCTGCCATGTCCTTTGTTGGTGACTAGCACACGAAGTTTTAGAATCATGACCAGGAACTAAATATCCGTGTATATGCTTTGTAGTATTTGATATGTTTGAGCTGCATACTTTTAAGGTAATGTAGTAGACATTAAATGCCCGATGTTGTGTATTTAGATAACCTCAACTGCTGGTGGTGGGACTTTGACCTTGGAATTTGGGGTGCTTAGTCGGTTGACAAATAATCCAAGTAAGTATTCATTTGTTTTCTGATGGGAATTTTTCGCATTCTTTTCATCTATGTTTTTCTAATCACGTATTTGATTATGAATTTGAAGCAAGAACCACATTAACTTGAGCTAAAACTTAGGCTTCGTGTTAGTTACATTATTAAGCTGAAATCACCCTCTCACATCAAGATCCACTGGTTTGAGGTTTGTTGTCAGCTCTCATATGTCTCGTCTTATACTTCTAATTTCTAAGCGATGCCAAATACTTGTTGTGGCTTGCTTTCTTTAGAAAAAGTCAACAACTTTTGGCTTTGGTGGCTTTGTTCTTGAAAATGCCACCTTAATCAACTTTTTTCTTGACTTGGGAAAATAATGTATGTTGTCCTATTTGAACACTATATTTTAGGAAGTCAAGTTGAAATATTTTTCAAACTGTTCAATTGTTAATCATCATGGTCTACCATGTTTAAAAGCTAAAATATGTCTTATTTTCCCCTTTATTCAGGCTTATATATATGTATATATGTATGTTTTTATTTTACATTAGTAATTTTTATTGTATTATTAATTATAATTATATAAAATATTTTTATTAATTTTTTAAAAATTAGTAAATATTATCATATTATATTATATTATAATTATATTTAGAAATATTTTATTTATTTATAGATATATTTATAATATAAAACTTCTAAAACAATCAGCAAAATTTGAAATAATAAAAAATAGAGTTTTTTTCACATCTCAAAAGGGAGTTAAATTATTTCAACGTGTGATTTTTTATTTATCGCTCCATAAGAATCTGAAAATGCACACTTAAAAAAGCTTTCTTTTTGGGATAAACTGTCGAGAAAAATTTGCATTGCAAGTTAAGCTGATAGCATACATCTTGATCTGAAACATAAAAGGTCATTATCCTATATATTTGAATTGATTGTCAAATAAATCCTCCTTACTTTTGATGAAAGCTTTCTCTAATTCCTTTGATTCTTTAATGGTTGCAAAGGGAAATTTAGAAAAAATATCTCCTGCTGGAAATCAGTTCGAAACTATTGATGTATTGTACATAGCCAATAGCAACATTATAAGCTGAGTCATTATTTTTGTGTTTCAGGATAGATTAGGATGCAAACTTTTTCGAACTAACCTACCATCTTTTCTATTGGAGGCTCTGAAATTGGCTTGTCCATATAGATATAACCGTTCTTCACTTAACTTCTGTAACAGTACTTACATACTGAGTGTTTACTTTGTGATTTCCATTTTCCTTCTCATTCTTGATGCATAAATTAATTTTATGTTCTTATCTTCATGGAAACAGTCTTTGAACAAGTTACAAAGAATGCTGTACGCGGGTTATGGGCGCGCCGCTCCAGACTGAACTTAGTTGGTGCTCATATCAATGTATTTACTGGTGAATGGACACAAAAGGTAACATTCCTTTAAACAGTGTTATAGTAAACATTGTTTCTTAATGATCTGTATCATAAAACCATAATGGGTTATATGTGAGTGTTGCAAAAATGAAGGCACAATTGTATAAGAATGTAATATCAACTATAGTACAAGCTTTGCAAAATGGAAGCTGGTCGTAGGTTTTTAGTATGAGAAGTTTCACGAAATTTGACAGAATTCTAACTTCAATGCTTTCCCTTTTTTTTTCCTTAGCATCTTTTTCTTACAGTCTAACTTCAATTCGATATCTTGTTGGCCCTCTATGCATAATTCTAGTTGATTGATCAGAGAATGAGAAATATTATCCTTTTGAAATAGACTGCTAACATTCTTCTAGAAATAATGTCCATCCAATAGTTATTGATGAATGCACCTCGCCTTGCCAGTTATAAGCTTGTGTGCACCCTATTACCTCTCACAAAGAGATGTTTATGCTGGTGTTTGATAAGTATGAATGATTATGTTTTCTCAAGAATAGCATTATTCATTGCAGTTATGTACTAATATGGAAAGCTTTTACGAGTAACTCCTCTAAGGATTGGGTCTAAATTTTGTTTTCTTGGATTTAATATGGAAAATTTTTGAATAAGTCATCATTTCATAATATTACTCATTAGTTTGTGGTTTATAACCTTAGATACTTTTTCCATATATTTTGTGCTTGAAATGCCTAAGCATCCTTCTTTCATGGCAATTTTATATTGTGTGGAAAAATCTGAACTTAGTTGGTGCTCATATCAATGTATTTACTGGTGAATGGACACAAAATGTAACATTCCTTTAAACAGTGGTATAGTAAACATTGTTCCTTAATGATCTGTATCATAAAACCATAATGGGTTATATGTGGGTGTTGAAAAATGAAGGCACAATTGTCTAAGAATGTAATATCAACTATAGTACAAGCTTTGCAATATGGAAGCTGTTCATAGGTTTTTAGTATGAGAAGTTTCACGAAATTTGACAGAATTCTAACTTCAATGCATTCCCTTTTTTTTCCTTAGCATCTTTTTCTTACAGTCTGACTTCAATTCGATATCTTGTTGGCCCTCTATGCATAATTCTAGTTGATTGATCAGAGAATGAGAAATATTATCCTTTTGAAATAGACTGCTAACATTCTTCTAGAAATAATGTCCATCCAATAGTTATTGATGAATGCACCTCGCCTTGCCAGTTATAAGCTTGTGTGCACCCTATTACCTCTCACAAAGAGATGTTTATGCTGGTGTTTGATAAGTATGAATGATTATGTTTTCTCAAGAATAGCATTATTCATTGCAGTTATGTACTAATATGGAAAGCTTGTACGAGTAACTCCTCTGAGGATTGGGTCTAAATTTTGTTTTCTTGGATTTAATAAGGAATAATTTTGAATAAGTCATCATTTCATAATATTGCTCATTAGTTTGTGGTTTATAACCTTAGATACTTTTTCCATATATTTTGTGCTTGAAATGCATAAGCATCCTTCTTTCATGGCAATTTCATATTGTGTGGAAAAATCTGTTCTCAATCTTAGTTTCTTGCTGTTGGCAGGATGCTGGAATAGGAACAAGTATTGATTCATTCTATGAATATCTGTTAAAGGTATATGTACATGATCTGATATGTTGTAAGTTAGTATCCAAGTTTAGCTTACCCTGCAAGTCATTTTGGTATTGATCCCTTTTAGCTCATTATTGTTGCAAGACAAACAAAGGGTGGAACTATGTGTTAGTCATGGTTTGATTATGAATATTTTCCTTTATTTTACAGTCTTGGGCCATCTTCTCACTCAGATGCTTATAAGAGCACTCCACACCTGCACATGGAAAAACAATTTTAGAAAAAGAAAAGGCAATATTATACATTCTTTGGGTGTCCTGCCAGAGAATGACAATTCTCCTTATAATTCATTATATACATGTACCTGATATGACCAGTGCTTGTATCTCTGCAAGAAAGTGAAAGCATTTTCACTCTTTACAGGCTTACTTGCTATTTGGGGATGATGAGTATCTTTTCATATTCAAAGAAGCTTATGCAGCTGCCATGCACTCTCTCTTTAATGATCCTTGGTAAAAATTGTTTCTGACATCTTGCTATATAAATTTGTATTTATTGAAAAACTTTTTGAAGGATAATCTGCCTGCATCAACTCTCTTCTAATTTCCTTTCTTCTTTCTTCTGGGGTACAAGTTGACTCGTAAATTTATTTTTATGCACAGGTATGTTGAAGTAAATATGGATTCTGCTGCTATTGTCTGGCCTTTATTTAACAGCTTGCAAGCTTTCTGGCCAGGCCTTCAGGTTTTCACTCCTCTTTATTTGTCATTACGGAACTATAAATTTTTTAATCTAACCTAATACTTCTTTGTATTAGGATATCAGACTTGATTATATTTATGTTTTGAAGGTTTTAGCAGGGGACATTGATCCTGCTATTCGAACACATACTGCCTTCTTTAGTGTCTGGAAAAGATATGGATTCACTCCAGAAGGTTTTAATCTTGCCACCCTAAGTGTGCAGGTAATTATCATCAGTATATAAACCAAACACAGTTTTTATTTGTAGTTCTCTTATTTTACACAATAATCTTAATTTAGAGCCTGATGTGCTGTAGGCTGAACCAATACTGAACCCAATTTGCCTTTTCCATTAATAAACTATATATCCTAAGATAATCTTTGCATTTGTGTACCTTCACTTTGATCTCCAGCTCTCATTCACTGAAATTCTAGATTTTTGCAGCAAAGTTCTTGAGCTTGAAATATTCCCTCATCTCCTAGAGCCAGAAAGTTTGTGTGCCATAGACTTTTTAGGATTGTAACATCTTCTGTGGGCTAATAAATAGCTATTTGTTAAGGACCTGGATGATAATCTATCTTTATCCTTCTTTCAGCATGTAATTCTACAACTTGTAATAATAATTTGTTTCTCAATAGCATTTCTGATCTCACTAGCATTTCCTGTTTTGCAGCATGGACAGAAGAGTTATCCTTTGCGTCCAGAGTTGATAGAAAGCACATATTGGCTTTACAAAGCTACCAGAGATCCCAGGTCTGCGCAAAATTGCTCAAGTCCATATTTATTTTCTTTCTGCTTTTATCTTTTAGTTAAATATCATGAAAATCGAGATTTTTCTACATATGATAATTACCATGACAAATTTCACTCTGAAAAAGAGGATGACGAAACCACTTTTCATAAAATACTCCAGAAAATGGAACCTTTGAGAAATGGCAATTACCAATTGAAAAAATTTTGGAACACCACAAAACATCTTGTTCATGAAATATTAGTTTGGAATCAAAATATTATTTCTGAATAGTGAACTGCGACCAAAAGAAAAGCCCATCTTTTTCTCTGCACCCTCAGCCTAGTTTCCTTATAATTTATTGTTGTTTAATTTTATTCCATGGCTAATGCAAGACTTTTTACTACATCTAATTTGTAGTTTGTTGTCCCTGCATAATTTTTTTTTGGCTGTAGGTATCTTGATGCTGGAAGGGACATGGTCGCTAGCTTGCAATATGGGGCTCGATGTCCTTGTGGTTATTGTCATATAACAGATGTAGAATTTCATAAGAGAGAAGATCATATGGAGAGCTTTTTCCTTGCTGAAACAGTAGGTATCGATTACCAAACACTCCAGTGTCCAGACTGATATTTGTTCTCTCCACTTCTTTGCACTTACAAGACCAATAGCCATTTGAAATAGCGTTGTGGAGTTTATATAACTTCAGGTCTTTCCATTTATAAAAGAATTTTTGGGCAAGGTTGGGATTCTGAACAGTGTCGATTAGAAATTATTTTGCATGAAGAAATTGACCAGTCCAATTTGTTAGTAGTCAAACCAAACAGACATCTGTTTCTTAAACGGGTGCTTACATTAGTAGGTAGTCTGCCACAAAATTTCGGCTGTTTGCTATAAATTTTTTTCCTGTCTATGTAACATTCTTGATTCATTTTTATCACATTCATGATTCATTGTAACCAACCAGTTTTCTTGAAACCTTGTTAGGTGAAGTATCTTTGGCTTCTTTTTGACTTGGCTAGTGGTCCTGATAACCTCGTAGAAAATGGACCATACAGGTACAGAATTTGTGCTTGAATAGTGATTATTTGCTCACTTGTTCATTTTCCTGCTTATTGCTCATTAATGTGAATATTAATATGATTTCAGGTATATCTTTAACACTGAAGGCCACTTGCTGCCAGCAACACCCCAAATATCTCTTGTAAAGGAACATTGTTCATATTTTGGTGCCTACTGTAGAAGTAATGATATGGAACTAGAGTCTCAGAGATCAGATGGCCCAATAAATCCCTCTGAAATTAATGCCAGCACAGTTTATGGGGTTTTAATTCATTCTGGTTCCGTATTTCTTGAGTCAACTTCCACATCAGGATTGATGAAGGTTGGTGTTAATTTGATTGTCTATAAATTCCATATAGACCTAAATTTTTTTATTGTTTATCTGTTTAAATTTTTTATTGTTATGTGTTTTCTCTCTTCCTCTTCACTTTTGCATTAAGACACGTTTCCAGTGTGATAGGGTGTTAGCATGCTTATGTAGATTCTATAAAATGTTTTGAAGGACAGCTATTTTACTGAAAACAGTTGCATATTGTCATATTTGTAGCCTGGACATTGTTATCGATCTGACATGCATTAAATTAACCAAAACTGAAAGTAAAAGGTTTTGTATCTGGTAGATTACTAATTAATTCCGTCAGATTTGCTGCTTTTAATTGATAACTCGTTTCTTTTATAGGGCGCTTGTCCTGGGTTAACCCACGGGCAAAAGTATGGCATATCGTACTCAGACTCAACTGATACGTCTCAGGAGGTTGAGTCTTCTCGCCCAAGACAGGATGTGGTTAAGAGCCATTCGGTATTGGTTGTTTCGAATCATCAAACTGCTGATGATTCTGTGTCCTCTAACTCCAATAATCACGGTGAAAATGTTCAACAATCAATTCAGGAAGGTTGATACATACTGACAATGAGAAAGGCCTTCCAGGTGTGTCTAGATGCTTTGTGGCCAGAGTCTTCCTCCTCCATGAGAATACAAGGTGTCTGATGTTTACAAATTGTTGTGGCTTTTGCCAAAGATCAGATATAATGTGACGTGGAGGAGGAAAACTTTCTGATAAGCTAATCCGTCTGGCTTCTAATTGAGGGCTGATCTTTTATTCTTTTGGGACTTCCATTTTTCAATGTTTGAGCCATCCGGCGATTGTTGCTAAAGTCAGCATTCAAGCTTGAGGGAAGAGAAGAAATGTAAGCGAGCGGTACTGGAATCCTGTGGAGGCAGGACACAGGAACCACAGCACTTGGTTGCTTCTAGGTACTCATACTTTTAACATATTTTCGAAAGGATTCTGTCCGTAACGTTGCAGTGAATTCTTAAAGTCAACTTCATTTTGTAAGCTTTCAACATCAAAGGTTAGGAAGATGGTTAATCATTGTTGAAAAGTTGCCAGGATGTGGTTCATGTCTCACCTGATATGGAGGCAAGGTGGTGTGCTTCAGAATTGGTTCATACTCTATACAATGGTCTAAGATTTCTTTACACGAGAACCTCAACAAAAACATTTGCCAATTACATATCTTTAAGCTAATTTTTTATTGGAAATATTTGTTTGCAATAACTTCTTGCCCATTCTCCCATTTGTTGTGATATGATGACAGGAATTGTATTTATGTGACAGACGAACTTTCTGCTTCTTCTTCTTCCTCTCCACCTATACCATCATTATAGTTTCATGTCAAATCTCTGATGGAAGTTGCTTGGTAGGACATGCTGAGTTGGATGAATGAGTGGAGTATTATCCGATGTTTTAACAATCAGATTGAAAATAACATAAGATGTTTAAAATTTAAAAGATTTACTACTATAAAGATTAAATAAAATTAAAAGTTTTAAAATATGATTGAAAAATTTTATCTTTGTCATTAGAAAATTTAAAATTTAATTAAAAAAGTTTATTATTAAATAAAATTAATTAATTAATTTTAGTTTATAAGAATTCATTAATTTATTAAAATTGACAATTAGTTTTTATTAATAAGAATTATTTAAGTAAATTAAATCAAAAAGTGAAAAATAAATAATTAAACTATTTAAAATTTTTTAATTAAATCAATTATATTGGTTAGATTTTTGGGTTAATCAATTAATTTTGCGTTATATATGGACACGTAAATTAAGAAACAAAATTTCTAATTTCTAGGAAACTAGAATACCAAATTATCAACGGATTTTAATCTTTAGTGGCAGATCAATAATTTATCTAATGTAGATAAAAATAATAATAACCTCAAAATTATACGAATATTTTAAAAAACCCACTTGCTTTTAGGGCTTAAAACCAAGAGTTTCGATTATGTTCTTGACTGAATTTCATTGCGAAAAACGTAAAATCAACCATCATAATTGCTAGACAAAGATGACAATAATGATTAATGAGCGTTTCTTTTCAACACTCCTGTCACCTAAAAAAGAAGAGTCTTAAAGAAAAGTTACATCGTAAATGTAATCGGATTCAATGAATCCAAACATCTGAGTGGCATGGATTACTGTATCTGCACTTTTGACTTACCAAAAATCAGACGAAAAGGGTTAAAGGGATTTGCATAAAGTTCATGTGGTCGAGAAACAAATAAAAAGCCTACAAGTTTTTCAGAGTTCATGTTGAATATTGGGTTCATTGGATACTCTTACTATACTTATTTATCCATAAACAGCTTTTGGTGGTCCGCCTGTGGTTTCCAACACCTCGCTTTTGCTCATAAGCACACAATGTTTACTGTGTCCCAAAAATTTTCTCTTTGCTCGATGAGATTTTGTTTAAGCAATTAGTATTAATTAAGTTAAACATAATTTGCACCCACAGAGCTTTGTTTTATAACATGTTTAGGCAAGGCTAGATAGCTATATCCTGGAAAAGACCCAGCTTTATAGAGCTCTATATATATCTATATCTGTTCCTACTTCAAGAAGTATTTGTCTCGAGGGTGTTAAGAAGATGGTCAATTCTTTGTTAGGCGTAAGGTGTATTTTGGTTCTTAAGAAATTTATCAAAATTTAAATCTGCCTATTATTTAATTTTTAAATAAATGAAAGTACATTTTTCTATTAAGTTCACTTAATAAGTTGTAATTTTTTAATTAAATACTTATTCGCTATTATTCTAACAATTTGGGTGTCTTCCCAATTCATTTAAAGTTTAATTGAAGTTTTCTATATACTTTAGATGAATTAGGGAACTAAATTGATTTTAATACTGATTTGCTTTGCGTAAAAGTAGGCTACACTAAATTCAGGAGTCCAAAAGTTTTATAAAACATTTTTATGGGAAAATATGAATAAAAAATTCCATTAAATTGAATTGGTCAATGAATTTAAAAAATTGTGAGAATTCTTAATCTGAATTCATGTTTAAATTACTTATAATTCAAAAAATATTATTAAGTAAACTTATATTGATAAAATATTAATTAGAATTAGCAATTGTATTTATCTATATGAAAGTTAATTAAAATAATTTTTCATAACTAAAAAAGCTTACTTAAATATTATAAAATATTTAATTCAAACTTAAATTTTGATTAAAAAAAGTTAAGAACTAAAATATAGTTTTTCCCCCCTTTTTCCTTTACCTTTTAACCTTTGCACATTAGATTAGATATGAAAACTTCTTATCATTTGTTATATTTTGATTTACCTTTGTTGGCTCCCAGATTTTTTTCTTCTTTAGTTAAGCATGATTTAAATGGATTATGAGGTTTTGAT
This sequence comes from Erythroxylum longipes, assembly GCA_027563885.1. Classification (NCBI taxonomy): domain Eukaryota; kingdom Viridiplantae; phylum Streptophyta; class Magnoliopsida; order Malpighiales; family Erythroxylaceae; genus Erythroxylum; species Erythroxylum longipes. The sequence goes on along the minus strand of JAOQMS010000180.1, from coordinate 52,568,245 downwards.
GAATTTAATTTTTGGAGTTATTATTATGTTAATGTTAGTAAGATTATATGACATATGTTAA
>JAOQMS010000180.1:52547935-52563945 GCA_027563885.1 Erythroxylum longipes | reverse complement strand
ATTCGGAACTTCTTGTATACTCAACGATGTATGTTTTATCAATGAATGAAGTGAACGTTTTATTGAGAAAATGATAACGATGTCGAGTATGTTAGATTTGTCATTGCTTCAACATACCATTATCATGGGTTATGTGCCTAAAAGCTTAGGTACGTATCCTATAATAGTGGGATGTTACAATAAGGTTATTAATAGAAAGTAAAATTTCTACCACAGAGGTACTTTCCTAACGCTGATTTCTATAGTGTCACCGTACTTTTCTCCAACCTCTAATTATTCGCTCGCAAATTCAAATATATGACTACGTTTAATATCCCCATCACACCAAAGATCCAAATGCATCTATTTTCTTTAAACCCAATACATTGTTCTAAATGATCAATCATGATGTAGTGAATATGAGAAGAATCTTCAATAGATAATAAAGCATATTATGATTTTGAGAAATCAAACAATTTAAAAACCCTTTTAACTCCAAATTCATTTCTTCAAATCAATCAAAAGCAATCAATATTCCAACCACTTTTTAGACTTTTAGATGGTTTAAGAGCACAGCCAGCCACGTGTGGATTTTGATTCTTAGTTTCATCTTTATTTCATCATTCTAAACAAGACCTTCACTGGTCATGAACAGCTTTTTTGGTCACCAAACTACGATTATGTAATTCATAGAAAACTTCCAGATGCACACTGTATATTACTTTGTGAATTTATACATATATGGATACTGCAAAAACATAATTTTGGTGAGTTTTTTTTCTTTCACCGTTTCCATTTACATAGTCACAGTATTTGAAGCAATCAGTTCCTGCATGCGAATTTCTATTTAATTCGATCACGAGGACCGTCAAAACGGAACACCACATGGATGATGCCTGAACCAACACGAACTGTAGATTCTTCGATCTGTTTCATGTATGGAACTTCCCAGCGCGATTACAGTGAGACCCTGACACAAATTTGGATTTTTCCCTGGAGAACCCAAGCAGAAATCGTCTCTTCTCGGGATAGGTATATTCTCTGGTAACAATGTCCTGCGAATCCAGAGGTTGGTTGTGGTTTATGGGCTCTACTCATACTCCACAACCCAGACCTCTTGCTTCTGATCCTTTCATGATTCTCAACCTCTTGCAAGATGACATAAACATACTGCAAAAATATGTGAAACCCTCGTGAGTACTACAGAGAAATATGTTTTAAAATTTTTGGATAATACAGATATATGAGTTTTTCAGAGAATTGAAGCTATGGACATGGAAGAAACTTACTCCCACGGAACATCTCCAACAAGCATCCAGTCACCATCTTTGTCCTCATAAGTAGGAACATATTCTGATCCTTTGTAACCTTCACTCTCTGAGTACTCACCTGGCAAAGTTCCAAAACAAGATCTTTAGGACCACCGTAGCATCAAGTACCACAGAGGCAAGCAAAAGACAAATAATAAGACATACTCGTCGATATCAACTAATTATTACCTATCGTGAACTTGAACATGTTCTCCAGGGCTTTTAGGAGCTCTGGATATCCCTTATAAACCTTAAGGTCTATCTTCCTTAGGTATGGAGCACCATCCATACTTACTTTCACGTAAATCCCGGACGCATCAGGTTCAACCTTTTTCGGTTGCAGGTTATTTTTCCTGTACGATCGAACTGGAGGCCAACCCACAAGCTGTGCCCTGATTATAACAAGCAAATCGAAGGATTTGAGTATTTTAGATAATCCCAAAATTGTTGACAAGAAAAATAAACGAAAAAAACTGCGTAAGGCTTACTTGGGAGCAGGCAGTGTTTCATGGTCGTCATGTTGAGCATCAGATTTAACCTTAGGTCCATTTTCATCAGCTGGCAACGGCCGCTTATTGTTTCTAACGGTAGAAAACGCCTGTTCTTCATTTCCGTCCGTACCTGGCAACCCTAGTCTAAGCTCCGTTGCCTTGAGGTTTAGATCGTTCTCGTATGCAGCAGCACCTTCCATATCGCAATAACGATGTTCTGAACCAAACCCAGAAATAGAAGATCCTATGGGAAGAGATTGGTCCTGAATTTAGAGAGAGTTTTGAAGAGATATAGAGATGTACGAATACAAAAGAAAGAAGTGAGCGATCTGTAGAGACCCTTTCTATTTCTATATATAAAAGGGGGAATGGGGATTCTTAAAAGAGTATGAATGCATGAATTAAGGACAAAGGCAAGCTAAGGTGTCGGTAGCTATAGCAGCACAATAGAGGCAACATGTTGATGCACTTAGGGGACAAGAGTGGGACAAGGCACAGCCGCCCATATGGAAGACTTTTATGGAGGAACGGTCAAGATGGGTTTGAGGAGTGAAATCAGGGGCGTTAGTTGCCTGGTATGGGAAGCATACCCATGTGGGCAGTGGGGTCTGCATGACTGTTGGGCATGGGTATGGCATGGCCATGTGGGACAAGAATTTTAGCAGTGACCGTGACTGTGAGTGGTTTTTAATTATATAATTTGGTGGGCTTACAGAGAAGCGGGGTTTACACTTTACATTACATGCGGAGAGTGAATGGAGATGGCATGTGGATATGTTCAGCTCCTCAGTTATTCCCTTTTTATTAAAAATAAATAAATAAACAAAGATAATAAAAAATTACATACACTTCTCGAGACCAATCTATTTATTTAACATGGTCTCTATCTTTCTTTGTTTTTTTCTTTTCTTAAAATGGGTAAATTTTGTAATTATTAAGGATTAGGCTTTTATTAAATAAATTGTTGGGTGTTAATAATAATCAACAAAATACTTATTTGTTAATCAATTAATAATTCAAATTCAACGCTTATAATTCAATGTATCTAGCTATTGATCGATCGTAAGTGATAATTATTTATTAAGTGTGGACGAAACTTTAATATTTGGATAATATACTCTAACAAGAGAGATATCCCTAATAAATGAAATACATAAGTATTATCTAAAACCCCAGGCCTTGTTTGGTTGACATGAATTTTTACTTGAGAAAGTAATCTTTTTTTAAAAATTTATATTATCATGTTTTGTTCATTTTTTTAATAGTTGAGAAAATAAAAACTTTTTCAATATAGGAAAAATAGTGGTACTTTATTTGGATTCTAAATCTCATCACTCCTTGGTTTGTAGATTATTTTTCTTAAGAATTTAATATAAAAAATACGCTAGCTAATTCAATCCTTCCTTCTCTGTCAACACTATGACAAGTCTTTTATAAAACCCTACCTCCTCTTCAACTATTCTTATTGTTCTCCCGTTAATAAAATTTTGGATATTTTTGCTCAGGAGTTTCAATCGACAATCTTCAGGTTCATATTTTTCCTTTTCAAATTTATTAAATTTAAGATGTTTAGAAGATATTTGACTTTAGAAGATATTTGACATTTTTTTTCATTTTAAGATTGTCTAGTTGAAATAATGCACTATTTGTATTTTTTTTAATGTTAGAAAATTTTTTGACATTTGATTTGAATTTTAAGATTTATTTTTGTACTCGGTTGAGGTTTTTTTAGTATTTGTCAATCCTATATTTATGATATAACAGTTTTATATGATTAGAATTTCATAAGTAAAAAAATTAACATTTAATAATATAACTTGTATTACAAATTGACATTATTTAACGATTTCAATTTTTATTCGGCTTGTAGGGATATAATTAGAAACACAAGTCAAATTTAAATTACATTACATGAAATGCTGTTGCATACCAAATACTATAACAAGAATGTATCCAACTTTCCTATTAGATTTTTTGTAAGTATCCAAACATGTGAATATTTTTACTTTCCATATATTTATTTTTCGAATAATCAAATTTCAAATTCTTTTTACTTTCCTGCCAACTAAAGGGGCCTTTGGAATTGTATGAGGTTGTTCCTCAAAGTTTTAACGAAAATAAAATTTTATCTTTTTACTAGTATTTTTATTGATGTGATATAAAAAATTTAGTTATGCATAATTGCTCCAAGATAAATAATGGAAGCAAAACAAGTTACAGAGATATCAAATAACAAAGCTTGAAATTCATATATTGGCGATCACCGGCTTTATAATTCATCCATTGACACAATAAATAAGAAGTTGACTTAGAGAAGATAAATATGAACCATTCTTTGCAAACTCTCCTTTCAATTTGAAATACATTGTAAAGAGTAAAAATTAAAGGGTTTTGAGACACTTTCATTATAATTAACATTAGCAGTTGATATGGTAAATTGACCGACCTCAAAACATCAAAATATTACTAAATTTTGGACAAGTAAATTTTCAACTCGAGAACGAAGTTAATTATAAAATATGAAAACGTATATGTTACTATAAAATTATAAAATATGACTAAATTGTGAATTCATGTAATTATTCAATGATGGAATATAACTTATTTATCATTCTCTATTAATTATTTTAAAAATAAAGTTATGAAATAATTAAAAATTAATATTGATTTAATATTCTTAAATGATTACTTACAAGTTTACAACAATACTTATGTTCTTATCACTTTAATATGATTCATATCGTTATTATATATTTTTCTTTAATAAGGGTTGAATCTCAGTCAAAACTCAAAACTCTTAACATTTAAAATAATTTATTTAATAATTGTGAATTCTGATGTATGTCAGCTACGGAACAGTATTACTGCTTCAAAAGGAGATCCTGTATACAGCAGAACTTTGGGAAGGAACTCCAAGATTTGTAGGTTGAGTAATTTCCAAAGTCTCATTTTTTTTCAGTCAAAACTGCTCTATGGTTCTCATTTACGTAAGAAGCCATTGTAGAGTAAACTTTGGCACAATGCTATTTTCATTTCAAAATGATACCATTTTAGTATATATAAATACACATAAAATAATATTATTTTGGAGCAAAAAATAAAATAATTAGTACAAAATATCTTAACCGTAAACATGGTAAGAGAGCATCCAATGTACTAGCGGACAGGAGGTATGTATATATATATATATATCGAGTGACAGCGAGAGCCTGGTGAAACAATGGGCATGAGGATTGGCGTGTCCACTGGTATAGCGACACGTACAGAGTTACATGTCGCTAAAATCCACGCGCCCACCAACTTCCAGCCCTTGGATACGAGCATAAGGGCCCATTTCACTCGTGCGCCTTCTCAACTTTTTCTTCAATTATTTCTCTCCAGTCCTTTCACCTAATCTCTCCCTCTTGTCCAATCACATTAATATTATATATATATATATCTCACATCCTATTATTAATTTAATTTTTATTTTAAACAAAAAATAAAATAGTTTTATTTTTTATTATTTATAGCACGTAGTGCTGACCTTTAATAATAGAAATGTTATCTTTATTATTGCCCCTTGGTTGATTTAGGGAGCCAATTTATATATGAACTTATTGAGAAAATATACTTGTGGACTTTGACCTCACACTTCAACCCAAAACCTTAAGTTATCATATTTATGAGTCATTTTCACTTATTTATCTTTCACTATTTCTATTTCTTTTTAACGTAGAATTCTTACTCACATTTGACATCCCAATATTCTCTCCCTTAAATGTAAACTTTTACATTAGGCTTGGACTTCCCCTTGAGAGAAAGTCTTTTTCTTCTTAACAGCTCGAGTATATGGCGTCACCAAGAGCCTTTCTATTCCACTGGTCTCGGCCCACTAAAAGTCTCTTTGGTCTTCTTCGTTTTAAAGATGAGAAGTGGCAACCAACCAAGGATGATGAGATTATAGCAATTAAAAGAAATCAAACTTGGGAACTGGTGGATCTTCCAAAAAAAAAAAAACCATTGGTGTCAAATGAGTTTTCAAGATGAAATTGAAGGAAAATGGAGAAATTGATAAGCACAAAGCTCGTTTAGTAGCTAAAGGCTACAAGCAAGAACATGGTATTGATTACAAGGAGGTTTTTGCTCTGGCTGCAAAACTAGACACCATTAGAATGGTAATTGGGTTGGCAACACAAAATGGATGGCCTATCTTCTAGTTAGATGTTAAGTCGACATTTTTACACGGACAGCTGAAAGAAGAGGTATTTATCAAACAACCTGAAAATGGATGGTCAAAATAAGTATATAAATTAAAATAAGCTCTATGTGGACTAAAACAAGCACTAAGGGCTTGTTATAGTCATATAGATGCTTATTTCTCAAAGGAGGGATTTCATAAATGTTCATATAAACATAATCTTTATATCAAGAAAACCGATGAGGGGAAAATTCTAATGACTTGTTTGTATGTTGATGATTTGATTTAATGATGGGGCTATGATTGAAAATTTTAAAAGGTCTATGATGATTGAATTTGACAGGTCTGACCTTCGTTTGATGCATTACTTTTTTGGTATAGAAGTGAAACAATTTGTTGCAGGAATTTTTATTTCTCAGAAAAATATTTATAAGAAATCTTAGAAAGATTTCAGATGAAAGAATGCAATTCAGTAAGCATTCCAATGGAAGTTGGTCTAAACCTTATAAAAGAACCTAATGGAAGAAAGGTGGACAACACTTTGTACAAGCAAATCGAGGGATGTTTGGTGTATTTAACTGCAACAAGGCTTGACATAATGCATGCAGTTAGCCGCATTAGCAGGTTTATGGCTTGTCCAAAAGAAGTGCATTTTTAAGCTGTCAAGAGAATTCTTAGATACTTGAAAAGTACAGGTGATTATGGGATATTTTACAAGAAAGTAATTGGAAGTTTGGTTGATTACACAAACAGCGACTATGCTAGAGATCTGCATGACAGAAAAAGGACCCTATGGGTATGTTTTTATGCTAGGTTTAGGAGTCATTTTATGGTCTTCAAAGAAGCAATCCATTGTTGCATTATCAACACAGAAGCAGAATTTGTAACTGCTACATATTGTGCAAGTCAAGCCATTTGGTTGAGAAACATTCTCAAAGAACTTCACTTTGAACAAGAAGGACCTACTGTCATCCATTGTGAGAACAATTCTGCAATTAATCTCTCAAGGAATCCTGTTCTACATGGAACGTGTAAGCATACAAATGTGAAATATCATTTCTTATGTGATCTTAGCAAGGATGAGAGGATTAAACTGATTTATTGTAAAAGTGAAGAGCAAGTTGCAGATATATTTACCAAGTCCCCTAAGCCAGGAAGTTTTTTGAATTTACGAGATTTGCTAGGTCTTTGCAAATTAAACTGAAAGATTTTAGTTTAAGGATGGGAATGTGAAGAAATTTTGATAGCTGTTATTCCATTTGACAGCTGTCAGTGGACTTGGTTCTTTACTTTGTTTTATTTCTTTTCTTTAGAAATGTGTGTTAGTAGTTCCTAATCTTTTGTTTTCAGTTAGTGACTGTAGTCATGTTAATTTCTAATTTTTAGGAGTCATGGAGTAGTTCGTTATTGAGTTATCTTTTATTTTCTATATAAGAGTCTGATGTAATTTCTTTTTATACATATTGCAGCAATAAAAAGCTTCTCTTTGCTTTGAATATTTTCCTCTGTTTTTTATTATACTGTTAACACCCCTAACTTCAATATCAGATCAGATAATCCTCCTTGTCTGATTCTTACAGACTTTCTCTCTCGTCTCGTAAATCAGTTCGGTTACTCTCCCCTTTACTTAAAACTTCAATCCCTCTTCTTCTTCTTATCATGGAGTATCTTTTGTATGCCAAAAACAACAAAGACCAATACATAAGTCTTGTTTCTCAAATAAGCTACGATCTTCTCTAAGTTTAATTTGAAAGTAGAATTTTGGCAATTAAGCATTGAACTCCTAGAGTCTTTGTATCAAAATAATGAAGATGTGGAGGGATTTTAAGAGTTATGAGAACAATGTGGAGATAGTAAAATAAACTCTTTCATACAATGAGAACAATGCCATCCATTATCTTAATAGGAGTCTTTGTAATGGGTGGAAATGACTTGTTGTTTTTTACATAAAAAGGATATCCCGTAATAGGAAGAAGAAGAGGGACCAATGCCCAATACCAATAGACAAAAATGTTATTTGGACTAAAAATTGCCTCTTCACTATTTCAACTGAGTCATGACTGAAATCTATGAGCTCATTCTCTCTAATACTCTGCCTACATTGATGATTCTATATTTCAAGACCTTAAATCTTAAACCATAAATTCTAAACCCTAAAATCCTAAATCCTAAAACATGTATATAGTTAATAAATTATGAAATATATATAAGTATTTCATAAATTAAATACATTACTTAATTCAAAATTAATGATATGTTTAAATCAACTAATATTAATAAATTTAATACTTCTTATTCTTCAAATTGATTAATATTATGAATTTTAACTAAATCATAATTTGTGGTAGATAATTCTTCACCTCTTGGTTGGTCCACCTTAAGGAGCATAAATTTATTAATTTGAATTAAAATACTATTAATTGTTAGATATCTAATAAGCAAGCATACTAAAAAAACTGAGGCTCTTTGCTTTTGCTTGGAAGTTGGAACTGGTAATATAAGGAAATAATTGTTATTTAATTATTCCTTGGTGGCTTATAAAAATTTTGCTTTTTTTTTTCCAGAAAAACTGTTTCTTCTTCGAAATTTCAGAAGACGCTTAGCAGAACTTTTCTAATTAAAATCAAACTTGACCTTTATGTTTGTCACGGGCCTCTCCGATTTATAATTTTAACACATTTATACCTTATAGGAACTACTTTGCACAATTATGATCCATTTTAGTATCGGTGACTTCCTCTCTTTTTCTTTTCAGTTTTAAATCTCACTAGTTCATAAACAAGAGATCTAATTATACAGCTAAATTCAAATTAAGTTCTGACTTTATAAATAATATCAACACAACAAAAAATATCTGAATTATTTTACCTTGCTACTTTTATTCAGTTTCATAAAATTTATTACAAAAGGAAAAATACACTTTAAATCCATAAGTCATTGCCTTGCAAGACATAGATGATGTATTCAATAAACCTACCATGAAAAAGAGAAAAGTTAGGTCTCCTCTCCTCTATGGAATTTGTTGTTGTCAATAATTCTTGCGAACAATAGGCATCCATATTTGACACAATTTTAATTTTCTGAAGTAAATATTTTCAGAAACATCATTAAATTAGTTTCCAATCATCATAAAATCTGATATTGTACCCAAATTCTTGCTTTCAGGCATCCAGACACTGCTTCAAAAGCAAACTATATACAGTCCAACAGAGATCTTTTCTAGTAACTTAGCCCAACTTAAATTTTATCTCCAAACTCTTAGTTGTGTGCCCTCAACAGAAACCATTACAGGCCATCAGTCTATATATATATAGCAACATTGTATCGTATGAATTATATCGATTTAGCTTCAAGTTACGCAGATGAGGCTTTGACGTTCTCGCGGGAATGCTTCCACCCCCTTGTATTTCTTCAACATTATCACCTTCTGAGAAACTTGCTAAAGTTAGCAGAATTCTGTGGCTAGCGACCCACTAATTCATATGGAATGTACATTAACGTCTAATATTAAATATTGAAAGTTGGCTGTTAGTTTGCAGTGCTTGTGGTGATCAAAGCTTGAGTTTGGCATTCGCTGGAGTCTATCAAGAACAGCGATGACAAGACAGCGATGTTTGTACAGATTTTGGTCTATTCCTCAATGTCATATGATCCACTCAAATATACTCCAGGTTATATATATAAATATTTATACACAATAATATATACTATGACCATGATACGACCGGTCAATGGAGGCCAAAACATTATCGTCTTAGTTGGCATTTGCAGGTCCGTGAGCTCTGACCAAGTATTTTGACGTGGACCGCTCGACCTTGGTGGTGAACACGGCTCCTCAGTTAGCTATGTCTGGTTCCATCTCAGTAGACGTGTGGCACTGATGAACCGCGAGATCTACTTTTCTAGAATTAACACTGTTAAAGCATGTCCCTTGTGTTTCAAGTCTATCCTAAAGAGAGACTTTGGAATGATCAGATTTTGAACATTCAGCTTTTCATTAATATTGAATATAACAACAGTACTGTGATTGCTGTTGCAATGCTCAAAACCCCAATCTCATGTAGAAATAATAATGTGTGCAAGAATCCTAAGCTTAGTAAGGTATCTGCATAGTTCCTCCAGCTTTTGATAATACAATTATCCAGACATGGAGACCCTTATGCAGGAGTGCACAACCTGGAATGTTTAAAACAGTTTCTTTTAGGACAAGGTACCTTGCTTAGTTAATGTCATACCAGTAGAGTGCTTTAACTTTCGATCTCATACTAATACTATCATCCTTAAAAATGAGACGGATTCAGAAACATAATGTACCGACGTTAGTTGAACATTAAGTTCGCATATGTTATAGACTCCCTCCATTTAATGCCTAAGGAAACACGAACAAGATGACAAGGTACGTATACGACTTAGCTAGGTTAGATGTATATACGTTGTGGTCCTTGACAATGCCAACTCACAGAAAAAAACAATCCAACTCATTAATTAGATGTCCCTTTCCTCAAAAGGGAGGTGTGAGCATGTAGACGGATAAGGTAATAAAGAGGAATTTTCGTATTACATTAAATCTGTGGTCGTTTTGTTTATTTCAAGCCCTGTCTATTCTTTGATTAAAGGATAATTATTTCTCTCTTTTATATTTTCTTTTTTGTGTGGCATTTTCTGTAGCTTATGATTGGATGAATCTGTTCTTAATTGACTTCTACTTTACCTGATCAAAGTCTAAAAATTTTTCTAGTTCAAGTCATCTCCTTGTAATAACAAAAACGTAATCATACAGCTGAATATACATTTTACTTCCGCAATTAGACGTCAAATTAATATTGGGTTTTCTTCTAATGGGTCGTCTCTTGTCCAAAATAGATTATGTATGTAGCTTCTATCTAGCAATATCTAGCAATATAGGAAGGAACTCAAGGATATACACAAGAAAGGAACTACAGGGTTTTCCTTCTTCTAGGTCGAGTGTCTCGTCCTTTTGTCTCTAATGCATAATTTCATGTCTCTCCTTCGGTATAAAAAGGAAACAAAAGGGCCAAAGATAAAAGGAACCTAACCTTCATTAATAAACAGATTATCGGACAATATTCAACACTACAGTTTTCATAAAATATACTGATTGTGAAATTAATAAAATGGTTTTTATTCACAAAATCCTAGAATTAATCTTAAAGATTTTATTAAATCATCTTATTTCTATTATGAATATAAGGTTTCAGTAGATTTATAATATTTTATTGTTATAAATATGGATTATTAAAAAAGGACATATTTAAATATTATTCTTTAATTCCAAAAAATTGTATTATCAAATCTTATAAAACAAATTTAACTATAATTTTCAAAAAATATTAACTAGTCTGAAGTCCCTAAATGTTATTCTATAAGCAATTCGTTTAACCTAAGACTCTATTCTTTGATCTTAATAATATGATTTGTTAAAAGTTACTCCATGAAAATTTTGAGGGGATAATTTGATATAAAAAAGGTCAAATTCTCGAGATATTTTAAAGAAGAAATTAATTTAATTATTATTATTTAATGGTTATTAGTGAGTATTTTTTTAAAAAAAATTATTTTATAAAAATATTTTTTGTTATTTATAATAATAATAAATAATAATTAGGAAGACCAACCAAACATTTTTCTTTAATTTGCTTCCATCGAAATTTCTCAGGCCAGCCCACCTTTTGAAGACGGAGGCGACACTTTTACTAAAATTTGGGTTCCGTATTTCAATGCGATGCAGGAGGAAGAAACCTCCATTGACAAATCCAGAACTGCGACCTTCATAATCCCTTACCTTGTAGAAGTTTGATCAACCAATAACAAGTTTACGAGTTTACGAAACTTAACATTAGCAGGTCTAGATATTTTGCTCTTTTTTCTACTTAAGTTGCGTGTAATGACTGAATTGATGTCACTTTTACTTACCAAGTACTAACCTGACAGATATCTCTGTCTGAGTGATGTTGGTGGTGGACCTGTGTGGTCGGGTGCGGGAATTGAAGGATCTGCAGCTCAGGATAAAAAAAAAAGAAGAAGAAGAAGAAGAATAAGGTGTTAACTAGAGCGCGTTTCGAACAAGAAGTGACACCATAGATAAGAAGAAGTTGCACGTGTGGTTGTAATATATGCATGTCTGGTTTGGTCTGGTCCGGCTGTAAGAAGTAGAAAGAAGTTACGTACCAGCAACCTGCCTTGCCTTGCCTGGTTGTCATCTATCTGAAAACTGACAGCATAAAAGAAATAATTGTGTTGGGTTCGGGTTGGTTGATCCACCAAAATTTCCTGAAGTTGGTCGCCGAGCCACGTTTTTGCTTAAAACACCATTCAGGTAATATTTGTTACTTACGGGCATTGGTTACAGAAGGTAGGTCCCTAACGAAGCATTATAATCTTTCAATCATCATTTGTTCATGCACTCCTGGATCGACCTAGTGACTTAAGGAAGAAGGCGTACTTGAGTTCAAAATATGAGCAAATGTAATTTAGTTAAACATTAAATCAGGTAATCCTTAGGGTTAGGTTTGCTGAAGTAGAATACAACATATAGGTTGAGTATATGATTATCCAAAATATCAGAAGTACCATTTTTAAGTTTTAATTTTCCTTTACGAATTTATTGACCAAAGGTGATGGATAAAACCTTTTGGACTGTATGTAATGCAATCTGCCTGTTAAGAGTATTAATGGGTCGGTTGTTCAATGCTGGCCTTGGACCATTAAGATTATGATAGTTTTATTTTAATAAAAAAAACTCTCATTCATTATTTATATATTAAATAAATTATTAAATTCACAAAATAATTTAGAAATTATGTGCTTTAAATAATTTATTTGGTAAATTAAAAATTTTAAATTAAGTGATAGATGAAATTTAAATAATACTTGCAGATTTTTATATATACTACTATATATCAGCTATATTTTTAAAAATTAATACAAGTTTTAATCGTAATGGGTAACTATAATTTTTTTTCTGTAGCCCCTTAAATTGAGAGATTGTTAATTTCTGCGTTTAAACTACTCCTTGACCCCACGAAACAAAATTGAAGATAGATGTCACTGTAATGTTTATTAATGGAGGGCCTTCTAGCCTTTATGATGGTCGTCTGCTGACAATCATGATCCAATCGCAGTGTTAGAATATCTTCAGAAGTACATGCGAATTTTTGCTGGTGGTTACACACCGATTTGTGTCACTATCTGCCTTCTGTACAGACGCTAACACCTTGCCGAGCAAATCAATACCAGATTCAGGCAGCAAACGAGTTTGCAGCAAATTTCAAAGCTGCAAAGGAAATATGAATTGCTTCTTTTCCGTTCGTACTTTAGGGAAAATCAAGTTTCATAGATAAAAAAAAGCTTCTAATATATTATTAAAATTTAAAATTACTTCTTAATTTTAATCAGAAAATCTAAACTTTCACTAACTTTTATTCTCTATATGCTTTCTCATTATTAAATAATGAGTTTAACTTACCATGTACATACTTCTCTAGAACCAAGTTCTTCTGGGTGTTGGATATGTCAAAATTGGATATGAAAGATATATAATTAACAAAACTAAAGGAAATGAGAATCCCAAAGAAAAAGAACAAGAATAAGTACCTAGCTTATCTCCTTTGGTAAAGCTTGGAGATCCTCATGTCACCAAATAGTTGATTTGATATCCTCTTCGATTTCTGTAAAAAACTTGTTAACTTGTCTGCCGTATAATTTCAAGATCAATTGAGGATCACAAAAATCTTCACGATTGACTCGAAGCTAAGCCAATAAAGTTATGTTTTCTTGACCTTTCAAGGCAGGTTGATGCGAGGATTAGTTTAGCTTTTGATTGACCACAAACGCGTTTTGTTGGGTAGCAGAGATAATATTATAAGCACAGGGGCAGGCTGTTCAGGCTATAGTTTTTACTTGATATTCTAAGCAAAGAGTGCCCTGGTCAGCCCCCACCATTATACGCAGTGTCTCAGATTCTGCGAACATATGGAATAATATTATTGCGATGAGAGATTCTCTCTTATTGCAATTGTAGGAGCAGTTTAATAAACTAGTTTAAGGGTCATTATTTGTACTTAATGCACGAACTAGTTAATTTGACAAGTCTGCCTTGTAAAGGTATCAGAATGGGGTCGCCCCCAGAAATTAATCCTCCGATCTGCCTGAGATAATTGAAGAATAGAGAAGTGCCGTAACGAATCTTTCATGCAGAACTTGTTGAGTATTTATTACATGTGCATGTGAGCATGTAATTCAGTGAAAATATTCAGTTTAGAGGGATAAATCAATTTTAGACAGTCACCAAGAATCTTGGCTTAATAATGGTAATTAATTAAGAATACTCTAATTTTTTTGTTGGTTGTTCCATGAATTTGATTCTTCCGAATAAGGAATTTGTCGTGGAATCAGTTAACACTCATATGCTTATAAGTCAATCTAAGGACTATAAAATATAATTAGCATGCTTAATTAAGTTGAAATGTTAAGTAAACCTAAAAGGGTGGGTTATTGAGAAGATAAAGTATGTTTCATTTTGAAAAAAAACTATACAGGTTGAGATAAATTATATATTAAAAAAAGTATTTATGAATCCATTATAAGCAGTCGCTTATGGCCTTATAACTTTTTTTCCGTTAGGTTTGGTACGAATCTCGTCATTTTAATGAACGAAGTAGGTGAATTAATCAAACTACGTATAAACTGATTTGGATACTAACATATAAGATAAAAATTTGTATTCATACTCAACTCTTAAAGGTCATTTTAAGGGGGAATAAAACGAATCTTGATACTCCTGTGATTAAATCTGGATTTGGGTGGTCAAAAGATGGCCACAGGACCACATGATCTCCTGGGATATATAGATAAGATATTTTCGATTCACATCCTTAGTCACGTACATGATTGCTTTGTAATATAGATTTTCCAAAGGTTATCCTAATTAAGTGAAAGTCACTTTCTTTTTACTAGATAAGGAGTTCTTTTAGGGTTCTTTTTCATAAATATTGCTTTCTTGTGTTCTTATACATATTTCGACTGCACTTTAAGTCGAATTGGAAAGATGAAAGTGGTATTGTTAGTGATGCTTGGGAATACGATGGCTGGTTATAAGGTTAAGATGATAATTATGAGCATTACAGGTGTGTATAAGAAGAAGAACTGAACAAACAGGAATGGGGTTGGAAGATGGTGACGGCGCTAGGGCACAGCTAGGGTTAGAAATGTTCCCTTCCCGTAGGGACGTGACCTGTCGGTAAGTGATCACCATTGCCTTACAGCGGCTTTAGAATCAGTCATGTTGACATCTATTATATGATTGGCCTCCATGTATGAAACTTGTAGGTGAAATGGCTATGGATTTGCCCGTTCTTTGCAAATTTCTCTCATCTTCATATCAATTTGTTTGTCCTCAAAGTCTTAAAAATGTCAAAGTTGTCGACTTTGATTTATCACTATATAATAATTGCAGAAACACTCTCCACATTTATATATAAATCAAATGAAATAATATTTTTTCTAGTTAATTTTAAGCGTTGACAAATAGTTGGAAATGTTTATCTTTAATTAAATAAAACAACAACAATACCAATTCAGTAAAATTCTATTAAATATGAGACTTAGAGAGGTTTAATGTATACAGTCTTACCTTTAATTATAGAGATGTTATTTATAAATACTGATTAAACAAAGAGATAAATAATAGAACAGCAACAAAGAAAAGAGGAAATAAAGAAAATCATTAAGACTTAGTTTGGAAGAGAGGTAGTGGTTGATAACCTACTGAAATCAACATACTGAAATGATAAGTACTTATTCTCAATAAGTACTTATGTGTTAGGGATTGCTATTTTGGTAACTGTTGAAAAGTAAAAATAGATGTTTGGCAAGTGCAATTGCGGTTACTGAAAAGAGATAAAATGACTAAAAAGTCCATTGATTTAATAAACTATTAATTGTTGTATAAACAATAAAAAATATATTATTAGTCATATAAATTTAAAATTATAAATAATAAAATATTAAATTAAAATAAGAAAATATAAA
>JAOQMS010000180.1:52506561-52542728 GCA_027563885.1 Erythroxylum longipes | reverse complement strand
GACTTTTGAATGATTGAGTGCATTAGCACGCCACCCTCGCGGGGCACGGACTCGGATATCATCAACGATGTCGGGTTTGGGTCTTGCGAGAGTGGGGTGCTACAAGTTTGTATTAGAAGAGAGTCATATTATTAGCCCCCTAACATTGCAGGACCCTTTTTGCTAGCATTGGTGAGTCTTGGCCAACGTCTATCATGGATTAGGCATGAGGAAGGCATGTCAAATGAAACAAGGTAACTTAATCAAGTAAAGATCAAGCCTGGTTACGATGGCCTGGGGCGTTGATTGGCTTGGTGGCTAGGGCGAGTTGGACTTGCCTAAGATGTTTTTGGTGAGACTAAGGACGAACTGATGCTCAAATGATAGATCATGAACGAACGGATTAGACCATGAGTGCGCATTGGTCAGACCACGCGGGAATTGGCTCAGAACTTGGCTAACTTTCACCTCTGGATAAGATCATGGGTGATATGGCAAAATTAGTGGGATGAATCATCAAAGAAAGTGGGATGACGTGGAAAAGAACATGAATAAGGTGTCTTATAAGCATTTCACACATTTTTCTTTAACTTAATAGTGGAATAGTGGTAAGTTATGTAAACCACCCACTAAAATAGTGCCTTATAAGTTAGTGATTTAGTGGCCTTAAGACCATTTTCTTGTATTATTGCCCAACAAGTCGCCTAAATCCTATAACTGACTTATTTGAGCAAGGCTTCATTCATTAGAGAGAATTGGAGTTTTGTATCCTTTGTATCAATTGTGAGCAATATAAAAGTTGTCAATTTTGTTGTAAAATTGTGTGCATTTTTCTCTTATTATTGTTGTCCATTCTATTGTATTGGCTAAGTAACTTTTGTGGGTTTACTTTACGTTTGTAGGTAACTCCTTAAACATGAGGGATTTAGTAAGGTTGAATTGAGTTGCGAGAGTTCAACTACCGTACTTAGACTTTGATGCATTTTGAGAGTGAACTTGGAGTTCTTAGCAAAATTTTTGTAACAGTTGGAATCAGAGTCGTATTGGTGATTCAATGGCGCGTGGTAATAATCTTACAAATCATGTCATGAGGGTGGAAGCGCTCATCGGTCCTTTACCTACAGGTGAAGAAGAAGTCCCATCTAATACATCACATTTTAAAGCCTTGGAGGGGCAAATCTAAGCATTACGAAATCAAGTGGTTGAATTGTTTAAAGCGAGAGAGGATGCTAATTTGAAGATGATTATCCTTAGATGTGCAATTGCAACTATAGATGTGGGACATGTTGAAAGTACTATACTAAAGGTGCACAAGCCAAAAGTTTTTGAGGGAATTCGGAATGCTAAGGAACTTGAGAACTTCTTGTGGGATATAGAGCAATATTTTGCAGCTGCCAAGGTGCCGAATGTGAAAAAGTGACTGCTTCGACAATGTATCTCGATGGAGATGCAAAATTATGGTGGAGAACTTGAACCTCTATTGAAATTGGTGCTGGTTGTCCTCTTGTTGATACTTGGGAGAGGATGAAAAAGGAGCTGAAGGATCAATTCCTTCTAAATAATATTGTTTGACTTGCAAGGGACGCCTTGAAACGGTTGAAGCACGATGGCTCAGTAAGGGATTATGTTAAGAAATTTAGTTCCTTAATGCTTGATATTGAGAATATGTCAGATGAGGACAAGGTATTCAACTTCATGTCATGATTACAACCTTGGGCACAAATGGAGTTGCGAAGGCAAAATGTCAAGGATGTTGTAGGTGCAATTATGGCTGTGGATGCTTTGGTAGATTTCAGAGTGCCAAAGAAAACCAAGGCCTCTTCCTCTCCTTAAAAATCAAAAGGCACTTACTAAGAGAAGTGTGAAGGAAAGAAGAAGAAAGACCAAAGCGAGAAAAGGAGAATGATCACAAAGGGAAGTCCAAATGGGCAACCAAAACAAAGTGAGAAGTCTTCTAAGAAAAATCGTGGTTGTTTCTCATGCAATCATTCTAAAGCTGGGCTAAATCCTATCTGCTTACTTAATGTGGTCAGTACATAAGTAAGTCTATTTGAGGGCCTTATATATGTTAAGATACAGGTCAATGGAAAGGAATTCACTGCTACAATAGACACGGGTGCCATTCATTCCTTTATTGGGGAACGATTGGTGCAAAAGTTAGGGTTAAAGATTAGGAAGACCCCTACAAAAATGAAAACTCCCACAACGAAAATGAAAGTGAAAGTAGTGGGAGGAGCTGCATACAATGTTCCTTTGAGTATAGGAAATTGGCGTGGGAAGTGTAACATGATGGTGATACTTCTCGAGAATTTCGATTTGATTTTTTGGGCATTGACTTTCTTAAGAAGACCAAGGCGGTGCTATATCCACATCTTGGAGGTATAATGTTTATGAATGATCAAAATTGATGTTACATCAATTGTTTTAGGTCTAGAGATGGAACTGCGGACAAAACAACAATTGCAGCTTATGTTTTTGCCATAAGTATCGAGAAGGGCCTTAAGAAAGGCATGGAGACTTACCTAGCGACCACGTGGGAAATTACGAAAGACCGTGTGGTAGAAGTCCCAAATGTGGTGGAAAAGGTATTGAGGGAATTCAAGGATGTGATGTTGAAGGAGTTACCTAAACTCTTCCTCCTCATCATGAAATCGATCATAAGATCGAACTGATGCCAAGTGCAATACCTCCTGCCCGTGCCCCTTATCGAATGTCATCATTAGAGTTGGTGAAACTACAAAAGCAGCTTGGTGAGTTATTAGAAGCGGGATACATCCAACCATTGAAAGCCCCTTATAGAGCTCTAGTTTTATTCCAGAAGAAGCAAAGATGGAGCCCTATGAATGTATGTCGACTATCGAGCTTTGAATAAGGTGACTATTAAAAATAAATACCTTATCCCTTTAGTTCAAGACTTGATAGACAGAGTGTCAAGGGCAGTTGTGTTCACAAAGTTAGACTTGCGGAGTGGGTATTGGCAAGTGCGGATCAAGGGTGACGAGCGAAAGACGACTTGTGTAACTAGGTATGGCTCGTACGAATTTTTAGTTATGCCATTTGACTTTACTAATGCCCCTGCTACTTTTTGTAACTTAATGAATGACATGTTGTATGACTTCTTGGACAATTTTGTGGAGGTCTATTTAAACGATATTATGGTTATAACACCAACATGGCAGAGCACAATAACACTTGAGGAAGGTCTTTGAAAGGTTACAACAACTTATACTTTTCGTAAAGATAGAGAAGTGCGAATTTGTGTAACCGGAAATAAAGTTATTGGGACACTTGGTAAGCAAGGACAAAGTGTGAATGAATTTGAAAAAGGTACAAGCTATTGTTGATTGGCAGGTTCCAAAGATGATGAAGGAACTTAGGAGCTTTCTTGGCTTGACGAACTACTATCGTCTATTTATTGTGGGGTACTCGAAGAACGCAGCACCCTTGACCGACTTGTTAAAGAAGAAACAAGAGTGGAGTTAGTTGGAAGCATGCCAAGAAACCTTCGAGAAATTGAAGGTTTCCATTTCAACTGAACTTGTGTTGAAGTTAACTATCTTTGATCTCCCTTTCAAGGTGCACTCGTATGCTTCAAACAAAGTTATTGGCGAAGTCTTAATGCAAGAAGGACATTCGGTGGCATTTGAAAGTTGCAAGTCTAATGGAGCTGAGCAACGATACTCCACAAAAGGAGATGCTGGTAGTAGTACATTGCTTGAAGCTTGGCGGGTTTACTTATTGAGTTCCAAGTTTGTTGTTTGTACGGATAATGTGGCTAACACCTTTTTTAAGACTCAAAAGAAGTTATTTGCAAGGCAAGCCTCGTGGTAAGAGTTTCTTGTCGAATATGACTTTATATAAGAGCACAAACAGGGGAGACATAACAATGTGGTGGATGCATTGAGCAGAAAGGAAGTCTTTGCAGCCTTGTATGTAATCACTCGAGTGGAATCGGACTTATTAGAGCAAAATAAACTAGCAGTCCCACTGGACAACACTTATGGCCGAATTATGAAGCAAATAAAGGAGGGTGTTGTGAGACGATTTTAGCTTGATGATGATGAGTTGCTCATGACAAAGAATAATCAGTTGTACGTGCCAAGTTTTGGTGCTTTGGGGAAGCAATTAATGAAGGAGACGCACGATTCATAGGGGGATGGTCAACCTAGAGTCGAACGGATGTTAGCACTCCTTTTTCAATCTTACTGTTGGCTAAAGACAGAGAACGAAATTTAGGTATATGTCAAAACTTGCCTTGTTTGTCAATTGTATAAACCTGAAAAGAAGGAGGAGGCAAGTTTATTGCAGCTCTTGCCAATTCCTGAAAAACCATGGATGTCGATTTTAATGGACTTCATTGGTAGGTTCTCAAAGGTGGACGACGTAGCTTCAATCATGGTGGTGGTTAATAGGTTCTCCAAGTATGTGGTCTTTTTGCCAACTCTAGCTTCGTGTCCCTCGGATTTTGCTACGAAGCTTTTCTACAAAATTTGATGAAGCATTTTGTGGCTTTGACGGATATAGTAAGTGACTGAGACGCTTGATTTACTAATTGATTTTGGACGTCTCTCTTCAACATGATGGGATGTGAATTGAAGTTCTCAATTGAGAATCACCCACAAACCGATGACCAAATGGAAATGATCAATGGCTTATTGGAGGAATACTTGCAGCATTATGTAAGTGCAAGTCAACAAAATTGGCTAAGTTTTCTTGATACTACACAGTTTTCTTATAACTTGCATAGATCCTCGACAACAAAGAAAAGTCCTTTTGAAGTTGTTTTGGGATAACAACCAATCACTCCTCTTAAGATAACTTAACAAATGTCAGGAGGAAAATGTCCAGCTGCTTATCGTTTTGCGAAGGAAAAGCAAGAATTGTTGGATGAAGCAATGGATAGTCTTCGTAAAAGCTTCCAAATGGATGAAGAAATATGTGGATCAAAGGAGAAGACCACTTGGTTTTGACATCGGAGATAAGGTACTTCTCAAACTTACTCCCTAAATTTAGAAGAAGATTAGTAGCAAGCAGGTGCATCGAGGGTTGGTGCCAAATAATGATGGGCCATTTGAGATCCTTAAAAAGATCATAAATGTAGCTTATCGCCTTAAGTTACTCGAGCGTTTAAAGGTACATCCTACTTTTCATGTGAGTTTCTTTAAACCATATCATGAGGATTCAACAGATCCTAAGAGGAGTCAAGTAAAAAGAGTTCCACAGGTGGTAAGGAAACAATTTGATGAGCAAATTGAGAAGATTTTGGATCATCGGATATTAGGGCAACATGAGAAGAATCTGAGGACAGAGTTCCTGATTCAATGGAAAAATAAACCAGTCTCGAAAGCTACTTAAGAGAAAGACATAACTTTGTGGCAATTCAAAGACCAGGTAAACGACTACCTTCCATTTGTTCCGACGAGGGCATCGGGTTCATCTGGTGAGAGTGGTTTATTAGTCCCTTAACATTACAGGACCCTTTTTGTTAACATTGGTGAGCCTTGACCAACGTCTAGCATGGATTAGGCATGCCAAGGAACCAAGGTAACTTAACCAAGTAAAGATCAAGCATGGTTTGAGTTCGATGACTGTAGGGCATTGGTTGGCTTGGTGGCTAGGGCGAGTTAGACTTGCCTAAGATGTCTTTAGTGGGATTAAAGACGAAATGATGCTTAGATGATGGACCATGGACAAATGGACTAGACCATGGGTGCGCATTGGTTGAACCACGCGTGAATTGGCTCGAAACTTGGCTAACCTTCACTTTAGGATAAGATAATAGGTGACGTGGCAAAGTTAGTGAGATGAATCATCAAGAAAGTAGGATGACATGGCAAAGAACATGGATGAAGTGTCTTGTAAGCATTTTACACATGTTGCTTTAACTTAGGAGTGAGATAGTGATAAGTTATATAAACTACCCACTAAAATATTGCCTAAAGTAGTTAGAGATGTCAAGTTAGTGGCTTAGTGACCTTAAGACTACTTTCTTGTATTCTTACCCAACAAATCTCCTAAAGCTTATAAATAACTCATTTGAGCAAGACTTCATTCATTAGAGAGAATTGGAGCTTTGTATTTTTTGTATTAATTATGAGTAATATAAAAGCTGACAATTTTGCTAAAAAATTATGTGCACCTTTCTCTTCTTATTACTATCAATTCTATCGTCTTGGCTAAGTAAATTTCGTGGGTACTCTACCTTTGCGGCAAGTACCTTAAATTACGGATGAATTGGGTTGCCAGAGTTAAGCTACCTTACCTAGACTTTGGAGTATTTTGCGAGGGAACAGTCTTGTATCGCCTACCGCCAATTCTTCCCTCGTATTCACCGAAAATTATGTCATGAAGTGTGTAACGATGGCTTAAAATCTCATACCTTGGCGTTGGATTGTACTAATCGGAGGTTTTTCTGTTTTTTCCTTTACTTTCCCACTTTCCCACTAACCAAGCACCGTGCCAGAATAACCCTTTGCCCTCATGTTGCTTACTGTTCTCGACATACCCGATTCGTTTCCCTTCGGAGCCTCTCCTGAGAAAACCCGGTAAAACCCAGATCGAATCCGGAACCAGAAATGGATTTTGCGGAGTTGGAGGCGATCGAGAGCTTACGATGGTCGTGGAACGCGTGGCCCACCACGAAAAACCAAGTGTCGTCCCTCGTAATCCCACTAAGCATCATGTGCACGCCGTTGATGCAATCTACAGAGCTTCCCGTTCTTCCTTACGAACCCTTAACATGCACTGCCTGTGGTGCCGTACTCAATCCCTACGCAAGAGTAGACTATCAGTCTCGCATTTGGTGCTGTCCCTTCTGTTATCGGAAAAACGCTTTTCCGATTTCTTATTCCGGTATTGGCGAAACCAATCTTCCGGCTGAGCTTTTCCCGACTTATAGTACGGTGGAGTATAAAATCGATAAGATCGATATGAAATTCAGTAGTAGTTCGCATCCGAGTTTTGGTTGGGCAAATGGGTTGTCTTCCTCCAGTGGATCGCTATCGTCCATGGCTTCATTAGGGTCTCCGAGAGTGAGTGGTGTTGGGGAGGTGAGGGGGTTGGCGCCGGCGTTTGTGTTTGTGGTGGATGCTTGTACGACGGTGGAGGAGCTGGTGGCGGTGAAGAATGAGTTGTTGTTTGTTGTCGAGCAGTTGCCTCAGAATGCGTTGGTGGGGTTGGTTGTGTTTGATTCTATGGTTAGGGTTTATGACTTGGGGTTCTCGGAATGTTCTAAGGTTGTTGTGTTTCATGGTGAACGTGAAGTTTCTTCAGAGCAGGTAGTTCTTTAACATTAGCTTAATGTTCCATTGCAATATCAAATTTTGGTGTTAAGTTGCTAATTGGTGCATCCCAGCTATTTGAACTTTTAAGAGTTTAATTTTAACATTAACATTCATAATGGCCAAGGCCCTTTTAGTGGTTTTTCTTGCATTAATGTCATTATCCTTATTAGTGCCTTCCTCTTTATACCGAGATAATGATGATCATGACGATAATGATGGTATTTTGTAGTTAAACATATTTAGGTTTTCCCTTAAAATTGCAGATTCAAATGTTCCTAGGCATATACAGCAGCAAACAGCAAGTTGGAAGAATGGCAGTTGTCCAAAAGCAAGGGTTTTTGCTACCTATTTGTGAATGTGAATTTAATATCACCACTGCTATTGAAGAGATGCGTGCTTTGGCACCACTTATCCCCGGCCATCGTCCTCAGAGATGCACCGGAGCAGCAATCTCAGTTGGGCTTGGACTGCTGGAAGGATTATCAATGAACACAGGCTCGCGGATTATGGTCTTCACATCTGGACCTGCCACTCTGGGCCCTGGAACTATAGTGCAGTCGGATCTCAGTGATTCCATCAGAACACACAGGGACCTTGTCAATGGATATACACCATTATATACAAAATCTTGCAATTTCTACAAAAGGATGTCACAGAGATTATCTGATGCATCTGTTGTTCTTGATTTATTTGCTTGCTCTCTAGATCAAGTTGGAGCTGCAGAGCTCAGAGTTGCTGTTGAGAAATCAGGTGGTTTCATGATGTTAGGGGAGTTATTCGAGTCTGAGCAATTCAGAAAATGCTTGCGGCACATCTTTAGTCGTGATGAAGAGGGGAATTTGAAGATGTATTTTGATGCAACTATTGAGCTTGTGACTACTAGAGATGTAAAAATCTGTGGAGCACTTGGACCTTGTATTTCTCTTCGGAAGAAGAATGATTTAGTGAGTGATCGTGAGACAGGGGAGGGTGACACTTATATATGGAAGTTGGGTACATTAACTAATAAAACATGCATAGCTTTCTTCTTTGAAGTAAGTGATGTGAAGGCCAATCCTGGTTCTGCATTTTTTATACAATTTGTAACACGTTATCGTTTTGGAAACATGGGAATCCGCAAACGGGTCACAACTGCTGCAAGAAGATGGGTTGGGAATAAGTCGCCAGAAGTCACTGCTGGTTTTGATCAGGAAGCAGCAGCTTCAGTTATGGCTCGGCTTGCCATACATCGAGCAGAAACATGTTATGCACGAGATGTCATAAGATGGCTGGATGATAACCTTATTTGTTTTGCTTCCAAGTTTGGAGACTATATTGAAGAAGATCCTTCCTCCTTCCGTCTTTCGTCAAACTTTTCTCTATTTCCTCAGTTCATGTACTATCTGAGGAGGTCCCAGTTTATTGATGTTTTCAACAGCTCTCCTGATGAAACTGCCTTTTTCCACCTGATGCTGAATAGTGAGGGAGTGGTGGGTTCTCTCATTATGATTCAACCAACACTTTTTCAGTATTCCTTTGAAGGGCCTCCTGTTCCTGTCCTCCTTGATGTTCGATCCATCTCCCCAGACGTGATTTTATTGTTCGACTCTTACTTCTGTGTGGTAATACATTATGGTTCTAAAATTGCTCAGTGGAGGAAACTTGGTTATCAGAAAGATCCCAAACATGAAAATCTAAGAAAATTGTTGGAGGCCCCCGAACTAGATGCAGAGCATTTGGTAGCTGAAAGAATTCCAGTGCCTAAACTGATAAAATGTGACCAGCACAGTAGTCAGGCCAGATTTCTTCTTGCTAAACTGAATCCTTCAGTTACTCAGAATTCTTCGTACACAGAGGGGTCAGAAATCATTCTCACCGACGACCTGAGCTTGCAAGATTTTTTGGAGCATTTGCAGACCCTGGCAGTAAAGGGTTGATGGAATACTGTATATACTCCGCATCCTTTTCAAAGGCTCCTTGTTCTTGCACTCATGACATGGAGAAGTTCTTGTACGTTGTGATCAATCTAGTGTTTTTTTAGCTGTCTTACTAAAAATTCGATGCATTTCTGAGTGGGATAAAGGGTTTCCTTCTTTTTTTCAATTCTGGCCATGATGGCTTCTTCCAATTTTCTCCTATATCGGCTTAGTTGTTGTCCATTGAGTTGTGATTGCCAGAAACTTGCCTTTAATATGAACAGCTTTTAACTTATATATAACAATGTGGCTTGCTTTTTCTTCATGTAGTTTCTTCCTTTTCTTCTTTTTTCTCCGCCTCTATTGTTCTTAAGAGGCTAGTAAACAGGCAATCGAAACGAGGACCACCTATTTAAATTTAATTCCATAGCATTTATATCTAACTATTAAGAAATCTTAGCCACTTGATAGCTCTTTTATATAAGCATATAGTAAGGACAATTTAAATGGCTATGGTGCACATAATTATTTTTTTAATTCATCGAATTATATAATAACTTTATAACGGAACAATTAGATATAAGTTGATTCCATCAAATGAATTTTGACTACACAATTTAACACGAAGTTTGATTTGAGTTGCTGATGAAATATTTATTTTTACCATAAAGGAGTTGCATTTTTAAAAAATAAATATGACAATAATTGATCATTAAAAATTAATTAGTTACCATATGAACTTGTAAAAATATCATTATAAATATAATTATTATTTTATATTTATAAAAATATCACTGAAAAACATAAAGAAATTTTCAGTTGATACGCGTTCATACATAATACAGAATATATATGTATAATAAACTGTAAGCAGTAGTAACATTTAAGCATCAACATATTAATTCTTTTGTGATTCCTAAAGAATGATATGGATAAAGATTGGTGATATAAAACCAAAAAACATCTATGAATCAATATACTGAATATAAGTTCTGACATATCTTGCTCAGTAAACTGTTTACAGTTTACCATGTTTCAGGTTAAGTGCCTGAAAGATATAGTTCTTTGCCTTCTGACAAACTCCTGTGAACTTGCCAAAAACCTGCAGACCTCTTTCTCCCATTCAATTCCTGGTATTTAATGCTTGTACACCAGATAGTGAGCTTATCACCACTAACTGCAAGGTAGGCAGCTTCAGGGTAGTATCTTATCTTACGTTAACACGAAGCTCAATAGGGCTCGGGGACCTTCCAACAAAGAACCCTGACAAGTTCTTTCCCAATGATGATACGGGATCTAATGAATAATTCAAGATCCGACTAGACCTTTGGAGCGTGCATAGGACATAATCAACACAAACAACAATGCACAGACAACTCCTGTTATGATCACCACCTAGCAATGCCCAAAGCAGAGAAGGATCACTGTTCAGTACATGCTGGTAAGTGGAAACTAAGTGCTAAACCACTTAGTTTAAGTATCTTTGCTTACCCACTTAAACATGAATTCATGGTTATCATTCCATGTATATGGAATATTCATGCCAAATATTCCAGCCACCAAAGAGTATACGGATAAGCACAAAGTTCCTGAGCTCAGAAAGAGCTCTAACTGCAAAAGTTGAAAGAGAAGATGAAAATGTTAAACTGCCCAAATCTTGAAGAGAAAAACACAAAGGTTAAAAAGAAAAATGGTGAATACCTGAATCAACTGATTTCGATGATTATCAAGCTGCAGAATATTTCCCAACATTTCAGGTCAGAAACTGAGCATGCATCGTCAGAAGAAAATTTTAACCAATAAATCTTGAGTTTTGCGTACCTGAATATTAATATAATCCTCTGTGTCGTCGATATACTCCCGCAACTGCATATGATAACATTAAGCAATTTCAATAGGAAAGATCGCATTATCTCCTAGCAAGGCAGGTTCTAATGAAGAGAGAGAGAGAATAAAGCACATACTGTGGTCAATTTGTTCAAAGTACTATCAATCTGCATAAAGTAGGCCTGCAAGTATATGCTAAAAACAAGTTAGACATTAGATTCTAAAACCATTACACAGATTAACATAGAAAATACATAGGACACCACTAATAACCTCTAGTAACATTTCAAGCTCCTCAACATCATTCTCATCTCCACGAACTGTTGCCACACTTGCTCTGCTTGCTCGAGAAATTTTTGAACCAATGGTAGGGGAGGCAGAGAACCAATTGGGACCACCTGAACCGCTTACTGGGGAAGGTGGACCAGCCAGCTTTCTTGACAAGTAAAGGTCAGCCATATCATCATCATCATCCAGCAGTTGCTCTAGTTCATCTCTGACCTATGACCAAACACTGACTATACAATTAGTTTGCTTGTAATATCAATAAATTAAGTGAAGCCTAACCATGTTTATAGACCAGGTTAATTCATCTTGATTCAAATCATCTCTTCAGGAAAAACATACTTTTACATCACATATGTTAAAAGAAGACCTTAATCCAAAATAATTTCACCAATAAAAGGTCCAACATCAGAGATCCCTCATCTTATCCACCACATTACTCATGTAGCAAGTAAAAATTCAACAAATTAATTTTCCAAAGGGCAAATGTTGATTAATTGTAGTACATCAAACTAAAAAGGGGTAGTCACATAAAAAGGTCATGAATAAAAAACGAAACCCTGTATGATACATTACTATACAAGCACCATTTTCCAGTAAGCAAACCTTTTGAACACGAGCAGTCAATCTTGTCATTGCACTCTTCAATTTACGAACTCTGTCCAAGTTACGGCTACTGATCTGCACAGTTGGGTACAGAAAGGACAACCACTAACTTTGCAAGGTTCAAAAGCAAAAAACTTTAAGGAGTTTCAAACTTATAAGAAAATAATCAGAAACAGTACATATTAAAATGGGGATGTAAAGGTAGAATGGAAGTTATTCAGGTGACCAAGCAAAGACTAAGAGCAATAATTTAGAAAGCAAATGAGTCCTGCACCATAAGAACACCAGAAATAAAGGAGAAAGCATCAAATCATAGTACTTCAGTTGATTGCCACAATTTGCACAAATATTGAATTAAAGACGAAGAATAGTATAGTTAATGTAAAAAATCAATGATATATAAAGAAAATTAAACAAGTAACAAACAGAAAAATGTAGCCATTGAAGTTAGGAAAGTGCATATTTTTTTCTCAGATGCTCCAATGAAGCAGAAAGTCCAAGTCAAGAAAGGGGCTATACACTCATTATTGGAAAACATATTGGTTAATGGAAGAAGTTGAGGCAAAACCTTAAATAGTAAAATGCCAAGCCCACTAGTAGAATTAAGAAGTGTGGCATTGCGATATCTTAATTAACCATCGAACTTGGAGGAGCCAACATAAAGCTACAACACTTTACCAAGTTGGATTTTGGTAATTTGCTCCTAGATTTTTCACTCAATTCTCAAACATTAGGAGAATAAACATTTTTCCCTCTTCATCATATATTTGTATTAGAGGTTTTTGGCATAACTGAATCTCATTTCATTAAAGGCAACAAGAGACTTACTTTGGAGGTAAGCTCATCTAAAGCAGGATAAGCAGCAGTCTCAAGTTCTGTTGTACGTGCAGCTAGAAAACTACATATGGCTTCCAAAGCTACCTCCAATGCCCTGAATTCGAATGGAGACTCTGTTTTGCATAATTTAAATTTATCATAATATCAATGAAACAAGTTGATGACACAAACATTCAATAAATATGTCGTGTGTCTTCATAAGAACACCCTTCAATATACCTGATTTACTATTGTTTTTCTCATTCAGAAGCTTATAACAGTGCTAGAATTTTGGTTCTTGTGTATGAATAATATTCATTGCACCACTAATTTTGTCATTATCTTTTCTACAAAGACTACTAGTTCTATATAAACGCATCTAAATGTCAAATACCAAAAAGATTTAAACGCTAATGAACTAATAAACAATCCAGTATCAAGTGGATAATAATTTTCTGCTCAAGTCTCCCTGGAATGACCAAAAGATGATCTTGCTACTATTTGATTTCCTTGGCTCGGTTTACAACAAGTTCTACTTTATTTAACCAAAGGAAAAAAAGAAAACATGGGATTCAATAGTGTGAAGATTGTACATGACGAGGAAAACAGGATACTTTATTGATCATACATGAGAATTCAACAATTTATTTACAATTGAAAATAGTTGCATACCATCGTCTTCACCAGCTTCAGCATCATTTTGTCCTCCAGGATAGTCTTTACCATCTCCTTGACCCTGGGAAAGAGCGTTGATGGGAGGTAATCGCCTTTGAAGTTCCTCAACTACAGGAATAACATTTTCATCCAAAGGATCTCGAAGCAACACCTACAGCAAATTCAAAGCAAACGAAGAATGGAAATTAAAAAATCCCTACAAAATAAAATAAAAGCTTCGATTTCTTGAAGATAAAATAAAAGGGGCGTGAATACATTAAATGCCAGAGTAAGCATATGGAGCAGTCAATATGTTCATTTCAGGTATCATCTTCTGAAATCTAAACATGAAAAGTCAAGTACAATCACCATATTTCTATTGTCTGTAGGTATCCTAAAATATTTTCAAGCAAAATTATACTATACTAAACCCATAAGAAGAAAATTCGGGAGGCAGGACTCATCGGCTAATTATCACTTCCCTTTTAAGTTCCCACATCCATTTCCTTCTGTAAGAACTCAAACCATGGCAAAACGACAACAATACATGCATTATCCGATGCAAACAAAAAGAGAAGTAAAGGAAAAAGCACTCACCTCCTCAGAAGTAATAATAGCTTTGATATGCTGCAAAACAAAAACACACAATTGAGCACAGACACAAAAATAACGGAAAGCACGTAGAAAGAATAAGAATAAACAAAAAATAGAAACAGCACAGAAATAGAACCTCCAAATTCAATACGATAGCCCTCTCACGGCCAAGGATGGTGGAAGGATAAGACAACAAGGGGTCGAGAATGCGGAGATCACGCGCGTGAATCTGCACGCGGTGCATGATAGCGTGCTTGTCAGCGTCAAGAATGGTGCCTTGTCCAGTCGAGTCGACGAGAATCCAGCTCCTGGAGGGCTGCGTCTTCTTCTTTACCGTGGCCACAATCACCGCCGATGGGTCAGCGGGCACAACGTGCCCGTCTCTGGCCATGATGATTGCTGCCGCGACACAATTCACCGGAACAACGATTAATCTCAGTAAAAAAATCACATCTCCGCCATAACACAACCTGTTTTTTTGTTGTGTAAAAGCAAAAAACCCAATTGGGTTGGAGATTGGAGAATCTCTTGCTTACAATTACACAACTCTACTAGGAGAGAGGCTGCGAATTGTATGTATCTCCGACTCTTTAAAAGCACAGTTTGTTTGTCCTTTTTTTTGTTTTTTTATTTATCACAAAAAAGAAAACAAAATGAGGATGTTATGTACTTTCTAGGGACACACTCTCAGTCGGGAAACCTGTCACATGCATTCAACTCACCTTCTCGTTCTTAACCATTATTTTTTAATATTAAATAAATAATAAAAACTGTAACTTAAATTCGGTTATGTTCTACTCGCAAAAGGCAAAACAAAATAAAAGATGAGTGAGAATGACGGATCGATGACGATTGGGAGAGAGAGAGGCTGTGGCGTACGGTAAGCAATTAATAAAGGACAAGTAATTGACAGTAAAATGGTTAAATGAGGAATTAAAAAAGTGAAAAGAACATTGTTGCGCACTATGGTTTGATAAGCAATAATTTTTGATAAAGCTACATTCCTTGAAGGGAGTGGCCTGGGCAGGTAAGGATTCTCCTAAAGTTTTCTTGATTTAAAATTATAAATCATGTACGTCTTGCTAGTTGCTATTCCCACTTCTAAACTCAAAGTTAAGATTTATTATAATCTAACCCGGTTCGGTGTTTTTAAAAAACTATTTTAAGGTTAATGATGGGTTGAATTAAATCAATAGATTTTAATTTTTTTAAATAATACTATTTTGATTTAAAAATAATAATATTAGTTCAATATTGAATTTTTTAATTTTAAACAACGTCATTTTTAAAAGAAAATTTGAATTAAATTTTGAATGAACTTCTAAGTACAAATTTAATTTAAAATTATATTAACTCAAATCTAGCACCAATATTTATCTTTTAAGTAGACACTAGATAATTTGTTAAATGAATCCTAATAATTTATAAAATATATACTTTAAGTATAAGTTATTGTTAAGATATATGTTATAATATTTTATTATTTAATTTTGGGCATTATTTGAAATTGAACTTAGTTGGATTTATATGGGACTCTTTCAAAATAAGTTTAATAAGGTTTAAACCTAATAATGATGAGATTTAATCGATAACCTATTTTGGCTATCTAAGGAAGGATATTGTTGAAGATTTGAAAGTAAATTTAGTTGAATTTATATGAGTTTCTTTCAAAATAAGTTTGATAAGATTTAATGGATAACCTATTTTGGCTATCTAAGGAAGGATATTGTTGAAGATTTGATTGACAATAGCAGTTATTTTGTTTAGGTGTTTAATGTAAGTTTTTGGGCTGTATTAAAACGATAGGTTTTGTATGACTTGGTAGCTGGGATTTTATGATTATTATTGACATTATTCTGGAGCTAATTGGGTGAAGAAATTATTATGTGTGTTGCTAATCTTTGGGTCAAAGACTACTTATCTGTTGTGGGTTGTTCTTTCTGGGTTGAGGGATAATTTATGCTGCTGCTTTTTTCTTCTGTTTTTGAATATCTATTGAGGAATCTTTGTAGCTGCATATTCTCCATCTCTTGAACGACAATAGTGAGCTATGCAGAGGGTTGAATGTGTTGATTTTTGCAACTGAGTTTTCTGATATATGCGTGAACTTTTTGTGGCTATTTTATTATTCATGGAGTGTTAGTAGTCTGGTACGTTTTGCTTTCTCTTTTCTTCTGCGTTGCTGCGTTGTTTTGGTCTTATGGCTACCGGAATTTGCTGCATTTTATTTCATTTGATTGTCGTTGGGTGTGTCATTTTCTCCTTTTGGGCTGGTGTGTTTTGCCTTTACTGCTCGGGTTTTGGTTTCTGGAATTTGTTGCGTTTTCCTTTGTACTACATTTTGCTTTCTTCTGCTATGCATTTTGCTCTTTAGTGGACCCTTGCGTTTTTTATGTTGGTTTTTGCTCCTAGTTGTTGTGTTGTTTTTTTCTTTCCATTTTTACTTTTTTGAATTTTAGTACTATGCTTTCTTTCGTCTGATTTATATCCTTTATTAATAGACCTGATGGGCAGAGTTAACATTAATAATATTAAGCTAAAGTTTGACTTTTTTTTTTGGGAAGATCTAGCTTTCTCTTCTTCTCCTTCCCTTTTCCTCTTCTCCATAAGCCTCACGATCTTTCCTTCCGTCGCTGCCCTTGACGGAGGCTTGCGATGTTTGGATTCTCAAGCCCTTTTCCCATTCCTGCCACCGCCTCCACTGCCAACTCTCTAAGTTTTCGCTTTTAACTTTCTCTTCTCCAAGCTTAGGTGAGGTTTTGGTGTCTGTTGTATTAGTAATATACATGTTGGTAATTTTTGGACATCTCTATGAGTGGCTTCCTTCAATTTGTGGCTATGATGGTTGGCAGTTCAAGACATCCTTTTAGTTAATTTTATTATTTCCTTTATGTAAGTACATTATTTGTTTTTAGTCTGTATTGTTTTTATCACTTACTTTCAAGTCTTCTTTAAGGTATGGATCTTGTGTTATGGATTTTGTGTTTATACATATTCTTTGAGATATGCTGATATGATCAATGAGTTTGTATATTTTCTTGATTGCCATAACCATTTGTTAATAATTATTTGGAAACTTGGGTTTTGGTTTCATTTATTCAATCGAGTGGAGTGAGATGAGAGGGTTAACGTGTGGTAATATTATTGAAAAAGATAGTTGTTGATCAAATTCTAAGTTACATATGGAGCTCCTCTTCCGAAAGAAAAAGCACAATATTAACAGAAGGGGATGATGGATGCATGTGTAGCAATCGGTAATTGTGCATAAAGTTTTGTATCGTTTTGTCATATCACACATCTCTCTGTTCCATCTCCTTGTTCGATATCTTGAGCTTCCTGACATTGCACTTTTGGGATTTTATTGAAACTAGGAAGAGTAGATTAGCATAGTCCCGCGCAAGGATAACACATTCAAGTTGAGAAATGGTGACTAGAATTTTGCCGCATATCAGGTATAAGCAGAATTTTGCAACATATCAGATATATTTGTCCTATTATTCTTTTAATAATTTTGTTTCTAAACTCGCATCACATAATAAAAATTTTTTTTGAAGTTGTTATTATTCTATTTTAATTGTGTATTACTTTTTTTACATATCAGGTATACTCTTTGGTTATATTTTAGTTTTTTATTTATGTATTTATTTTAATTTTATTTACATAATTTTTTAGCATGCCAGTTTTACTTATTTACTTTTTGACCTGGATCATTTTTTTATTGTCGCGTCTGCATGTGGGTCTACCAGAAACAGCCTCTCTACTATGTAGGGGTAAGGTTGCGTACTATCAGACTTCTCCAGACTCCGCTTTGTTGTGAAATTTCGGCTTGGGTGTGATGATGATGGAGTGTTAGCTTTGTTTGTTGTTCAATCGTTCATTATGTGTGATTTGGCTGCTGTGTGTTCTCCAATTTTTGAACAATAATTGGGGGTCATCTTGGTGGTTTAGTGTGTGGAATTCGGTAGCTGGATTCTCTGGTGGTTTGCATGATTCATGTGGGGCTATTGATTGTCGATGGAGTGTTGATTGTGTGGCTATCTTTTGTAATTTGTGATGTACGCAAACTCCAAATGTTTTCGTGATTTTAGTAACTAATATTCTTGATCATTTAGGTGATTTTTGTTGGGTTGATTGGAAGTTGATCATGTGTGTTTTTGGTAGCTATCAATAGTGGTGGTGGTGTGCTGCATAAAATTCTAGCAGGCATCTGGATTTTGCAACTCCGTTGTTTGCAACATTTCGGTGACGAAACGTTTATTTTGTTAGTGATTTTTCCAGATTGGGGAGCTGTGTTTTCTATCTACTGTGAGGGAATTTTTGGGCTATCAACGATATTGGTTTTTGTGTAAAAACTTCTAGAAGTCTTGATGTTTTTTTAGCTTCATAGTTTGTAACGTTTTCAATGGAAAGACGTTCGTTTCGTTTGTGACTTTTCAGCTGTTGTGTGTGGGATAGTCCAATGATGATATTGAAGCTTCACAACAGATTTTTTGATGGACAACTTCTTATTCTTTCATTGACGAAGCTACATTGTTAGAGAAATTGTTTTCTTTCTCAAGCGTCTTTGTTTATGTTCGTTGTTATTTCAATCATTTGAGTTATTTTATTTTCATCTTTTATTATCAAATATTGTTGAGAAAATCCTTTGTTGAGGTTAGTACGAGGCGGTCGTACTATTAGGTGTGATTTACTTTCACAGGTAATGAGGACGTGAGATAGTGTCGAGGGTTGTGTGAGTCGGCTCTGTAATGCTTTGAGTAAAACTATTGTTGTATCACATGTGAAAGTAATTAAGCTGGGTGAGGGCCCCACAGATGCAGACAAGGTGTGTCTAACTACTTTACCAAATCTCTGGTGTTGATTTGTTTATTTTGCGTTTAATTTTTCTATTTTCGTTTGTGCCAGAATCATCTGCAGCTGAATCAGAATTTTTGCAAAACTACATCCTTTTTTTTCAATTATTAATTTAACTTTAACTGCAGTAGATGAATTATTTATTATTTAATAAATGAGAATTTTAAATTAATTTATAAAATCAAAAAACTTAATAACAACACAAAGATAAATTTTTATTCTTACTCGACTAATTACTAAATATGTTTGATGAGTTACAGTTTTCACGATTCGAGAGATGAGTCCCCAACACAGCAGAGATGGTGCCTCCCACCACCAATTAATTTACTTTACAAATATGTCCAGATTCGATAAGACAAAATTGTATATAAAAAATCGTATAGGTTAATGGTTTCGCAAACTGTTCGATTTTACGTAATCGTCTCTAAAACAAATAAAAGCAAAAATCAATTAAAAGAAAAATAGCAGATGACACCAGAAATTTGGTAACGTAGCAAAAATCAATCAAAAGAAAAATAGCAGATGACACCAGAAATTTGGTAACGCAGTTCGACACTTTTTGTTTACGTCTGCGGGGCCCTCACCCAGATTAATTCTTTCACAGAAGTACAATAGATTTACCCAAGACTTTACTGAGCTAACATCACTCACCTATCTCTCAACCCTTGACACTATCTCTCAACCTCACTTCTCGTGAAAGATTTTCACACCCAATAATACGATCGACTCGTGCTAACCTCGTCAGATGATTTTTCTCTCCTACACTTAATGAAAGACAATTAATAAAAATAACTCAAGTGATTTAATCAACTAAGAAAATAATAACAAAGCATTTGAGATAAAAAGAAAACAACTTCCCTAACGGTTCAGCTCCTCAGAAATAGATCTGGAAATTATTCACAAAGTCTAGGTTGATTCATGCAAATTTCAGTACGAACTCATGGCTACAGCAGGAACACATCACGCATTATAGGTCCAGAAAATAAACCTCCACACAAGGACCAGCAAAAGCCACACCACGGTGACCCACACATCCACAACAACCAGTTCACCAACGTAGGCACATCCAGTAAGATAATCTCGTCATCAACACAGCTTCAGCTATCTTTCAAAAGGAACAATCAACACATACTTCACCCTCAACACACACTATATGTTTCCAAAAAAGTGAATTAAATCACAATCAAACTTCATTCACCAAGACACTTACGATAATACCCTTCACACATCAGCCACTCCTTTAACGCAGAGCCACTTCATTCACAACAACGACTTCCAACCATACCCTTCAGCTAAGTCATACACGTAAGAGAATTTCCAGCAATGTTCTTCATCAAATTCACATCTATTCAAGATAGAATTCTATTCTATATAGGATATTATCCAACTAGTGTTTGAATCCAAAATGATAAAAATATGCTAATTTAAAAATATGCCAAAATAAGATAAAGATATATCGAACATATATCTAATAATCTCCCCCTTTTTGGCATATTTGTCACAAACATGAAGCTCCTCCTAAATCACATAAATGAGCATATAAAAATTGAATTCACAATCCAAGAACTCCCCCTTAATATAACATCAAGTTCCAAAGAACATTCATAGAAACAATAATCCAATCGTCCAAATTTCTCCCCCCTTGGGACAAAAGATGTCAAAAAGCAAGACGAATAGTCACACATATACCTTGAAATCTCCCCGTGAATGGAAAAGTCACCATAAACAATCTGATAACTCCCTTTGGGAAAACAGTGTCAGAACGAAGAATGCCTTCAACACAATCAATCTCAACGAATAAAGAAACATAAAAATCAACAATAGGTGCAGCGGAAGAATCATACACACGGCAAGATGACAATTTACCACCATTCAAAATACCAAGAGATATGACCAAAAGAGAGAGAAATACCTGAGAGGAAGACCCATATTGATGAGAAAGCTGAAAAGTCTTCGGTGGAGCCAGATAGAAGTCACAATGAAAACTACTAAAAAGATAAGACGACAATGGCAACATAAAAATTAAAGAAGAACTTAAGAAGACAATGTTTTTTAACTTTTCTTTTCTTCCTTTTTTTAATAAATAACATCAAACCATACTTCAAAAATGTAAAACACACAATCCCTGTGCCTCTCGAAGAAATTCAAAGCTGGGCTTATTCCTCGTCACATTATCTCGGTCATCAACTGTCTGATTGATTTCTTCATCTAAAGTAACTGACTTATCCTCAATCTGAACAGTTTCTTCAAAAGTAGTAACTAACTGTAAATCTGAACATTTTCTTATTTTTCCTTCACTACGTCTTTGTGCTTGTCCTTGACCCTTTCTAACCCAAGTGGATTTCGGTATTGAAGGCTGATTCTGAAATTTATATGAGGGGTATAGGGTCCTTCGGTTTTGACTTCTTTGAAATAACATCTTGAGTAACTGGTAGCATTTTGGCCTTATGTGCCCGATAACTCCTCAAAAATAAAATGTGGGAACAAATCTTCGATTCTTCCTCGATGTTTCTTCTTGGACAGATATGGATATATCAATTTTCTCATCATTCACCTTGGAGCACTCACCCTTATAGCCAATGCCTTGAAGATCCCCTTTAACTTTACCGATTTCTATTAACTTTTCTAATTTTTCTGTGCCTCCATTTAACATTCTCAATCCCATTTCGGTACTTAATAATTTCATTTTAGCTTCATCAAGCTCATCTAATTCCAACTTCAAATTCTTTTCTAACCCTTGGATAGTGTTCTTTATAGAGAGATTTTCTTCTTTCAATCTTTCATTCTTTCTACACGTATTCACCCATTTTTCATAAATAGCTTTGTAAACCTCGTAAATATTCTCCTTTCTATCATCTAGGCCATTTTCATCACTGTCATAATTTGATATTGGGTCTTGAGCTGAGTTGTTTGCATTTTTCTGGAAAATTTTCATTTTCCCCCCTTTTTGGTCTTCAGTTACTTCCTTCTCAGTTACTGTTAAGCAAGTAACTGGACTTTTATTATGTAAAGCAACTAACGCAACATCATTAGCGATTTCTTCTTCACTACCATACTCACTTCCATATTCATTCTCACTCTTAGTACTTCTATAGGATTTTCCTTTCTCTTCTTCAAAGTGTTAGCACATTCGTCTTAAACGTGCCCGAAGCCCTGACACTCATGACATTGGATTCTCTTCACCTTCCTTTCACCCTTTTTAGCTTTGGCTTGTTGCTTTAAGTTGATACTCGATGGACTCTCACCATGTTGTCTGAATTCGGGTCTGTCCTTTTTCATTCTTTTGAACCACTTACTGAACTCTCGTGTTAATAGCTCCATATCTTCATTCTCATCGGATTCATCTTCTGTATCATTCACACCTTTTCCAGTTTCAACCTGTAGTGTCAATCCTTTGCTTCTTTCTTGCTTATCCCTTAAAAGATTCATTTCGAAATTTGTAAGAATTTCAATTACCTTCTCCAATGACAGATCATTAATGTCGTGGGCTTCTTTTATTGCTGCAATTTTCGGAATAAATCTAGGAGGCAGTAATCTCAATGTCTTCTTGACTAGTTTCAAATCGGAATATTTCTTTCCGAGTTGATGTGCTTGATTTGCTATATCTCACAAGCTTTCATGAAAGTCCCCAATAGTCTCATTTTCATCCATCTTCAGTTCTTCAAACCTCACAGCTAATATTTGTAATTTTAACGCTATCACAGATTTAGACCCTTGATGAATAGTCTGCAAAAGCATCTCATGCTTCTTTAGCCGATTCACAAGCTGGTATCATTGAGAAACTTACTTCATCAACAGAACTAAAAATCGCATGCATTGTTTGTGAATTTCCATGTGCCCTCTCTTCTTCGGCTCTTGTCTATTTAGATGGATCTTTTAGAACTATCTCTCCTTTATCGTCAGTAATCATCGGATGTGTCCAACTATATAATACCAAGTTCCATGCTCTTGTTCCCTGTGCCTGAATAAAGACCTTTATCCGTGATTTCCATGCAGGACAATTTCAACCATCCAACAACGATGGCCTGATAATTGATACTCCTTCTCTTATAGCCATGTTTACAAAACTTGGATCTGCACCAACTTTCTACCAAATTCTGAAACGGTGACCCGCTCTGATACTAATTGAAAAACCGTATAAGTTAATAGCTTCGCAAACTGTTCGATTTTACGTAATCGTCTCTAACACAAATAAAAGGAAAAATCAATCAAAAGAAAAATAGTAGATGATACCAGAAATTTTATAACGCAGTTCGGCACTCCTTGCCTACGTCTACGGTGCCCTCACACATATTAATTCTTTCACAGAAGTACAATAGATTTACCCAAGGCTTTATGCAGTCAACATCTCTCACCCCTTGACACTATCTATCAACCTCAATTCCCGTGAAAGATTTTCACACCCAATAACACGACCCACTAATGTTAACCTCGTCAAATGATTTTTCTCTACTACATTTAATGAAAGACAATTAATAAAAATAACTCAAGTGATTTAATCAACTAAGAAAATAATAACAAAACACTTGAGATAAAAAGAAAACAACTTCCCTAATAGTTCAGCTCCTCCGAAATAGATCTGGAAATTGTTCACAAAGTCTAGGCTGATTCATGCAAATTTTAGTACCAACTTATGGCTACAGCAGGAACACATCACGCATTATAGGTCCAGCAAATAAACCTCCACGTAAGGACCAGCAAAAGCCACACCATGGTGACCCACACACCCACAACAACCAGTTCACCAACGTAGGCACATTCAGTAAGATAATCTCATCATCAACGCAACTTCAGCTATTTTTCAAAAAGAACAATCAACGTATACTTCACCCTCGACACACACTATATGTTTCCAGAAAAGTGAATTAAATCACTATCAAACTTCATTTACCAAGACACTTACGATAATACTCTTCATACATCAGCCACTCCTTTAATGCAGAGCCACTTCATTCACAACAACAACTTCCAACCATACCCTTCAGCTACTTCATACACGTAAGAGAATTTTCAGTAATATTCTTCATCGAATTCACATATATTCAGAATAGAAATTTATTCTATATAGGATATTATCCAACTAGTATTTGAATCCAAAATAATAAAAAATATGTCAATTTAAAAATATGTCAAAAAGAGATAAAGATATATCCAACATATATCTAACAGTATCCAATAATTTAAATGATTATTTAATTAATTTAGTTAAGTTATTCTAAGAATTAATTAGCCTGAAAAATATTGTTTACATTAGAAAAATCTTGAAGGAATTAATTGGTATCTTTTATATTATTCTCAACCCACATCAACTTTACTCTTAATGTTATAAAAATGTATTTATTGAAAATAATTTGTGGAGAACTAATTTGCAATATTTAATAACATAATATCTAATTAATAGATAAAGTTAAATACTTCTTCGTTAAAGTCAAAATACTTAATATTTATTTTTATAATTTGTAGCGTAATTTTATTGTAATTAAGATATTTTTAAGAAGAAATGACATAGGGAGTCGATGCAGTTCATGATAATTATTTTATAAAAAGAGATTGAGATAAAATTTTATTATTTAACAATTTATTACTATTATCTCAGTATATTTTAAA
This sequence comes from Erythroxylum longipes, assembly GCA_027563885.1. Classification (NCBI taxonomy): domain Eukaryota; kingdom Viridiplantae; phylum Streptophyta; class Magnoliopsida; order Malpighiales; family Erythroxylaceae; genus Erythroxylum; species Erythroxylum longipes. The sequence continues at coordinate 52,518,328 of JAOQMS010000180.1, read as the reverse complement.
TTTTTTATTCATAAATAACTTAAAATTTATGTAAGTTTAAGATGTTTTAAATTTAATATATTAAAATTTTAAAATTTATTGCTTTAAAAATATTTTAAATCCAAAATTTAAAATAATTATACAAATAAATTAAATAATTGTCATTATTATTATTATTCATTAATATTAAATAACTAAATATAATATATTGTTTAATAATAAAACATATGAAAAAAATTACTAAAAAGTAAAATTGTTTTTTGTAAATTTTAATGATGACAATATAAAAAACGAAATTATTTTCATAAATAATTGTAAAATAAATTCTAATTGAAAGAAAATTATGGAATCATTCATCATTTATTTTATAGAAATTAAGAAGTATTTCGATCTCTATTTCTTTCATCACGTCCCTTAACGAAGCACGCATCAAAGCCGTCCATATATTTTGAACGGGCGGTCAATAATTACTAGAGTTTAATTCAGCGCTAGTTGCGCCAGCTCTACTCTGCAGTTTGACTTCCGACTCAATTTTCACATGACAATCACGTGCACTTTGTCAGTTTGCGCTGTCTACTTACTTGGTGGTGTTTACGAGCCCAAAATTGTCACTTACTCATATTGTCCGAGTTAGATAATAATTGAAAATTTTATATCATAATAGTCAAATTTTATAATGTCTGCATATCTATTTATACATACAAACGTATACCTATACGTATACATATACATATATATAATTTTAAAGTAGTAGGAATAAACTAATAATAACAATAAAACAAAAACAAAAGACAGAAAAAGGTTGGCGGTATAATTATGAATTAATAGTTTTAAGGGTTTGCACATTGGAGCGTGAGTGTGACTATTATGTAATTATTATTATGTGTATTGTAGAAAATGGATTACGAGGAAAGAAAAAGAAAGCCTCGAATAGATCAAATGCAAAGTCATCAGTTCCTTGTCCGAATCGAACATCAACAATTAATAGTCCCCTCCTCCATCTCCAGTTCTCCACCTCCCACCTCCTCCCAAACCCAACAGCATCAACTTCTTTTTCTCTTTCGTAATCAATCAATAAATCAACCCCACTTCGTATTTTTCTTCTCTCTTACGCAATTGTGCTGATTTAAGGATTCTTTCCATCGTCAATCTTCGCCACCATTCTTGTTTCGTGATTTTTCTCGTGGAAGAAAGGATCTCGGGATTTGGTGTTCGATGTTTGGTTACATGCATCATGTGGGGTACGTGAATTAGTTCCGGGAGTCTCTTATGTTCCTTGTCGGCGTGTGGATAAACAGGCATTGGATAGGACAAAGAGGATGTTGAGCCAGGTGGTGATGGTTCAAACAGAGAAGCTTGTGGCATGCATGACATGCCCTCTTTGCAACAAGCTCTTTAGGGACGCTACTACCATCTCTGAATGCCTCCATACTTGTAAGTCTCCGTACACTAGTTTATACTTGATCTGTGTTCGTCATTGTATGTGGCTGATCGTGTTTTGATCTGGGATATCTGTATTTTTACGTAATTCAGAATTCTGTTTATTATTTAGAAAATTCCCTTTGGACGACTGCTTAGTTATCAATCATATAGTAATGTCATGTATTTTCGTTCATTACATGGGATTGTAATCGCTTGAGCACGAATGGTGCTTGGTGGAAAGGATTGGAGGTTTGTTTATAGTTGGTGATTACAATTTGGTTTAGTATGGTCTTTAATAAAGTAAACTTGTCGAACATAATCTTCTGCTATGAAATGTTAAGAGGTAATGTCTGTGATATGGAATTCTGTAACTGAGTCAGTTAAAGGTTCTAAATTGAAGTGTCGTTGCATGCATACTGCTTCTACCATTGAATTTATGCTAAAGGAGATGATTTTAGTCCAGTATTCCCGCTCTGTTTTGGTTTTAAAAGAAGAATTTCTTCAAACTCTGGTAATGGAGTATAATGTTGCCTCCCCCTGTTTAATTAAATAGTGGGCACTATACATGCGAGCTATATAAAATGCTTTTTTCTCTCTTCAATTCGGGTATTGGGGAACCAGCAATTACATGATGTCATGTCCTTGTTGATTCCTGAACAGTTTGCAGAAAATGCATATACAAGAAGATAAGTGATGAGGAGTGGGATAGCTGTCCAATATGTGGTATTGAATTAGGTTGTGCTCCACTTGAGAAGCTCAGGTATTTGTTCATCTTATCTTTCATCAAGTTTATGACATTTATGCCAAAGTCAAACCGATTTTTCTCAATGCATGTATATGGTTACCAAAATCCATTGCAGTACCAAAATTCATTACAGACTCATCCCTGCTTTTGCATAGCATAGAACCATGTACATGTTCAACAAATCCACATGATTTGGTGACATCATTTGGTCATAGACATTCAAAACAGAATTGATTTATGTTTAGATTAAGCCCTTGATGCTGTGCTGTATCTGATTGAATTTTCAGCATGTTCTTCATTGATTGGCTTCTGGACTGAATGCATAACTTTTGAGATATAATTTCTCGAAAATGTTCGTGTTTGAACTGTAATTCAATCTGTTGCCATGCCACATTTAGAAGGATAAATCCAAAATTGAGATGCCATTCTGAATTTCGGGACATAGCAGACTCTGAAGTCTGTTTTAACTTGCTTGGCAAATAAACCACAGGGCAGACCACAATTTGCAAGATCTGAGGACTTAATTTTTCTTTTCCAAAAGTCAAATGGCTAAGGCACCCACAGTCGACTCCTCAGTTTCAGAAACTGTGGCCTTAGCTCCTCTACCAACCAGAAGAAAGGAGAGATCTCTCTCGTCATTGGTAGTGGGTGCACCAAAAGTATTGGCCAAGTCTGTTCCCACTGGAAGAAGATCAAAATCTTTTGCATCCAAAAGTCCTGCTTCACAAGGATCTCCTCCTCCCGTTGAGGACCCTGTCAATAAACTGGATGATTTGGAAGACAGCTTAAGCTCACCTGAGACCCTAAACAAACTCACAAAAACTAAAAGGCAGGTAAATGAGGCCAAAATCTTTAATGACTTATTTAATGATATCATGTCTTGTCTTGCAATCCTGAAAGCCATTTGCAGTTCCTTGATGTCTAAATGATTTTTATGTTCTTGTAATCATGGTGCAGAATTCTTCTACTAATGAGTCATCCAAACGATGTGTGCGTAATAAGTATGACGAGGACAATAATGAACCGTGTGAAGAAAACATTGACTTGTGGAAACCCTTGAAGCGCCTCGTAGAAGCTGCAAGCAAAACAAAGTCCACTGATTTTGATCTACAGGAAATCCCTGTCCAAATGGAGCTGCCTGAATCCCAAGAGAGTAATTCTCAAGTGCTTAAAGCCAAAGTTATGGACCCTGCTACTAAGTCAAAGGTTAATTGTGATGAAAACAGTTCCATTATATCACAATCAGGTTCAATAAGGCCAAGAAGGTCACGGCAGAAAAGACCTGCTGTTTCTGAGGATTTACATATTCCAGCTCAAGATTTAGTTGTTGCTAGTAGTAAATGTGACAGAAGATTCACACCAATTTGGTTCTCACTAGTTGCTTCAGACGACAAGTGAGATTTTGATTATTTTCTAGTTACTACAATCCAATAATTAACAAAATTGAAGTTCAGGTTGTATATCCTGCTTTGATGTCTTGACTTTTAATTGATATTGCAGGGAGGGGTGCCTACCTTTGCCACAGATATCTTCATGCTACTTGAGGGTTAAGTGAGTGACATCATCCCTCCTATTTTCTGTCTATTCAGAACGGTGCATTGCTTGTGATCTTGCAGGTTTGACAGTGTTTATATCCTGTTTAGACAGCATGTGTTCAGAAATTATTTTACTGCATTTGCTCTATGCCATGCTCTTGGCCATGGTAGAGAAGCTACATATTAAGTACTTAGCTGAGAAATTCACTCTGATTACCATTTTTGTATTAATCACACAAAACTCGTATTTCAGCAACCAAAGCCTAAAATAGCGAGTAAATGTTCCTGGTAATTGATCATTAAAGTATAACCATCCTTGTTTCCCTTCAAAGTTCTGGCTCTTGAACTCTTCCGTTGCCCTCTTCCACTTGCAGAAAATCCTTCTCTCCTTTGCATTTACTTTTCTGTTAAAGCATGGAAAACTGTAGCAGACACTGGATTTTCCGTACAATATTTCCTTGGGAATATAGTTTAAGTTACAAATTTGTCATATGAGGTCCTGAATTTTGTGTTGCTGGTAATGTTTTATGCTTATAATGGGATGTTCTTGATTCTTTTATTCTGAGATGAGTTTTCCATTATATGAATAACCAATACATGAATATGAGATAATTAGATGAAACCTTCCATTTCTTTTTTTTTTTCCATTGCAAATATGGAATGTTGCTGACCAGTAGATAGCAATATTACTTTCCTGCTTTTATCTGTGTTTTTCACTCGTTATGGAAATTTCGTCATATTGGCTTGTCTTTTGCCAATAATTTCTATGAGACTTGTCCAAAAACTGCTGTACTTTTGAGAAGAAATGTTGCCATAGTGGAATCCTCAATTATTTGACTTAGCTATGATAAGAATCCGTATGTTAAGAAAGAAAGGAACTAATATTTTGTTAATATCTAATTAAATTATTTTTAAGATTGTAAATTTGATCCTGTCTAAGAACCTGAGAGGCAGATGCCTTTTCTTGGAGAAAGAGCACTGCAATGTGATGAACTGTTTATATGAACTTTGCATAATGTTTCAGGTCATTGGCATTAATGGTTATTTCGATTCTGATACTTAGGGATGGTTGTCTGCCAGTATCATCTGTTAAGAAGTATATAGCACAAAAGCTTGGACTTGCGAGTGAGGCTGAGGTAATTTGATCATTTTCCAATCACCAGTCACTGAATAGGAATCTGAATCATTGTTTTCTTCATGGATTCTTCATTAATTTGTCAGACGCAAAGGGAAGGAACTATCGGATTCATTATTATGTCATCAATTGTCCTTCCTCTTGCAAATGAACACTGAAAGTAGAGAATCTCGGTCATCGAGTTCCTTATCGACTGTTCATTTCACGGGTCTTATGGTTTCTTTTCCTAGTTTTCTACTCAACCTGTTTATGATGTTTGATAAAATTGCTCCATTTTCTCTTCGGGAAGAGTTTTAGGATGAGCAGGAAGTTGTTGCACGTCCCTTGTTCTGCTTTTACAATGGTAAAAGTGGCGACATTTCTGTTGTTGTACCAAACTGATTCTCTAGTTCTCGCAGGTGGAGATCTCACTAAGTGGTCGGCCTGTACTTCCGACAATGCAGTTAAAAAACCTGGTAGACTGGTGGTTGCAGATGACACCGGCATCCGAGAAAATTCAGACAACTGTTGGAAGCTCAGCCAAAGACTTTATGATGGTTCTGTCCTATGGACGCAAAGCTCAAGCTCAGTAAACATTTTCGTTTCCGGTAGCACCTATAGCACAGATGATCCCAGACAAGGCTTGGGCCATTACCAAGCAAAATACCACTTGTCTGCCCTGTTAGTCTTGGAGAGCTCTTCTTTTCAGAATTCAGCTTGTGACAGATAAGATATGATCAACACCAAGACGCCATCTCAAACATAGGCAACTGATAGTTTTTGGTTTTTTTTTTTTCGCGTTGAATAATATATTGGAAAATTGGATTGATTGGTTGATAAGAGTTAGAAAATAAGATTCTTTTCTTGATGGAAATATTGACATCTCTCGCAAATGGCAGAGTTAACCTTAGTGTTTCTGGATGATACCTTTGTTTTATTACTTGTATTTTTACCTGTAAACAACAATATCATCTCCTAAAACTCAGAAAACAAGTCAATAATGGCGTTTTTTTCTGCATCAACAACCCAAGAAATGCATTTCTTCTTAGCATATCAATTAGGCATTAAACATCCTTAAAGTTTCATATAAGATCATCAAAATCTTCTTGAAGCAAATGCAAACAAACAATTTCAATTAATTTCTGCCATGATCACGCAATAGTAATAGTCCTAACTTTAATTCTAAAGCACAGTAACTAAAGTTAGTACTTAACAAAAAAATGATTACTACACAATATAATCATCGTTTTAAAGAAGTGTCAAAGCAGGTTTCATGAACGAAAGGGGACAATTGGCAACTCCAAGTAGTCAAATCGATGCACATGATCAAGCAGGAAGATAGTTAATGACAAATTAGCGGAAAGTTAGAACAGAAAAAATGAAACTGAAAGAGGAAATAGCATCAAATTCAAGTCACTTTATCATGACAGATTCAAGTCATCCCCATCCCATGACAGCCTCCTTTGGAGGAAGAACCACAAAAACAATCACTACGAACATACAATTGAGATTATTTGTTGAATCCTATGGGTCATTTCACTTCTCGAAATCACTGAATACGAATCCCAACAAACACCAACAGCAAATTCTACGGTAAAGAAATGTAAACGCACAAATCCAGTTATACCCAGTTCTCAGACAACAATTAGGTTTCCAGTTCACAGGAAACAACTTGTACATTGTACAAACAATAGACGAGATTTATCAGAAAAGATTCTGATTTGAGAGTGTAGTAGTACTATATCCATAATCAAGAATCAGATTAACCATCTTGCAATTCTTGCGCTGTTTGCAAGATCTTTGTTTCTTTTGATCTAGAGTACAGACTAAAGCAAACAAGGAGACTATCAATGTATGATCACAAGCTATTTAATGGGTTCTCCTCGTCGGGCAAGTTCGAGTAAGGCGCTGGATCATATCGGTCGCCCACAAGATCGTCAGTACTCCTCAAAGCGGCGTGTATGACAACCAAAACAAGGCAGCTGGCAACAGCCATAAAGAAATTGGCCCAAACTCCACTCCAGAACAAGACCACCAACGTAGCCACGAAGAGCCCTGCCAAGACCACAAGGTCGCTGACTTCGCGGCCGAAGAGCACCAAAGGGTCGTCTCGGGAGACGTAGAGGGAGACCCAGGCGACGATGATGAAGAGGAAAGCGATGAGAGCAAGAGGGTGGTATATTAGGCCGAGGACAAGGAGGAGCAAGAAGACGATGGAGTAGTTAAAGGTGAAGTAGGAGAGATTCTGGGTGATGCGAGTGGTGGCGTCGGAGATGGAGGAGGGAAGGCTGAAAGAGGCCAAATCGAGGAAAACGGACCAGGGGCGGAGGTCGGCTGTGAGGGTTTGTTTGATGGAAGAGATGAAATGGGAAGGAGTAGACATTATTTGGAGTGAAAATGGTGGAGAGGATGCAAAGCACTTAGGACAGATTGTTTCGTTGGATTCAAAGGCTTTTGTCCTGGGGATTTCGCATTCCGACTTTTGGTGAACTGGAGGAGATTGCGAGTTTGGGCTTGGAATGTGGAGATTTTCGGAGGACCGTGTGAGTCTGACTCAGTGAGCGACGAGTCCTATCAGCTTTACATACCGTTAATATTGAGATTCGATCAAATTTAAAAAGTAATTTTAATTAAAAAAAAGAAAAACTTCATATTAGAAAATTGTATATAACTAATTTAAAAGTTGCATAAAAAATTAAAAGTTAGAAGTCTATTGATGTTTAAATTCATATTAAGAGCATTTTTAAATTCTTACACATTTCAAGTATTTTAAATTCTTAAACTATTGATTTAACAGTTAATTTCCTTTTTATAATTTAATTTAGGGTCAACGATTCCGTCAACGAAATCAGTCGATTGACCAAATTTTGATGTGAAAATTGAAGATATTTTCTTTCTATGATTAAGATTTATGCATTTAAATATTAAAAAAGGTTAGGATGTGATTTGTACCGGTAAGTAAACAAAAAATCATACAAGCATACAAAACTAAAAGAAGAGAAAACACAAAATTTCAAGAGTTAAAATGACACTAAGCAAACAATTGAGACAATAATTACAAATAATACATAATCGTTTCCTGTAATTTAAATTGTAATAATGGTCACATTTACCATTATTAATAATTAATAATTATTAAATAATAATCATACTTAATAATTAGCTGTAAAATATATAATATTTTATAAATTGCCTTTTAAATTAAATTATCTAACAAGATTGACTTAAAACTAAACATAATTTTCAATTCATTTGAATTTTTTCCAAATTTCTTTCGGATCATCACGTTCAAATTATTAACAAATAATGCAAAAATTAGCTAGTAAGTTCTTGAATTCTTTAGTCAAAATTTTAAAGTTTACTAGGTCAATTTCAAGTTGTAATCTTAAGCAATAAACTTTATGTTTCAAATTTGTAGGAGATAGTTACCTAGTTATTTTGATTGCTCCTTGAATTTAAGGATTTTGGTATTTTTAAAAATCTATTTAAAGTTAAACTTGATGAATAAAGATGTATTCCAGATCAATTTTAGTTTTTATACGTTTTTTACCTCTTTGTTTTTTTTTGTATGCAAGAGAGAAATTTGTGATTTTTATATCCTATTTATTTTATCATTTAGTATCAAAGTTTTCATGGCTAACAACCACTATGGAATCAATCCCTCAATTCCTTCCATTCCTATCTTTAAAGAAAGTGGGTTTGATGCATGGAGCACCAAGATGAGGACTCTCTTCATCTCTCAAGATTTGTGAGAGTTAGTGGAGAAAGGGTACACAGAGATCGGAGTTTCAACAGAGGTTTTAAGAGACCATCAAAAACAAGATGTCACGGCTCTCTTTTTGATTCAACAAGCAGTAGATGAATCCATCTTTCCTCGCATAAACCACTAAGTGAAAGGAAGCATGGGGCTTACTTACTAAGAGGTAGCAAGGCACCACAAAGGTACAAAAAGTCAAATTGCAAGGTCTTCATCGAAAATTTGAAAAAAATTTTATGAAGGATGGTGAGTCCCTTGATGTTTATTCTACCAAGCTAACAAAAAATGTTAATCAAATGAGAAAATATGGTGAAGATGTGTCTAAACAGAAGTTGTTGAGAAGATTTTGCGAAGTTTGCCTAAGAAGTATGAATATATATAGCGGTTGCCGTAGAAGAAGTAAATGACCTCAGTGAACTAACAGTTGATGAGCTACTTGGATCGTTGCAGTCTCATAAAGACAGATTGAAGCGATATGAAGATCAAAATATACCAGAAAATAATTTTCACATAAAAATATTAAAAGGACGCTTAAATCACAACAATGAATCAAGTGATAAGAGCAGCGGTGAGGAATCTAGCTGGAAAAAAGGATCGAGGAAAGCATGAAGGCAAAAGAGGGAGACATCTTGGTAGTCAAAATCAAAATCACGAGGAGAAAGGAAAAACTAGTGAACCTTAAAAATTTTAATTTTATTATTGTAATAAATTAGGTCATATTGAAAAGTATTGCAGGTTGAATGAAAAGCATGAGAATCATGCTAAGTATGCTGAACAAAATACAAAGGATGAAAGTGAGAGCTTGTTTCTTACTTATTATTCAGCAACTGTATATTCTCCAGATGTTGGGATTATGGACAATGGGAGTAGCAATCATATGAAAGCTAATTTGGAGGCCTTTATCTATTTGGATGAGTCTACACAAACCACTATAAAGATGGGAGATGGTGCAATTCGTGAAGCAAAAGGAAAAGGAGATGTAAAGCTAAATTTTGATGGCGACAAATAAATCAAAGATATGTTGTATGTTCCTCATCTTGACTCCAATTTTTTAAGTGTTGGTCAATTTTTGAGAGAAGGTTACTCTCTCATCTTTGAGAATATGTCTTGTGATGTTTTATCTGATGCAAGCAAAAAAAATTGTTATTTAAAGTTCCAACGACTAAAAACAATATATTTGCACGTCATGGTGATTAATCTGCATTCAAAGCATCATTGGATGACAAAAATTGGTTATGGTATCATAGGTATGGTCATTTGAGCTTTAGAAGCTTGACTTTTTTATCTAATCAAAACTTGGTAGATAGAATGCCTAAAATTTAGGATGTTGGAGAAATGTCTGAGAACTAGGTTTTTGGGAAGCTACATAAGGTGGCTTTTCCTAAGGGAAACACAAGAAGAGCATCCAAGCCCATTAAGGTAGTGCATGCAGATCTATGTGGACCATTGAGTACTCCTTCTTTTAATAATAATAAATATTTTGTTGTGTTTGTTGATGACTACAACAGGTTCATATGAGTTTATTTTACTAAACAAAAATCATAAACATTCTCTATTTTTGAAAATTTTAAGAGTTGTGTTGAGAAGCAAAGTGGGCATTTCTTAAAGATTCTAAGAACAACTCGTGGTAGTGCGTTTCTCTCAAGTAAATTTAAAAATTTTTGTGCAGATTCTGGAATTCTAAGAGAATTAATAGCTAGTTACATACTATAACAAAACGGCTTGGTTGCGAGAAACAATAGAAGTCTTGTGGAAATGGATAAAAGCTTAATGAAAACAAAATCTTGCCAAGAAATTTTTGGGCAAAAGCAGTTCACACATTAGCTTATATTTTAAATCGAAGCCTAACAACAACATTGGATCGTCAATCACCTTTTGAAGCATGGTATGGGTGGAAACCAAAGGTGTTACATTTCAAAGTCTTTGGCTGCATTTCTTATGTCTTTATTCCTTCTCAAAATAGGCATAAGCTTGACGATAATAGTGTAAAGTGCATATTTGTGGGCTATAGTACTGAAACTAAAGGTTATCATTTTTATAATCCTTTAACTAATAAGTTGATTATTAGTCTTGATGTGGTGTTTATGAGAAAAGTACATGGGATTGGACAAATAAATAGGCCTGTTCAAATATTCTCCATGGATACTAATGATGATAATTCATCATCACCTTTAGCTCCATCTAGTCTATCATCTCTATCAAGTTCTCTAACTTCATCAAGTTCTTCAACAACTACTTCAAGAAAATGATGTTCCTTACAGGAAATTTATGAACTGACAGAAAGGTGTCAATTTATAGCTATTCAAGAGCGTAGCTGCTTTGAAGATGTTGTACAAATCAAAGAATGGCGTGTTGCTATGGAAGAAGAAATCAGAGACTTGGAAAAACATAACACTTGGGAGTTTGTTAACCTGCCAGATGGAAAAAAGATAGTTGGTCTAAAGTGGATTTACAAGCTAAAGTTCAGATTTGATGGTTCAATACAAAATGAATAGCACGGTTAGTTGCTTGTGGATACATGCAATAAAAAGGTATCGATTTTGAAGAAACCTTTGCCCCTGTAGCTAGATTTGACACTATTAAAACTATTTTAGTTACTGTTGCACATTACAAATGGCATGTTTATCAGTTTGATGTCAAATCTGCATTTTTAAATGGTGTTTTGGATGAAGAAGTTTTTATTGGCTAGCTAGCAGGTTATAAAGTTAAAGGGAAAGAATAAAAGGTGTATAGGCTCAATAAGGCCTTATATGGCCTTAAGCAAGCTCCAAGGGCTTGGTGCTCTAGGATTGATGGACATTTTAGCAAGACTGGACTTCGAAAGAGTTACAGTGAGTTTAATATATATGTCAAATCACGTGGACCTGGTGAGGTACTTATTGTATGTTTATATGTGAATGATTTGTTATATGCTTCAAATAGTAGTACTTTAATGGAGAATTTTAAAAGGTTAATGATCAAAGAGTTTAAAATGACTGACTTGGGTTTAATGAGCTATTTTTTGGGGTTAGAAGTAAAGCAAAATGATGATGGACTTTTTCTTTCTTAAGAGAAATATACAAAAGATCTGCTTGTAAGATTACAAATGCAAGATTGTAATCTCTTGAAGACTGTAACACCCCACTCCCGTTGGATCCAAACCCGATATCGATGGTGATATCCGAATCCGTGCCCCGCGAGGGTGGCGTGCCACATCACTTAACACTTAAAAGTCG
>JAOQMS010000180.1:52486198-52506461 GCA_027563885.1 Erythroxylum longipes | reverse complement strand
TTAATAATATAACTTGTATTACAAATTAACATTATTTAACGATTTCAATTTTTATTTGATTTGTAGGGATATAATTAAAAACATAAGTCAAAATTAAATTACATTACGTGAAATACTGTTACATACCAAACATTATAATAAAAATCCACCCAACTTTCCTATTAGAATTCTTATAAGTATCCAAACATGTAAATATCTTTGCTTTCTATAGATTTATTTTCCGAAAAATAAGATTCCAAATTTATTTTACTTTTCCACGAACCAAACATGACCTAAATATTTTCCAAGGGAATCGCCAAAAATGTCCAACGTCGAAACGTAGCAGAACGAGATTAACGAGCAGCCAAGGACACAAGTAGAATGGCTAAAGACGATGAGGTATGAAATAACACGGCATATGTTCCTGTGATGAAGGAAACAACCATGGCAACTATGGCGTAAATGGTTAACAGCAGCACCAGTTTGAAGACCGAGAGGACCTTCGTCTGGTCCTTGTCCAGACCCATAAGGAGATGGAAAAAAATAGCAGCACTAGACAGCAACATGGCTATGGTATCTGTAATAATAAATGCTTGAAAAGCTGTCCTTCTGGTTAGAATTGCACCACCCGCATCTGGGCCACCTTCAGCCTTGTAACCACCAGGCAAGGTGAAACCTGCGGCGAAGGTGACCGTTGCTATAAGTGTAGCCACCACCAGATATGCCTCTCTAGCGTTTTTAATGTAGTCCATTAAGTCATCTCTAATTTTATCTTTTACTTTCCCTGCATCACCTTTGTTCACCTCGTCGCTTCTTTCGGTTTTTACTTCGTCTTTCTGGATAGCAATTCGCCATCCGCTTCCCACATTCAACTCATTTGTTAAAAACTCTGCGAATTTTTTCTGCAACACATGTATGATTGCCTTGATCATTTTATAGAGATATCACCAATGGAGAAGATTCAAATTGTAAAGAAATATAAGCCAGAAAAGAAAACTGATGTTACCCTTTGACCCCATAGACCATCTGCGGATAGAAGGAGGTCAAGAACATTAAGGTTTCTGCCATTAAAGGCTAACTTGTCCACTTGAGGGTGAGTCACGAAAGACCTCACGAAAGAACCAGAGTCAGCGAGCATATGGAGGGGTGTGATTCCTTGATCATTCTTCTTATTTATAAGATTCTTGAGCAACGGATACTTCAGAACCCAAATCACTGCCTTCTCGTTGCCGCTGTCGACTACAAAGTGAAAGACGTTCCTCTTCTTTTGATCGACCAGCTCGCAACAACCTGGACAAAGCGCTATAATGGCTTTCATTACCACTAAATGGCCACGGCTAGCCGCAAGATGAAGAGGTAACATTTTGGTATCACAGCTTGTGGGTGTGTAGGCCATAGATCTGTCGACTTTCAGTAATAATTGGACGATATCGTAGTAGCCAAAGTAGGCGGCGTAGTGAAGTGGAACCCAACCCTTCTTGTCGTGTTCTTTGATCAATGCTTTCCCTTTGTCTTTGAACTTCAGTAATATTGTTGATATAAAACCTGTAGAATCCAATGCGTCAATTTATAGGGATTGACGCCGATTGATCAACATTATTCCAAAGGAAAACGTTGGAAAAGGTGTACGAGTTATACGAAAGATGAAAGATGACGCGAATAAAGGTTATTCAAAATTATTGTGATATTTTTAAATATTTAAATAGTTATATTGTGCTATTAAACACCAATTTTAATTTATAAATATAAATTATTTAATTAAAAATTAAAGATAAATTAAAAAATTTAATTTATTTAATACTAAATATGATTTAAGATTATAATTTTTATCTATTGTCAACATATTTAAAAATATAATGAGTTATACTCAAATAATAAGTTGAAGAGAGAATATATAATTTAATTAAGTTAGACTTGATTATAAAGTTTGAAAATCTTTATAATTAAACATAAAATATTTAATAAATAAGAATGAATTTGAGATATTGTATTTTATGTAGACCTAATTGGTATTTAACTAAAATCAGTTGAAATTATAATTAAAGTTTAATTAAAATTAAAATTTTATTTTAATTATATTACTAAAATGAACAAAATTATTATAAATAAGTTTGGACTCTAAAAGACCTAACAATTTTTGCTTAACCCTATTTATACTATTCTTAAAGTGCTCTAGAAATGTTTATGAATATTGATAAAGGTTGGACATGTATATAACTACGATGACTAAAATGAGCTAATTTTAGAAATGATTCAAGAAAAATAACAAAAATTCTTACTTTTTATAATAGGTTAAGATTTAAGATTTATGTTTTATTATGTTTTATAAGTTAACGAAGTTAAATAATTTAAGTGATTTTAGTTTTCAAAAAATTAAACCACAAAATTTCATTTTTATTCATTTATGAGACCCAATTTCTTAACCCTAATTAACAGTTATTAATAAATTGCTTATGGAAGAAGGATAACTTTACCCCTATTGTTACGAATCACAGCCCAGTGCAGAGCAGTTCTACCGTCGGGACCGCTGTGAGCTGGTGGTGGTTGGCTCTCTAATATTAAAGTGACAGCATCTTCTGCGACTCCCCTCTCAGCAGCAAGATACAGAGGAGTCTCGTCGTATTTGTTGGGTTCATATGAAATGTTACGCTCGTGCGTGAGCAACTTTACCAGTGAGCAAAGCTTATGCTGATCATAAACGTTGCTTAATCTTAATGCCTCGTGAAGAGCCGTGTCTTCGACTTCATTTTTCATCGCTATCATCTCTCGCACAGCTGCAGCTCCAAAGACGCCTCTCTCTTGGTCATTCTCAGGAGATCTTTCACATAGTTGGACAAGTTTTATCGCTATATCCAAGTGTCCATGCCTGGCTACCATGTGAAGTGGAGTGTCTCTCTTTTTGTTCTGCTTCCTTAATAAAACTGGACAGTTTTCAGCTACCCATTCCGCCAACTTTAGGAACTTAGTGTATCTCTTTTCGTTCTGCTTCCTTACTAAATTTAGACAGCTTTTAGCTGCCCATTCCGCCAAGTAATTTATGAACTTATAATTTCCTGTTGTGGAGTTTTTCATATTAGGGAAAGGGAGGGCTGTGATGCAGATGTGGAGGATTGAGTCATCGTTTGGTGTCACTAACTGGTCGAGACAATCTTTGTATTGCTCGAAAGCTTCTGTATCGCCTTCAACTGCTTTCCAAAATAGCGACTTATCCATTTTGGCCGTATAAGAATTGCCATCAGGACCTGAAACGTTTCTTGTTTCAACATTCTGAATCAAACTGTTAACAGCATCTCCTGATTCTGCGGCCGCCATGGCAGAGAAGTTGCGTTCACTTGAGAGAAACCAGAATTCCTTCCAATAAAGACTGTTTCGATCTCTAGAAAAGAATATCACAAAAGTCAATGCATGGGGTCGAGAGACAAGACGACAAAGCTGCTAGCGTGTTACGAAGGGGACGACTGTGGCTGGTTTGTGAGATTGATGAAACGTGTCTTGGGCACCTGATCCTCTGTGAGATCTCCGGCCTGTTGAACACAAAGAGAGAAGGAAATATTTTCTGAAGGGATGATTTAATTGATACAAACGAGTGCCTTTTTATAGGCATATAAATTCGGATGATTTCAGTATAACTGTGAGGGAACGAAAAAATAGAAAAGAGAAAAAAGTACAATTGACAAAACAGAAAACAACTTTGAAGCAGAAATCAGTAGAGTCGTGCTCTCCGCCTGATAGTTTTGAAGTTGGAAATTTGCTACAGGAAGGGAGCTGGGTAGAGTTGGTGCTCTCCGCCTGAAAATCTTGAAGTTGAAAATTTGGTACAGGAAGGGAGCTGGAGTTGCTGACTTTAACACAGCGTGTCTTCAGAGAGGATTAAGCTTATGTTAGTAAAGGACAAAAAAAATACAAGATTTGAGAGATAAGAAAAAACGTAGAAGAAGCTGAACTTTTCTTATTTCAGCTTGAAAACGACGATCTTCAGATTCACAATGGATTCAATCTATTGACCATTAACCACTACTATAATAACATTTAGGACTCACTAACATAAATGTGTTGTAATAAAGTAGTAATAACTTTTTGAATCAGTAAATTATATTTATTCTAACAGTGACAAGATAACAAAGTTGTTAGCCTGTTATTAGATCTAATTTTTAACAATTACAAATAGGAATAATTTTATTACCTATTGATTTATATTTTTTTTACTGAAAAACAATGAAAACAAAAATTTTGCATAAGAAAATATGCATTAGTCCTATGCCAATTAGAAAGCTTGACCAATACCAATTAGGGAGTTTTATTCCTAATTTAGGAAGGAAACTACTTGTAAATAAAAAAAGCAAAGTGATGAGGTAACTTTGATGGTAAAAAGTTATTATAGCACTACGATAATGCTAAAAATACAATAATACTTAATATTTAGTTGGTGAGATAACTTTGACGGTAACAAAAAATGAATTAGTATAAAACCTTCTGTTTTTTAATCCAGTAACCATCATTACTAGAAATTTAAAAATTGATTATATTATACCATAATATTTATTTAATTATTAATTTTAATAAAATATAAGAAAATATTATTAATAAAATGATATAAAATTAAAATAAATTATTTACTCAATTACTTTTTTATTTATTTAATATTTAATTTATTATAACATAGTTACGTTGAAAACTTTTATTGTTGTTTGAAAAAATCAATTCTCTTTTTTGCGGTAGATGCATTATAATTCAACCATATTTCGACTTATCATATTTATTTTAAAATAAGTATTTATGATAAGATTATTATAACTTCTCCACATATATCTATTGTCAAAAAGAGCTTTGAACTATTACCATCATTATAATTAAATCAATTGTCATTTCAGTATCTATTCTCTTTAGCAAAAAGTAAAATACTATTAGTTTTTAATATTTTAAAATTACTTAAAATTGAAATTATATTTTGAATATGATAGCTTTTATCATAAAAGTTTGTTTTTTGCTTTTTTCATTTTTAATATCAGATATTAAATTTTGCTCTTTACTATTTTTTACTCTGTCACATATATAATACTATTGATATATCTTTGTGATATATTGTCGAGCTATTGATGTTTTGTTATGCATGCATACTTCTTCCAGTTTTATATAGGTGTTTTTGTTCTTTTTCTAATCTAATTGTATTATAATAGGTTTGTACGATATTGCCCAAAAAGCATTTATCTAGAACTGAAAAAAGGGGGGAAAAAGTAAAACAGTTAATAAAATCCCCAAAATAAGCAATTAATAAATTTATTTAAAAAGTATGCTTCTTTAGAGAGAAACGTAAGGAATTAGTTGAAGATAATTTTGAACAATATAAAAAATTTAAATGATGAGATTTATATTCACGAGAATATTAGTAATTTGAGTGAGCACGCTCATCAACCAAATGTGTCAAATTTAGAAAATTTAAGGATAGATGAGCAACTAATCCCTATATTGGATATTTGTAATCCTAGAAATTGAGATAATCTTAACAATAAAGTAAGTGATATTTTAGTTGAAAAGGGCTTATAAGAGAATTGCATCTTGTGTTTCCTTTAGACGACAATACCTCTCGACATTTTTCACATTCTTATTATTTTAGAAAATTGAGTAATAGAAATATTACTGATAGAAAATGTTTGGTTTACTCTAAACTTATACATAAAGTATATTGTTTTTGTTATAACTTATTCAAATATAATAGCAAACAAGTGTATTGGCAAATAATGAATTTAAAGATTAGAAGCATCTTAGTGAAAGACTTAAAAGAACATAAGAATAATGTTAAACATATGACTAACATGAAGACTTGGAATGAGTTAAGAGAAAGATTGAGCAAAAATCAGACATTCGATAAAGATTGCAACAAGAAATTGCAAAGGAGAAAGAATGTTGAAGACATTTTGATAAGAATAGTTTTATTTGTGAAATGTCTTGTTAAATATAATTTAGCTTTTCAAGAATCCAATATAAAACTTTACCAAGATAGCAATGGTAATTTTTTGGGATTGATTGAAATGATTGCTTAATTTTATATAGTAATGCAAGATCATATTAGATGCATTTAAAATCATGAAATTCATCATCATTATCTTGGTCACAAAAATCAAAATGAGTTGATTTCTTTTATTGGCTTATAGTATTAGAAGTTCTATCATAAAAATCATTAAAGAGGCAAAATAATTTTCTATTATTTTTAATTGTACCTCAGATTTAGGTCATAAAGAACAATGAATTTGTTGAAGTGTGAATATATAAAATAAAAAATAAAAGTAGAAGAGCACTTTTAGAGTTTTTGAAGGTAGATGATACATTTAGATTGAGACTTTTAAATGAATTATTAAATGCATTTAATCTCTTGATCTTCATGTTCATAATGTAAGGGTTCAACGTCATTACAAGGGTTATAATATGAAGGGAAAATACCAAAGGGTTCAAAAGCGATTACTTGAAATAATTTGAGAGCATTATATATGTCACATGCTTGTCATATTCTTGATCTTAATCTTAATCTTAGTGATATGACACATTCTTATGTTAAAGCTATTTCACTTTTTAGAGTTTTGCAACACATATATACGTTATTTTTAAGTTCTCCTAAAAGGTGGAAAGGTTTTACTTGATAATATTTTGGGCTTAACCATGAAATTATTGTCAAACACTATTTGAAAGAGTTAAATAAAAAGTGTTAAAGCTATTAGATTTCAAGATACTCAAATAAGATTGACTTTGATGAAATTATCTAGATCTTGTGATAACGTCAAGTCAAAGAGTAAAGTGAAAAGTTTGATTACTGTACTTGAGAATTTTGAGTTTTTACTTGTTATGTTTATTTAGTATGATATTTGTTCGCTATTAACATGGTAAGTACAAAGTTGCAGTTTAAATTTACGCGTATTCACGCTACCATAGAGCTATTAGAAGATGGGATAATATTTTTTTTAGAAATATAAAAACGAATAGTTTGCCTTCGGTATGAATATTGTCAAAAGTCTTGTACATGAAATGAATGCGGAGCTTACATTTCCAATTAGACTTTGTATTATTAGGAAAAGACAATTTGATGAAAATGATCAAGATGGGGAAATGCAATCAGTAGAGAATTCTTTTAGAGTTAACTACTTTCTAGTTGTTGTGGATTTGACAATTGTTTCATTGAAGAATATATTTGAATAATTAACGACATTTAAAAATATTATTAAAATCTTATTTGATTCAAAGAAGTTGAGGTCGTTGGACGATAATAAATTAAGAGACTGTTGTACTATTTTTACGACAACTTTTTCTCGTAATAATGTATCAGATATGGATTTAGATGATCTTTCTTTCTAAATTAAAGGTGTTGCAAATGATTCTAACAAATGAGTTAATATCATCAGTTGAAATTTTTGAATTTGTTAAACCTGCAAGTTGTTATCCAAAATTTTCAATTGTTTATTGAATTCTATTGACTATACTTGTAACTGTAGTGTCAGTTGAGAGAAGTTTTTCAAACTTAAAATTATTAAAAACCTACTTGAGCTCATTAATATCACAAGAAAGGTTGAATAGTTTAACCATTTAATGTATCGAGAAGAATATGTTGGTCATATTGATCTTGATATTATTATTAATGATTTTGAAGATAGAAATATAAGGTGAAATTATTTTTCATAAATCATGATCATCTGTATGTTTATTAGTGTAATTCTTTTAGTATTTTACAATATGAAATTGTTGTTGGATTGTTGTTACTATTATTTTATTGTTACTGCTACTATTTTATTGATTTTATTGTTGTTGACATTTACAATATATTATTAACAGACGATATGATCATTTAATACTTTATTGAATATGTGAACTTATAAATTGAGTTATTTATATATGATTATTAAATTTTAATAGTAAAAATATAATTTTAAAATTTGCATATTTATATACTGAAAATTTATTGAGAATTTTCTTTTTACTTTAATCCAGGGATTATAAAATCTTAGGAATTTCGTTGACTTTAAGGAAGATGGAGTGTGGCACTACTTCTGATTCAAAAGAGGCATCGCATTTGCTTTGCGAATTTTACGTTCATAAGACTTTTTTTTAATACATCAGAGGGTGTCAGCTAGCACCGGTTTGAGAAGACTAAAACACCCCTAAGTCAGGAAAAAATGGAACAACCACCTGTGTGAAAGGAAGGTGTTGATTGGCGCATGGAATGCTGTTTTGCGTCTCTTGGATCTGAGTGACTCTCGTTGACGCCTTCTTTGGGTGTATCTGGACCGTGGTTTTCTTGTCTGCTTAGATTACTGGGGCGGCCAGATGTGTAATGGTCCTCTTCGTTCACCTGGATTTGAGGCTGGTGCCTTCTATTCCGTGGTGGATGATGTGCTTGGGTTGGATCTGAGAGAAAGAGCACTAGATCTTGGGGTTCTGTCCCAAGACCTCGCTTTACTAGGGCATCCGGTTGAGTATTGAACCCTCTCCTGATGTAGTTGAAAGTTATCCCTTCAAACTCTATTGCTAGTGTTCTGATGTCCGCTATGAGGGTCTGGATGGCGAGAGGGGCTGGCTTCTGACTGGTGAGTAGTTCGATTGTCTCTCGTGAGTCCAATTCTAGAAATATTTTGATTTTGTTTTCCATCTTCGCTAGCCTGAGTCCCAAAATGATGCCCCATAGTTCGGCTTATAGGGGATTGCAGGATCCGATGGCCATGGTGGCGCCTATAATCAAATTTCCATTTGGATCCTGAAGTATAGCGCCTGCCACTCCGATCTAGTTGGGCCCCTTGCATGCCCCATCTGTTCTGACCCGATGATGTGTGCCGTTGGATGGAAGAGGCTACCCGTGGCCTAGTTCTTCAAGTTTGATATTCTTCTAGATCTGCCTCTGTTTGTGAATCTGGAATGCACGGTGGTTTTCTTTGACCATTGTTTTGATTCTGATATGTAAGCCAAAGGACGTGTGTTCCTTCAGCTGAAATATCTCCTCATTCCTTGCTGTCCATAATAACCAGCATGTTATTGTGAACCATGTGGACCAAGTGATGTCCTCCTGCAATAAAGGGGAGACAATGTTAGATGAGATCCATGAGTTATGACATTTGTCCTTCCAGAATTTAGTCGGGAGGTTCTGACGTTCATAAGACTTTGCATTGCTTGTTTCGGACTTTTCATTTGGGTCACGTCTGCATCACAGGACTTCCCCAGTGCCAATATTTTCCTCACCAAAATCGAAAAAATAAAAAACACTTGTATTTAGCCAAAAATACCGCTAACAAATTTTATTAAATATAATAAGATAACAAATTTTCAAATTATTATTAAATGTATTTTTAATTTAAAGTATCATAAAATATATATATATTTAAAATTTTACAAATATTTACTTAAGAAATAACATATTTCTGAAAGTGTAAAATGTTAATTTTAAATAATAATATTGATTTTAAAATATATTATAAATAAATATTATTTTCAAATTAAAAATTATTTTCATGAATCATCATTGATAAATATTATATTAGATATTAAAATGAAATTAATTAATTTTTATTTCTGTTTAATTTTAAATTATCTTAATAAAATTATAATTATATCAATATTAACAATTAAAGAGAGGCTTTGTTTTTCTTTTTCAAAAACAAATAAATTTAAATTTTAAAATTAAATTTACAATAAAGTAAATGTAATTAATACAACAAAATTATTCTAAAAAAATTTATGCCTTTTTTATATCATATTTTTATTATGATAAATCTATAAATAATTGTTCTTAATTTAATTTATTATTTTATAATATAATCCATATATCTTAAATTCCCGAAAACTATTATTATTAATATGAAAGTGCGAGAAAGACTTAGATATAATATGTATTTTCGAAGAAAAAAATAAAATGCATAAAAATTTATAAATCTCTTTTGTAATTTAAGATTTTTTTAAAATATTAATCTTTAAAATTTTCAAGAAAACTTCATCTACATTATAAACATCAAACCTAAACTAATAATATGTTACTAATATGGTAAACCAAATCAGCTATTAACCTTGATATAAACTAATTAAATTTGACTTAAATTAATAATTTAAGATAATTGTTAGTTTAAGCAAAATTTAATTAATTTAGTTTAAAAGTTTCAAGAAAACTTCATCTATATTGTAAACATCAAACCTAAACTAATAATATGTCACAAATATGGTAAACCAAATCAGCTATTAACCTTGATATAAACTAGTTAAATTTAACTTAAATTAATAATTTAAGATAATTGTTAGTTTAAGCAAAATTTAATTAATTTAGTTTAAACTTAAGAGGCAAGAAGAATCCTCATATATTTATCGTACATATATTTTGTTATTTTTTATGGTAAAATATAATTGTAATATTTATGGTACATATATTTTGTTATTTTTTAAACCAAAAATTTAAAAGGAGTTTTTTTTAAGAACTAAAAATTAGAAATAATTTTTTGTAGTTCAAGAAAAATTTATAAAATTTTATAAATTATGGAGGCAATTTATTTCTTTTACCCTAAAATAAAACTTGTTTGATGATCTAAGAAGAACCACAGCTTCTCTCAGTCTCAATTTGTATCTTTGACTTGAAAAAGTGGCATCAAAAGTAGCTAAAGGTCGTGTTTTTCTCAACAAAAAAAAAAAAAGGGTCATGTACCTCATCTGATCCACTAGGAATTCACATAAAGTCGGTAAATTTTGCGGCCGATGTCATTTCAACTGATAATTGTATTGATGTTTATTTAATACATTTGAAGAAGCAGAATGAAATAAAGAACTCCAGTTGATAATTGGTTATGGATCACAATTTTCTCTTTACAAAGTAAATACCTTTTTAAGCGACAAACTTAATATTTTATGGGACAAGGGTCTCTTTCTGTTTCTTGTCCTGTTCTTAAGATGACAAATTTTGTATCCAAGTAGAAAAGATTAATTAAAACACTGGTTTAATTATATCTATTTTGTAATTTAAATTATTTTAATCTTTAATTTTTGTTATATAATTTAATGGACAACCCAAAGCGGACAATAACTGTGGGCAGGTGGCCTTAGCTGTTACAAATAGTATCAGAATCTGTTCCCGATCTGTTGTGCCAATGAAAACGCTGAGCCCTAAGGGAGGGATTGTGAGATCCCACGTCGGTTGGAGAGGAGAACGAAGTATGCCTTATATGGGTATGGATACCTCTTCCCTATAGACGCGTTTTTCCAGATGCGGGAAGAGCAAAACCATGAGGACCTTGACACGATAGGCAACCCAAAACGGAAAATATCTGTGGGTAGGTGGTCTGGGCTATTACAAATGGTATCAAGATTGTGAGATCCCATATCGGTGTGAGAGGAGAACTAAGTACACCTTATAAAGGTGTGGATACCTTTTCCCCATAGACGTGCTTTCTTATATGCAGGAAGAGCAAAACCGTAAAGACCTTGACCCGATGGGCAACCCAAAGAGGACAATATTTATGGGCAGGTAGTCTAAGCTGTTACAAACGGTATCAGAGTTGGTTCCCGACTCGTTGTGCCAGCGAGGACGCTGGGCCCTAAGGGGAGTGAATTGTGAGATCCCACATCAGGTGGAGAGGAGAACGAAGTACGCCTTATAAGGGTACGGATACCTCTTCCCCGTAAACACATTTTTCAAATGCAGGAAGAGCACAACCGTGAGGACCTTGGCCTGATGGGCAACCCAAAGCGGACAGTATCTGTGGGCGGGTGATCTGGGCTGTTACACTGCTGTTGGTCAAGATGATTATGCATCAAAAGAAATTTTGGTTCTTTCAGTGACTGATCAAGAAGATTTAGAGAATAATTAGGTTTTGCATTCAAGGTGCTCTTATCATATATGCCCATATTGAGATTAGTTCACAACCAATGAAGAAAAAGATGGTGGAAGCGTATTAATGAGAAACCACACATCTTGCAAGGAAATAGGCATTGGTTCAATCAAAATCATATTGCATGACGGTACAATTAGAACTTTAGATGATGTTCGACATGTATTAAAATTAAAAAAGAACTTGATTTTTTTGGGAGTTATAAACTCAAAAGATTTCGAGTATAGCTTTGAAAGTGGAGTACTTCGAATTACCAAAGGTACACCAATGGTAATGAAGGGAGTCAAATATGGTACTTTATATATTTTGCAGGGAACAACAATGATGGGTTCAACTACAAGAAGTTCTCTTTCAGAGCAGTTAAAATCAGATCAAACCAAGTTGTGGCATATGCAACTGGGGCATATGAGAAAAAAAAGGAATGACAATATTATGCAAACAAGGCCTATTTGGGGAACACAAGACAACTATTTTTGGGTTTTGTGAGCACCATGTTTTCGGGATATAATGTTGAGTTCATTTTAAGAAGGCTATGTTGAGTTCATTTTAAAAACGCTATGCATAGGATAAAGGCAACATTAGGTTACGTTCATGCTGATTGTTGGGGTCCTTCTCGTGTTTCATCTTTAGATGGAGCGAGATATTTTTTATACGTGATCGATGACTACTCCATGATGGCATGGGTATTGGCATAAAAGTGAGGTTTTCAAAACTTTCAAGCGATCGAAGATTCTGGTAGATAATCAGACAGCGAAGAAGATAAAACATCTTCGCACAGATAATGATTTAAAGTTTTGTTCAAGTGTGTTTGATGAATTATGTAAAGATGAAGGCATTGTTAGACACCACACAGTTAGAGACACTCCGCAGCAAAATGAAGTAGTAGAAAGGATGAATAGAACATTATTAAAGACAACTCTATGCATGCTCTTTAATGCTAGATTGACGAGAAAGTTTTGGGTTGAGACTTTTAACGTTGCTTGTTATTTGGTGAACCATTCTCCAACAACTATCGTAGACTGGAAAACCCTTTTAGAGGTATGATTTAGAAAACCCGCTGATTATTCTATGTTGAAAGATTTTGGTTATCCTATTTACCATCATGTTAGTGAAGGTAAACTAAAATCGAGGTCAAAAAAAGGAATATTTATGAGTTATGACGTTGGGATAAAAGGTTATTCAGAAGCAAAAACAACTTTTTGGAGCAGAATTTGACATGAAAGATCTCAGTGCAGCTCAGAAAATTTTGTAAATGGAGATTTACAGGGATCGAAAGCAACATAAGCTTTTATTGTCACAAAGGAGCTGCATTTAGAAAATTTTACCCAAATTTGGGATGAGTAAAACAAAGCATTTAAATACTCCTTCAGTTGCAAATATTTGTCTTTCTATAGATTTTGCACCACAATCAGAAGTAGAGTTAGAATATATGGCTCAAGTTCCATATATTAGTGCACTGGGAAATCTGATATTTACTATGGTATATACTAGGCCCGATATTACACACGCGGTTAGTGTTGTGAGTAGATACATATGTCAACCTGGGAAAGAGCATTGTCAAGTAGGCACATGTTTCATTATCTAAGAGGAATAGCTGATGGTGGTCTAATAAATAGAGGTGATATAGATTGTTTGGTTGCTGGTACTCAGATTCTGATTATGCTGCATATCTGTATAGCCGGAAACAGCCTCTCTACTCTGTAGGGGTAAGGCTGCATACTATCAGACCTCCCTAGACTCCACTTTATTGCGGGATTCAGACTAGGTGCGATGATGATCTGGATGGTAGAAGATCTTTAAATGGCCATGTGTTCACACTACATGGTTATGTTATCAGTTGGAAGGCTACTTTACAGCCTTCAGTTGCCTTATCTACTACAAAAGATAATATATATCTTTGACATAAGCAGCTAAAGAAGGCATCTGGTTGAAGGGCCTAATCAGTGATCTAGGGCTATATCAGGACCAAGCTATAATGTTTTGTGACAGTTTGAGTGCTATATGTTTGGCTAAATATCAAATGCATCATGATTGGACCAAGCACATTGATATTAGATATCACTTAATCTGTTCAGAAAAGAGATCAATGTGAAGAAGATTGGTCGCCAGACCAGTTCCTAACAATAAGTTCAGGCATTACTTGAATTTGTTGAATGTTAACAGTTTCAAATAGTCCTAAAATGAGGCTGGCAATGGTAGAGTTTGAGAAGTTATTTTTAGGTTCTAGGGGAAGATTTAATCCAAGGTGGATATTTGTTATATATGCCTTGAATCTTTGGCTTATTTTTTTCAGAGGTATTTTTGATACTTTCAATTTTGCACTGGAGTAATTTATAAACTCCATCTATTTTTGGGTTGTGTGTGGATAAAAACCTTGCCGCATTCCTTGTGCAATTTCTCCCTTTCTAATAATGAATTTGTGGTCTATCGTTGCCTGTGGACGGTGAACTACATAAATCTGTGTGTTGTGCAGTTGATTGTTATTTTTTATTCTTGCTTGATTTTCCTTAATAGGCTGCAATAATGGTAGTAGAGAGGTCTTGGATACCTTACCTCTATAACATAATTTGTGACCAAGATTGACGCCCCGATATAAGCTTTTTTTTTTCAAACATATTTTGAATATCTAAATTTAGATAGCTAAATGACTTGATATAGTTTAAGACCATTTTATTTGGTTGCAACTTTCCTAAGGTTTCTCTCACTGTTTAAGAGATTGTGAGTAAAGAGTTGTTCCTTGGGTTCTCTTATTAGCACCTCTTGAATCTCAATTTGTGGACAACCAATATTAAAATCCCTTGCATATGATTATAATTTGGCATCACCAACAAATACTGATAGGAACATTAGTCTGCATGGTTGCATGGAAGAAGGTGGAAGCACAAGTAAAGGAGGCAAGGAAATGCTTGCTTCACAAATAGAGGAGTGAACATGTGTAGAACGCTTGCTGCACAAGCAGAGGAGTGAACGTGCATGAGACGTGGTCATTCCGAAGCAAAAGCATTTTAGTTGTTTGTTATTCTATTTCGTATTTTTAGTTGTTTTCGGTAATGTAGTGGCCAATATAGCCTAATTTTACGTGCGTAATTTCTGCTTTCAGTTTGGGAACTCCAGTACAAATAGGATTGTATTTAAAACAATTATCATGGAAAAAGTCTATCCAATTTATTCTAATATCTCTCTGCAATTTTTCTTTCCTAAATTCTCTTTAAGTCTTATTTAGTTTACGTAACCAACTTCCCAAGTTGTTCAAGAGCCTATCATTATTTGGTATCAGAGACAGGTTAACCCAATGGAGACCAGGCAGAAAATTCGAGCCGAAATTAGCAAGATGGTAGCTCATCAGGAAGCTACCTTGCAACGCCAAAGGGTCACGCTGCAAAGACAAGAAGCTGCTTTGAATTAGGTCAATTCTAACTTTGACCAGCTCCATTCTCTTATTCAAACACTGTTCATCGATTCCCAGACCTTCAAGGCATCTTCCAACCTAACCGGGACACCAACTCGTATTAACCAAGACTCCACTTCAAGCTTCAGTAGGGAAGGCTCACAAGGAAATAAACTTCTGAAAGTTGTACCCAAAATCCTCTTTCCACGTTACGATGGAGTTGATGAACCTATGGGATGGATATTCCAAGCTAAGCAATATTTTGAATATCACGGGGTCGAGCCAGAACAGAAGCAAGTCTTGGCTTCTTTTCATCTAGAAAGGGACGCACACCAGTGGTACCATTACAGCATTAAATCGGTCAAGGACAACAGGGATGGGAAGAATTTACTCGAGCTCTTCGAAAATTCTTTGGCCCAACTGATTATGAAAACCCTGCCGTCACCTTATCACGGCTCAAACAAACGACTACGGTTGGAGCATACCAAAAGGAGTTTGAACATTTAGCTCACGATGTCGATGCTCTACCTGAATCGTTTCTTGTGGGGAACTTCATAGCAGGACTTTGAGATGATATTTGGCTTGATGTCTAACTGAAGGAATCACGAACTTTCCCTGAAGCCATTAGCGTAGCTAGACTTATGGAAGAAAAAAATCAATTGCAGCGACGAGGATCCTTTGCCACCAAGGTAAATTCGACCTCACCCAAAATTGCAAATTCATCCTCTCCTGGAATTCTCGGCCTCGTATCAAACTCAAAACCCAACCTACCAAATTTTTGGAGATTAACTACCCAAGAAGTAAAGGACAGGCATAAAAAAGGCTTGTGTTTTTATTGTGACAAAAAATTCGTTCCAGGACATCACTGTGCTAAACCCCAGTTGTTCATGATTGGTGAAGCCCCAAAACATGCTGACAAGGAATCTGATCATGGGGACGCTGTGGAACAAGCTGAAGAAGAAGTTCTGCCAGAGATTTCTTTCCACGCCATATCTGGAGTTGATATCTACAAACCCTTCGAGTGAAAGGCAAACTTAATCACAAAGAAATTCTTGTACTTATTAATGGCGAGAGTACTCACAATTTTATTGAACAGAGGTTGGTGGCCAAATTCGGAATACCCATAGACAAGAATCGTCGATTCCAAGTGATGGTTGCAAACCAACAGAGGGTTGAATGTGCCGGAGTGTGCCGAGGAGTCTGGATGTGGATACAGGACTTCATGGTGGAAGCGGATTATTTCGTACTTCCTAGGGCAGCATGCCCAGTAGTATTAGGCGTTCAATGGTTGGCCACCATAGGGCCAATTGTGACTGAATACAAGCATCTCACAATGACCTTCACGTTAGAAGGCAGGACCCATATTTTTAATGGACTGAAGCCAGGGGAGATAGAAGCCCTATCTCAAAAGGAAACTGATCAACTAACAAATAGTGGTTTAATAGGGGCAGGATTCTTCATCCAGATGGAGATGACTGAATTATCCCCCACAACCCCATCTTAAGTTCCCAAAGAGATGGACCAGTTGTTATCACGATATAAACAGGTTTTTGAAAAATCAAATTCATTGCCACCACATCGTGATCAAGATCACCAAATTTCTCTCCTTCCCAATTCCGCCCCTGTGAGTGTACGGCCATATCGGTACCCTCATTACCAAAAAGCAGAGATCGAAAAAAAAAGTAAAAGAGCTACTTTCCTCAGGCCTCATAAGATCTAGCACCAATCCTTTTTCTTCTCCAGTATTGTTAGTCAAGAAAGCCAGTAGGGAGTGGCGTTTCTGTATTGATTATCGAGCATTAAATTCCATCACCATCAAAGATAAGTTTCCTATACTAGTTATAGGCGAGCTCATGGATGAGTTGTATGGGGCTCAGTTCTTTTCCAAATTTGATCTCACATCTGGTTATCATTAAATAAGAGTATGGGAGTCAGATGTCCACAAAATAGCGTTCCGGACACACGAAGGGCATTATGAATTTGTGGTGATGTTGTTTGGCCTCACTAATGCACCGTCAACATTTCAGAGTTTAATGAATGAGGTTTTTTGTCCTTATCTCCTTAAATTTGTGCTTGTTTTTTTTAATGATATTTTGATTTACTTGAAAACTTAGAAGGACCACCTGCATCATCTTCAATTGGTCTTGGAACTCCTAAATCACCATCAGCTCTACGCTAAACAGAGTAAATGTGAGTTCGGGGTACAAAAAATTCAGCACTTGGGACACATAATTTCAGAAGAGGGTGTTGGCCCAGATTCGAGCAAAATTTAGGCGATCCAAGACTGGCCCACGCTTACCACAGTATGGGAAGTTTGAGGCTTCCTTGGGCTCGCGGGCTACTACAGAAAATTTATACAGGGCTTTGGAAGTATTGCTGCCCCTATGAACCGATTGCTCGGGAAAGAGGGATTTCGTTGGACAACTGAACAAGAGGACTCATTCTGACAACTTAAGGCCGCCCTCACCAACATACCAGTACTCCGTCTACCTAATTTTGAGCAACCATTTACCATAGAGTGTGATGCAAGTGGAACAGGGAATGGTGTAGTTCTGATGCAAGACCGTCATCTGATTGCTATTTCAGTGAAAATCTGAAAGGGGCATCTATGACGATGTCAACCTATAAAAAGGAAATGTTGGCTCTTATCAAATCCGTCCGGAAGTGGAGGCCATATCTACTGGGGAGTTCATTTACAATAAATACTGATCACGAGAGTTTAAAATTTCTATTGGAGCAACGCATATTCACTGATGCTCAAGCTCGATGGTTACCGAAGCTATTGGGGTACGAATATAAAATAGAATACAAACCGGGTTCATCTAATACGGCTGGTGATTCTCTATCCCAAAAGGCTGAAATCAAAATTTTGGCAATTTCAAGTCCACGAGTAGTGTGGTGGGAGATGTTGAAGCAAAAGTGTTCGCATGATGAGTTCTACCACCAATATGAAACAAATCCAAATGCTCAAAAACAAGAAGAGCTTGGTTCCTCTACAATAAGGTTTTGTTGAGTGCTACTTCATCTTTGATTCCAATAATCCTCTCCGAATTACATGAATCTACAACTGGAGGGCATTTTGGATTCTATAAAACCTTAGGGCGCGTAAAATCATATTTTACTTGGGGAGGAATGAGGCAATCTGTTCAGAATTTTATCCGAGAGTGTGCAGTGTGTCAGAAAAACAAAGCGGAACACATGACACTAGTGGGTCTTCTACAACCACTTCCAATATCGGATGAAATTTGGTCCGATGTATCTATGGATTTTATTGATGGGCTGCCCATTTCAAAAGGAAACTAGGTTATTATGGTGGTGGTAGAACGACTTACCAAATATGTCCATTTTATTCCTTGGTTCATCCGTATACGTCAGTCACAGTTGCTAAGGCATTTATCGCCAATATTGTTGGCTTGCATGGGATACCAACCTCCATAGTCAGTGATAAAGATTCAGTGTTTATGAGTTTATTTTGGAAAACCTTATTCCATCTCCAAGGCATGAAACTTAATATGAGCTCCAGTTATCATCCGCAAAGTGATGGCCAAACTGAAGTGGTAAACCATACTCTTGAGCAGTATCTACGGTGTTTTGCTGGTGATAAACCTCAGACATGGTGTGATTGGTTGCCGTGGGCTGAATACAGCTACAATACGGCCACTCACTCAACCACAAAGGTATCATCGTTTCAAGCAGTTTATGGCATTCCACCTCCATCTTTGCTGCGTTATGTACCGGGAACAACCAAGGTGGCTACCGCGGACACCTATTTACGTGATAGAGATGCAATTATAAGGGAGCTGAAATTAACTTTGCTTCAAGCTCAAGACAGGATGAAGGCATTGGCAGATCGACACCGTAGAGACGTTGAATTTGAGGTCGGTGATTATGTGTATTTGAAGCTTCAACCCTATAGGCAATCCACAGTATCTTTTCGGTCTTCCATGAAGTTATCTCCAAGGTACTATGGGCCATTTAAGATTTTGGCTGGAATTGGAGCTATAGCCTATAAATTGGAGCTACCAGAGGGGTCTCGAATTCATGATGTAATCCATGTTAGCCAATTAAAAAAGAGTTTGGAGCCTATACTGACAAAATCTCCAACGCTACCATCTACGCCTCCTTCTTCATCCTCTTTCAATAATCCAATTCTTCCAACTCCGGAGGTGGTACTTGATAACTTGCATTTTGTGCTTGCTAATTGTTTGTGTTTTATATTCTTTTGGTAGGCTTTTATGATATTTTGCTTGTGTTTCTATGGTAATTCATGTCTTTGTATGTTCTAGGTGATGAAATACCAAAGTGATGCAATTTGGAGTGAAATTGGCTAATCTGGAACTGAAGAGGATTTCAACATGATCATGTTGAAGGTGACACAAAGCTAGCAGATTGCTACCTACGAATTTTGACTTAATTATCTTGAGATTTGGGCCTCAATGACACAACCCTTTTTGCTGACGGAGTCAAGTTGTCTTGTAACACATGGAGCCTTATTTTGATACTTAAGTGGGCCCCACTTTATTTATGAAAAGAGAAAAATCAAGACCATTAGGGGGCCCACTTCATTTAATGAAAGAAAGAAAACCTAGAGAAAATTGGACAGACCTAGATTGACAAAAAGTGAAAGGCGGTAGCAACTTGGAAGAAGAAAAACAACAGTGGCAGAAACTTGGAGATTGAAGAAGGAGTGATGTGTTTTTGTTTTAGAAGGGTGGAGACTCACTTTTTGAGAAGAGGATAGCAGAAACCATAAAAAGAAAAGGAACGAAACCTAACTTTCACAATCAGCTGTGGGAACTTTAGGAAAACGACGGCAACACTAGAAGGACGATTTTCACAATTAGCTTTGGAATTAGAATAGAACAGCGGCGGTAGTTTTTGTAGTGGAAAGAAGTCAACAATTCTCAATCAACTTTATCTTTTAACATTGTTATGTGTGGCTGATCTTTTGATCTAGACAAGGTACCTTACGTTTAATTTATGTAGTTCGTGAGACTCCTTTGATTTAATTGTTTTCGTTTATCTCTTATGTTTATTTAATCTCCGTGCTTTA
>JAOQMS010000180.1:52475187-52486098 GCA_027563885.1 Erythroxylum longipes | reverse complement strand
TTTCTCCTAAACCAAAAGAACAAATGAAAGTACACAAAACAACATAAAATAACACACAATTATATGTCGAATGAATGTTATCTACCTAAAGTGTAATGCATGAAATGCAATCTATCAGGTATCTATGTTTCACACCACATTTCAAAAGCATTAGGAAGTAAATTTGGAGTTTCAAACACCGATGAAAACTTCAAGGTAGTTGGCAAAGTGAAAGAAGGGCAGTACAGAAGTATCATGGTTGAAGTTATTAATTTCAACTTAGAAACCTTTGTGCATTTGGTCATGCATTTCAAACCTTTAAGTTTCATACCTTCAATCAAAGATGTATCACACCTTCTTGGGCAACCAATTCTGAAACTACCTAGACTTGATGATCTTGATCTCCCAGAAAGAAAACAAACCTTCAGTCTACCCTCTATCAAAATTATAGAGTTAGACATTTTACCTTCAGAACCATTTGCTGTGGAAAACCTTCATCTACTTAGTGAAATACAATAAGATACTACTGATAATCCGCAGTTCTTGAAGCATTTCATACATTGGACGGAAGCAAGTCACAATAAGAATGAAGTTCAGGAAGCATTAGTAAGAGATATTGAGGAAGTTCATACTAAAGTTGATGAACTAGCTGACTCAATGGGTGATCTTCATGAGGAAGTAGCACTACTACGGGTTACTATTGAATTGGACCTCAAGACGATCCACACTGACATGCAATGTATGTTTTCTGAAGTTCTGAAGCGTCTACGATGAGAAAACTTTTTGATTAATAACAAATAGGGGGATAAGGAGACAAAGAGGAGAATGAGAAGAGATAGAAAGCAGAAAGAAAGCATTGTATATATCTAGTATGCAATTCTTTTCTTATGTTTTTATTGCTTTATTATTCGTTGGAATATTTTTCGTTTATTCGTCTATAAATATCATTTTATCTTCTAAAATTATGATTATTTGTTATCATCAAAAAGGGAGAGAATGTTAAGTCAAGAAGACTTCACTTCTATTAATTTTGATGACAATCAAATAATAATAATCTTAGAAATGTATAAACTGTTTTGATAAATTTGTTAAGTGTGCAGAAAAAAATAAGAAACACTTAGTCAACTCAGAAGGTGCGTAGTCAATGCCAGACGAAGCGCTACATAAGACGAAGCACTACATAAGACGAAGCGTCACACAAGACAAAGCATGACATCAGACGAAGCTCAATAACAGACGAAACGTAATAAAATAAGAAGCATTATTCCAAATGATACAAAAGGAAGATATTCTAGAACGTCAGACAGTTAGTTGGAGTTATTTACAGGACTCAACTAATAACCGTTTCTAGAATATTCAAGAAGCAGTTTTCAAGAAGACAGTTGGAGACTTAGGCTATAAATACTAGTTCTAGTCGAAGACTAATCAGATATGATACACATACATACATTAGAAAAAATTATGTATTCAAAGCGCGAAAGAAGTGAGCAAATACCTCTGTAACCTAAAGCTCAAAAATACTTTTCTTAGAGAGAAAGGAAGGCTAGAGCGGAGAGACTAATACAGCTGATAAAGAATACTTTGTGAGAGAGACCTGAAGAGGCTCTGTAAGTGTAGAAAGACTACTTGTAAAGTTGAAAGAATATAGTGAAATCTCAGACTAACTCTGAGGACTGGACATAGCCCAAGATTTGGGGTGAACTAGTATAAAATCGCAATGTCTATTCTCTAACCCTTATTTTTTAATTTTCTTGTTATTAGACGAGTAGATAATATTACTTGCGATTGCATTGCTTATCAACTTTAGCAAAGTATTTTAGTAATCATTTGAATTTTCTTAAAGAAATTCAAGAAGTTCAAAAGATTAATATTTTCGAAAAGATTACACAATTCAACCCCCCCTCCCCCCTTTTTGTGTAGTTTACATATCATATCGGATTTCTATATTAACAAGTGATTTACTTCAACTTCGTCGTGAAAGTCTCTGTTACCTTGTCCCAAGTATCGATAGAATCTACCTCCAAACTCAACAACCAATTTCTTGCTAATCTTTTTATGCAATAGGGAAAACACCTTAGCCTTAACTAATCTTCAGATAATCCATACAATGAAAGAGTTTGAACTCTTGCATAAAAATCTCTCATGAAGGCTAGAGCATCTTCACTTGTCATCTCATTAAATTGTTGCAACATAGATAAGTGAATCTGCTTAAACGCATAATTCCTTGCTGCCACAGTTAATCGAATGCAAGAGGGGTTGCCAACAATAAATGGCATTTGATAATCTCGAATTATTCTTACCGTAGGATTAACAACAACTGATTTAGCTGGATTTCCTTCATAGAATTGTTCATTCCTTATATCTTGTTCCTCATGCAGAATCGAATTTTGATTATTGTTGGTTATCTCTCTTCTTCTTTGGGCGTTTTTCCTTCTACAAGTGCGTTCAATTTCAGGATTCAATTCAATCAGCTGATCATTATTCAATTTCTTGAAACCTTAAGTGCATGCAACTGTTGAAATCAAACTTTTAGAAAGAGTTCGGAGTTAATTAATCAAAGAAAACTTACGATAGTAAAAAAAATAACTAGAATTAATGGTAGCAAATATAAATTAGTCCCCGACAACAACACCAAAAACTTGGTCAATATAATATGCAATTGTACAGAGTCGTTCCTAGTACCTACAAATTGAGTATTCCACGGTCGTCTCCCACAAGGACTAAAATACTCACTACTAACTTAATCCTAATTACTGGAACGAAAGTGACAATAAAATTAAAAGATGTTTGGATTTGGGTAGATGATGAATTGTAAATACTGGAAATAAAAAACTAAGGTAAATTGATGATTTAGACTTAAGGCTTGGGATTCACCAATTCAAAAGATTGATCAATAAATTATGGCATTGATTGAATGACAGGTTATGATGATAATTGCATAACTTTACTCATATTCTCTCTCAAGATATATAAAAATATCTAACTAGTTGATTACTATTTCTCAATAAAAAATCTTACTAGTCAAATTCATTAAGATCAAGCAACCATAAGTTATCACACTAGTTTAGGATATCTTTATCTCTAAATTTAATGTGTTTATCTTCCTAGTGCATAAATCATACTTCACCTCTCAGTTCATCATATGATTCCTAAGATTTTATCTATAGTAATCAAGCATAGAGGCAACAGTGAAATGCAAGAAAGATAAACTGAACCTAAAACTTTCGTTCAACACCAATCAATCCATAAAATATAAATCAATCCCTCAAATAGGCTACATCCCTCACCCTAAATAGGGTTTAGTTTCAGAACATGATAATAAAATCCATACAAATAAAGACACTCAACATCCAAGAAAGAGTAGAGAGAGAAGGTAGAGAGAACACAAAACAAGATTACTTCCAATCCTTGATTGAATCCCTAAAAACTTCCTCTTTGCCTCTTATTTAGTGCCTCCTTATGTTGCAACCTCGTTTTCAGTGTCCATCCCCATTATGTAGGTCTTAAAAATGAGTATTTATAGTATCTTGGGTTTAAAAAAACCTAATTTTTGCTAAATAAGGGAAGGCAAATCGTCCTTGAGCTGATAAAGTCTGTTAAGCAGATTCGTTAATTAAGTAGACATTATGTTAATTTAGCAACATTCTCGAGTCTTTGGAGTGGAATTGGCTAGTTGATGTTCACTTGCACCTATTAAGCAATAAAGTTGAAATGCGTAAGAAATAGCCAAAGAAAGCTCTAAATTCACATAGTTCTAATTTATCCCAAAATTATATATAAATAATTTGACTTATCACTCATTTTTCTTAAAAATAGCTTTTGTGGTAGAGAAAAGTGCTTATTAACCTTCCAACATCCCACCCAAAAAGGCAGTGAATATCGAACTGTTTCTCCTCGTCTTGTCTAGTAACTCCTTGTCCACTGGAATCTTAACGAAGAACATGAAGAAGACGCAGCCAAGGACACAAGTAGAAATGGCTAAAGACGAGGTGTGCAATAACACGGCATATGTTCCTGTAATGAAGGCAACAACCATGGCAAACATGGCGTAAATGGTTAAGCTAAACACCAGTGAGAAGAGGGAGGACACCAACTTGTCCTTGTACAGAGCCATAAAAAGATGGACGAAGACAGCAGTACTAGAGAGCATCATGGCTATGGTATCTGTAACAATAAATGCTTGAAAAGCCGTCCTTCTGGCTAGAATTGCACCACCCTCATCTGGGCCACGTTCAGCCTTGTAACCACCAGGCAAGGTGAAACCTGCGGCGAAGGTGACCGTTGATATAAGTGTAGCCACCACCAGATGCGCCTGTCTAGCGTCTTTAGTGTAGTCCATTATTATGTCATCACTACTTTTATCTTTTATTTTCCCTGCATCACCTTTGTTCACCTTGTCGCTGCCTTCTGTTTTTACTTCATCTTTCTGGATAGCAATTCGCCATCCGCTTCCCACCTTCAACTTATCTCTTAAACACTCTGCAAATCTTTTCTGCAACACATGTACGATTGCGTTGGTCATTTTATAGTGATATCTGAAGCACCAATGGAGAAGATTCGAATTGTAATGAAATATAAGCATGAAAAGAAAACTGATGTTACCCTTTGACCCCATAGACCATCTGCGGATAGAAGGATGTCAAGAACATTGAGGTTTCTGCCATTAAAGGCTAACTTGTCCACTTGAGGGTGAGTCACGAAAGACCTCATGAAAGAACCAGAATCAGCGAGCTTATGGAGAGGTGTGCTTCCTTGAGCATTCTTCTTATTTATAAGATTCTTGAGCAACGGATGGTTCAGAATGTAAGTCACCGCCTCTTCCTTGTCGCTGTCGACCGCAAAGTGAAGAACGTTCCACTTCCTTTGATCGACCAGTTCGCAACAACCTGGACAAAGATTTATAATGGCTTCCATTACCTCTACGTGGCCACTGCTGGCTGCAAGATGAAGAGGTAACATTTTGGTTACATCGTTAGTGGGTGTGTAGGCCATAGATCCGTCATCTTTTAGTAATAATAGGAAGATGTCGCTATAGCCAAAGTAGGCGGCGTAGTGAAGTGGAATCCACCCCTTATGGTCGTCTTGTTTGATCAATGCGTTCCTTCTGTCCTCGTTTTCCAGTAATAATTCACTAACATCTGTAGAATTCAATGCGCGAATTTATATGAACCCATCACGATTGATCAACATTATTATTTCAAATGCAATGGAAAATTGTAATGTCAGGCACAATTACTTGTATAATTTACTAATTAATAGTTGTTAGTAAATTGCATATGGAAGAAGGATAACTTTACCCGAATTGTTACGAATCACAGCCGCGTGCAGAGCAGTTCTACCAATGGGACCGCTGTGAGCTGGTGGTGGCTGGCTATGTAATATAACTTCGACAACAGCTTTTCCGACTC
The DNA here is from genome assembly GCA_027563885.1 of Erythroxylum longipes. Classification (NCBI taxonomy): domain Eukaryota; kingdom Viridiplantae; phylum Streptophyta; class Magnoliopsida; order Malpighiales; family Erythroxylaceae; genus Erythroxylum; species Erythroxylum longipes. The sequence continues at coordinate 52,480,711 of JAOQMS010000180.1, read as the reverse complement.
CCCTCTCAGCAGCTAGATACAGAGGAGTCTCGCCGTATTTGTTGGGTTCATATGAAATTTCACGCTCCCGCGTCAGCAAGTCAACCAGCTGGTTAAGCTTATTCTGATCATAATCGTTGCTTAATCTTAATGCCTCATGAAGAGCCGTGTCTTCGTCTTCATTTTTCATGGCTATCATGTCTCGCACAACTTCAGTTCCAACGACGCATCTCTCTTGGTCATTCCCAGGAGATCTTCCACATAGTTGGACAAGTTCTATCGCTATACCTAAGTGTCCATGCCTGGCTGCCATGTGAAGTGGAGTGTCTCTCTTTTTGTTCTGCTTCCTTAATAAATCTGGACAGCGTTTAGCTACCCATTCCGCCAATTTTATGAACTTATCATTTCCTGTTGTGGGGTTTTTCCTATCAGGGAAAGGGAGGACTGTGATACAGATGTGGAGGATTGAGTCATCGTTTGGTGTCACTAACTGGTCGAGACAATCTTTGTATTGCTCGAAAGCTTCTGTATCGCCTTTAACTGCTTTAAAAAATAGCGAATCATCCATTATGGCCGTATAAGACTTGCCATGAGGACCTGAAACGTTGCTTGTTTCAACATTCTGACTCAAACTGTTAACAGCATCTCCTGATTCTGCGGCCGCCATGGCAGAGAAGTTGTGTTCACTTGAGAGAAACCAGAATTCCTTCCAATAAAGACTGGTTCGATCTCAAGAAAAGAAGATCACAAAAGTCAATGCATCGAGAGACAAGACGACAAAGCTGTTAGCCTGTTACGAAGAGGACGTTTGTGGGTGGTTTGTGAGATTGATGAAACGTGTCTTGGGCACCTGATCCTCTGTGAGATCTCCGGCTGACCACCAACCACTAATATAATAACATTTAGGACCCACTCACATAAATATGTTGTAATAAAGTAGCAAGAACTTTTTGAATCAGTAAATTATATTTTATTCTAACAGTTGACAAGATGACAAAGCTGTTAGCCTGTTATTAGATCTAATTTTTAATAATTACAAACAGAAATAATTTTATTACTTATTGATTTATATTTTTTTACTCAAAAATAATGAAAACAAAAATTTTGCATAAGAAAATATTCATTAGTCCTATACCAATTAGAAAGCTTGACCAATACCAATTAGGGAGTTTTATTCTTGTTCGTAATTCTATTTTAGGAAGGAAACTACTCGTAAATAAAAAAAAATCAAAGTGGACGAGGTAACTTTGTCGGTAAAAAGTTATTATGGCATTAGGATAATGTTAAAAATACAATAATACTTAATAATCAATTCACTAAATCACGTTTAGCCTTTTTACGAATACTTATTCAGTTGGCGAGATGACTTTGACGGTAACAAAAAAAGAATTAGCATAAAAACCTTTTGTTTTTTTAATCCAGTAACCATGATTATATTATACTATAATATTTATTTAATTATTAATTTTAATAAAATATAAGAAATTATTATTAATAAAAATGATATAAAATTAAAATAAATTGTTTACTCAATTAATTTTTATATTTATTTAATATTTAATTTATTCTAACATAGTTATATTGAAAACTTTTATTGTTGTTTGAAAATATCAATTCTCTTTTTTACAGTAGATGCATTATAATTCAACCATATTTTGACTTATCATATTTATTTTAAAATAAGTATTTATGATAAGATTATTATTACTTCTTCACATATATCTATAGTCAAAAAGAGCATTGACTTCTCTTTTTTTTTTAACTATTACCATCATTATAATTAAATCAATTGTCATTTCAATATCTATTCTCTTTAGTGAAAAGTAAAATACTATTAGTTTTTGATATTTTAAAATTATTTAAAATTGAAATTATATTTTGAATATGATAGCTTTTATCATAAAAGTTTGTTTTTTGTTTTTTTCATTTTTAATATCAGATATTAAATTTTACTCTTTACTTTTTCTCCTCTGTCACATATATAATACTATTAATATATCTTTGTGATATATTATCAAGCTATTGATGTTTTGTTACGCATGCATACTTCTTCCAGTTTTATAAAGGTGTGTTTGTTCTTTTTTTAGTATAATTGTATTATAATTGGTTTGTACGATATTGCCTAAAAAACATTTATCTAGAAGTGAAAAAAAGAAAAAAAAAGTAAAACAGTTAATAAAATCCCCAAAATGAGCAATTAATAAATTTATTTAAAAAGTATGCTTCTTTAGTGGGAAATGTAAGGAATTAGTTGAAGGTAATTTTGAACAATATAAAAAATTTAAATGATAAAATTTATATTTACGAGGATATTAGTAATTTGAGTGAACACGCTCATAAACCAAATATGTTAAATATAGAAAATTTAAGGACAGATGAGCAACTAATCCCTATATTGGATATTTGTGATCTTAGAAATTAAGATAATCTTGACAATAAAGTAAGAGATATTTTAGTTGAAAAGGGCTTATAAGAGAATTGCATCTTGTGTTTCCTTTAGACAATACCTCTCGACATTTTTCACATTCTTATTATTTTAGAAAATTGAGTAATAGAAATATTAGTGATAGAAAATGTTTGGTTTACTCTAAACTTATACATAAAGTATATTGTTTTTGTGGTAACTTATTCAAATATAATAGCAAACAAGTGCATTGGCAAATGATGAATTTAAAGATTAGAAGCATCTTAGTGAGAGACTTAAAGAACATAAGAATAATGTTAAACATATGACTAACATGAAGACTTGGAATGAGTTAAGAGAAAGATTGAGCGAAAATCAGACATTCGATAAAGATTTACAACAAGAAATTGCAAAGGAGAAAGAATGTTGGAGACATTTTGATAAGAATAGTTTTATTTGTGAAATGTCTTTTTAAATATAATTTAGCTTTTCAAGAATCCAATATAAAACTTTACCAAGATAGCAATGGTAATTTTTTGGGATTGATTGAAATGATTGCTTAATTTTATACAGTAATGCAAGATCATATTAGATGCATTTAAAATCATGAAATTCGTTATTATTATCTTGGTCACAAAATTAAAAATGAGTTGATTTCTTTTATTGGTTTATAGTGTTAGAAGTTCTATCGTAAAAATCATTAAAGAGGCAAAATACTTTTCTATTATTTTTAATTGTATCCCAGATTTGGGTCATAAAGAACAATGAATTTGTTGAAGTGTGAATATATAAAATAAAAAATAAAAATAGAAGAGCACTTTTTAGAATTTTTGAACGTAGATGATACATTTGGATTGAGACTTTTAAATAAATTATTAAATGCGTTTAATCTCTTGATCTTCATGTTCATAATGTAAGGGTTCAACGTTATGACAAGGTTATAATATGAAGGGAAAATATCAAGGGGTTCAAAAGCGATTACTTGAAATAATTTGAGAGCGTTATATATGTCACATGCTTGTCATATTCTTGATCTTAATCTTAGTCTTAATGTTAGTAATATAACACATTCTTATGTTAAAGCTATTTCACTTTTTAGAGTTTTGCAACACATATGTACGTTATTTTCAAGTTCTCCTAAAAGGTGGAAAGGTTTTACTTGATAATATTTTGGGCTTAACCATGAAATTATTGTCAAATACTATTTGAAAGAGTCAAATAAAAAGTGTTAGAGCTATTAGATTTCAAGATACTCAAATAAGACTGACTTTGATGAAATTATCTAGATCTTGTGACGACGTCAAGTCAAAGAGTAGAGTGAAAAGTTTGATTAGTGTACTTGAGAATTTTGAGTTTTTACTTGGTATGTTTATTTAGTATGATATTTTATTCGTTATTAACATGGTAAGTACAAAGTTGCAGTATAAATTTATGTGTATTCACACTACCATAGAGCAATTAGAAGATGGGATAGTATTTTTTAACAAATATAGAGACAAATAGTTTGCCTCCGATATGAATATTGTCAAAAGTCTTGTACATGAAATAAATGTAGAGCTTACATTTCTAATTAGACTTTGTATTATTAGGAAAAGACAATTTCATGAAAATGATCAAGATGGAGAAATACAATCAGTAAAGAATTCTTTTAGAGTTAACTACTTTCTAGTTGTTGTAGATTTGTCAATTGTTTCATTGAAGAATATATTTGAATAATTAACGACATTTAAAAAATTATTAAAATCTTATTTGATTCAAAGAAGTTGAGGTCATTGGACGATAATAAATTAAGAGACTGTTCGTACTAATTTTACAACTACTTTTTCTCGTAATAATGTATCAGATATGGATTTAGGTGATCTTTTTTTTCTAAATTAAAGGTGTTGCAAATGATTCTAACAAATGAGTTAATGTCATCAGTTGAAATTTTTGAATTTGTTAAACCTGCAAATTGTTATCCAAATATTTCAATTGTTTATTGAATTCTATTGACTATACTTGTAACTTTAGCATCAGTTGAGAGAAGTTTTTCAAACTTAAAATTATTGAAAACCTAATTGAGGTCATTAATATCATAAGAAATGTTGAATAGTTTAACTATTTAATGTATCGAGAAGAATATGTTAGTCATATTGATCTTGATAAAAATATGCGATGAAATTGTTTTTATAAATCATGATCATCTGTATGCTTATTAGTGCAATTCTTTTAGTTTTTTACAATATGAAATTGTTATTGGATTGTTGTTACTACTATTTTGTTGTTATTGCTACTATTTTATTGATTTTATTGTTATTGACATTTACAATATATTATTAACAGATGTTATGATCATTTAGTATTTTTGGTGAATATGTAAATTTATAAATTGAGTTATTTATATATGAGTATTAAATTTTAATAATAAAAATATAATTTTAAAATTTGCATATTTGTATATTGAAAATTTATTGAGGATTTTCTTTTTACTTTAATCCAAGGACTATAAAATCTTAGGAAATTCCTTTAACTTTTAAGGAAGATGGAGTGTGGCACTACTTCGGATCCAAAAGAGACGTCGCATTTGCTTTGCGAATTCTACGTTCGTGAGATTTGGCATTACTTGTTTCGAACTTTTCGTCTGGGTCACGTCTGCATAACTGCATTACAGGACTCCCCCAGTGCCAATATTTTCCTTGCCAAAATCGAAAAAAATAAAAAACACTTGTATTTAGCCAAAAATACCGCTCACAAATTTTATTAAATTTAATAAGATAAAAAGTTTCAAATTATTATTAAATGTATTTTTAATTTAAAGTATCATAAAATATATAAATTTAAAATTTTACAAATATTTACGTAAGAAATAACATATTTCTGAAAGTGTAAAATGTTAATTTTAAATAATAATATTGATTTAAAATTTTAAAATTTATAAATAAATATTATTTTCAAATTAAAAATTATTTTCATAAATTATCATTAATAAATATTATATAAGATATTAAAAATGAAATTAATTAATTTTTTATTTCTTTTTAATTTTAAATTATTTTTAATAAAATTATAATTATATCAATATTAAAAATTAAAGAGAGGCTTTATTTTTCTTTTTCAAAAATAAATAAAAATCAAAAGTAAAAATTAAAAAGTAAAATTTAC
>JAOQMS010000180.1:52458827-52475087 GCA_027563885.1 Erythroxylum longipes | reverse complement strand
AGTTAATTTTATGTAATACAATATGTTAACAATTACATGTATAATCTTTTCATTACAAAATAACTCAACACAATTAAATTTTGTTCTAAGAGACATTTCATCAAACAACTTATAACAACCCGAATTATCTCTAACTAATGACAAAACAACTGCATTTTTTTCATTATTTACTAACAACACATTTAAAAGACAAATAAACCAACAATTCAACTAAAAAAACACATAAACCAATAATTATAACAAAACTCATCCCCCACCGACGATATACATATAACCATCTGAGACACCTTCGTTTTTTCGACACAAAATAAACTCAATACACACGTTACCTGAAAATGATGCACGATGGACCAAAAACGAAGCAAAAATCGCAGGTGGAACCACAAAACCCAGAGAACCGATGGCGTAAGATGGGAGAAGAGAGAAACAAACGTAGAGGGGGTTGTTGGGGTTATAAACGTTGATGACAAAACGAAGTCGTTTGGCTTAAAACCAAACGATGTCGTTTTATTTAATGATCATTTCGACACTTACTGACGGAAATTACCGACGGAACACAGATACCATCGGTATTCAAGTTGCAAATTTTCCCCGCCAGCTATTATCGCGTAATTTTGCCGTCAAAAACTCACGAAGATATTTTCTCTTCACGTTTATCTTCAAATTTCTAGTCCCTCTGTAAATTAGCTAATATTACCAACAGAAAGTCAATTTCCGCTAATTTACGACGGAATATATTCCGCCGATAATTTTCCGTCAGTAATGTCTTATTTTCTTGTAGTGTAAAGATGGCGTCAACAAAGGTGTCCCACAAAGAGGACTCCTCCTGTGTTAACGATTAAACCTAGCTGAGTTAGACCGGTCTAGGTCAACCTCTACCCGTTTTGCCTAATTGCTCTGGCCTCATATGGTGTAGCCCAGACTCATGCCATATGGTCTAGACTCCGGAATAAATGTTTTGCCCAAGTTCAGTTTTATTATTTTGTTTTCTACTTTATTTTATTTGTTCAAATACTAGAATCTTCTTCTCTTTGTTTGTTAGAACATAAATGTATTCAGAGCCTATAAAAGGCGCGTTCTTCATTAACACCCGGTTAAGTCAAATATTTGGCCGTCACTTCTGTTTTTACTTCATCTTTCTCGATAGCAATTCGCCGTCCTCTTCCCACATTCAACTCTTTTGTTAAACACCGTATGAATTCTCTTTCCTGCAACACATGTATGATTGCCTTGATCATTTTATAGAGATATCTGAGGCACTAATGTGGAAGATTCAAATTGTAATGAAATATAAGCATGAAAAGAAAACTGATGTTACCCTTTGACCCCGTAGACCATCTGCGGATAGAAGGAGGTCAAGAACATTGAGGTTTCTGCCATTAAAGGCTAACTTGTCCACTTGAGGGTGAGTCACGAAAGACCTCATGAAAGAACCAGAATCAGCGAGCTTATGGAGAGGTGTGCTTCGTTGAGCATTCTTCTTGTTTATAAGATTCTTGAGCAACGGATGGTTCAGAATGTAAGTCACCGTCTATTCCTTGTCGCTGTCGACCGCAAAGTGAAGAACGTTCCACTTCCTTTGATCGACCAGTTCGCAACATCCTGGACAAAGATTTATAATGGCTTCCATTACCTCTACCTGGCCCCTGCTGGCGGCAAGATGAAGAGGTAACATTTTGGTTACGTCGTTAGTGGGTGTGTAGGCCACAGATCTGTCATCTTCTAGTAATAATAGGACGATATCGCGGTAGCCAAAGTAGGCGGCGTAGTGAAGTGGAATCCACCCCTTCTGGTCGTCTTGTTTGATCAATGCCTTCCTTTTGTCTTCGTTTGCCAGTAGTAATGCAGTAAGTTCTGTCGAATTCAATGCGTGAATTTATATGAACCCATTACGATTGATCAACATTATTATTTCAAATGCAATGGAAAATTGTATTGTCAGGCACAATTACTTGTATAATTTACTAATAAATAGTTGTTAGTAAATTGCATATGGAAGAAGGATAACTTTACCCGAATTGTTACAAATCACAGTCGAGTGCAGAGCAGTTCTACCAGTGGGACCGCTGTGAGCTGGTGGTGGTTGGCTCTGTAATATTAAAGTGGCAACTCCTTGTGCGACTCCCCTCTCAGCAGCAAGATACAGAGGAGTCTCGTCGTATTCGTTGGGTTCGTATGAAATGTTACGCTCGTGCGTGAGCAACAATACCAGCCGGTAAAGCTTATGCTGATCATAAACGGTGCTTAATCTTATTGCTTCGTGAAGAGCCGTGTCTCGGTCTTCATTTTTCATGGCTATCATCTCTCGCGCAGCTGCAGCTCCAATCTCAGGAGATATTTCACATAGTTTGACAAGTTGTATCGCTATATCCAAGTGTCCATGCCTGGCTGCAATGTGAAGTGGAGTGTCTCCCTTTTTGTTCTGCTTCCTTAATAAATCTGGACATCTTTTAGCCGCCCATTTCGCCAGGTTTATGAACTTATCATTTCCTGCTGTGGGGTGTCCCCTATCGGGGAAAGGGAGGCCTGTGATGCAGACGTGGAGGATTGAGTCACCATTTGGTGTCACTAACTGGTCGAGACAATCTTTGTATTGCTCGAAAGCGTGAATATCACCTTCAACTGCTTTAAAAAATAGCGACTCATCCATTATGGCCATATAAGAGTTGCCATGAGGACCTGAAACGTTTCTTGTTCCAACGGTCTGACCCATGACAGAGAAGTATCGAGAATTTTGATTAGCTCGAGAGAAACCAGAACTCCTTTCAATAACTAACAAGAAAAAAGATTAGAATGCAATACTTACCGTTGTAAATAAGTAATGGAAAGGACTTCTTCGATCGCAAGAAAAAAAAAAAAAGATCAGAATGTGATACTTAACGTTGTAGATGGAAGGATTTTTTCAATCACAAAAACAAGAAAATGATCAGAATGTGATACTTAACGTTGTAGATGGAATGATTTTTTCAATCACAAAAACAAGAAAATGATCAGAATGTAATACTTGTTCTATAGAAGTAAGGCGTTAATATCTTCAAAATTAATTCTTACAGTATAAGACATGTAATACATTCTTGAAAATAAAACTTGATGAAATCTATATATTACAAAATCTTTGTAAATAAATTATTTTATATCCCTTTGCTCCTTTTTTAATATTATTTTGATGGATTAATCCTAAATTTTAATAGGTAAAAAATAATTAATTCATATCCTTTATAATTAATTCGATACGCTTCGTTACATAACCGAATAAGAACTTAAGATTACTTAATTATTTGATTTTTAATTAGATTTAAATATAATTAGTTAATTCAATATTATTGATCATATTATAATATTTACATGCTTTATAATTATAAAATGAAATAGCACAAAACATTCATGAAATTAAATAGCATAACTTCAACTGCAAAAAAATTGAATCTTGAAAATTCAAATTAATTAATATTGCATAAAAAACTAAATAAATGTGACCTAATCATAAAATAATAAAATTTAATTGTATAACTTAAAGTGGATAAAAATTCAACATAAATAAGTTTATAATATAAATAACAAGTGCGGGTTATGATAGTTGTAATATTTATGCAATGTACTTTCATTCATATACTATAATTCATTGATCACAATACTACGTTCACAAATAATGACATAAACAAATTTCATCATAGTCTACAATTAAGTATTTTAACTTTTAATGTTAAAATTAAAGCATGAATATATATTCTATTATAAAATATGAAATTTTTATGCAAAATAATAAACTTATAGTGTTAGTATCAATAATAAATAAATATTTCCTTAAATAAATTTTTTATTGCAAACTTATAGTTAAAATATTTGATATCATCATATTAGTACTAATATGCATAAAATATCTTAATTGTTTGACTTTTTAACTGTTAATTGAACTTAAACATAATTACTTAATATTCTAAGGGCAATGCATGGGGTCAAGATACAAAAAGAGAAAGGACATCTGTGACTGACGAGATTGACGTAAGGAGTCACGGTAGAATATCAAGCTTGTTGTCTTCGAGTGAATTAGACGATGACCTGGCTTTTCATTTGAAAGAGTCATCGACATTTAAATAGTATTTAATAAATAATTATATGGATATATGGTGGGCAATAATTCCAAACTAAGATAATTTATCATAGTCCAGGAGGTGATCCACTCGATGCAACGGAAGCAAGGTAAGACTAGGTTTTTTGCAATTAAGGTGGATTTGGAAAAATCTTATGATAAATTACACTGAAATTTTCATCAAGACACCCTCATGGACATTGGATTACCAGAGTCTTTCTTGCGAGTAATTATGCAATGTGTGACGACAGTTATAACGCAAGTTACGTGGAACGGACGTCTAATTAATCCCTTTCTACCCTCACCGGGTATTAGACAGGGAAATCTGTTTTTCACCGTATCTTTTCATCCTATGTATGGAAAGATTGGGCCACCTTATTATACATGAGGCGGCTCACAAGCTGTGGAAACCGGTTAAGCTGAGTACTAACAGGCCCTCCATTTCTCATCTTTTCTTTGCAGACAATCTCGTTCTGTTTGCTGAAGCAATGGACTCCCAAGCGCAGATAGTGTCGCAAGTTTTGGGGACGTTTTGTAAGGCTTCAGGCCAGAAAGTGAGCCCTGAAAAACCCACATATTATTCTCAAAGAATATTCCTACAGATACAACGAGGAGGATCAGTTAGATGTTGAAGATAAAATGCACTAATAATCTGGGCAAATACTTAGGTGTCCCCTTAGTTCATGATCGCATCTTAAGGGGAACCTATCAGTATGTTTTGGATAAAGCCCAACAGAGGTTTGCAGGTTGGAGTGCGAGACTATTGCCTCTTGCAGGGCGGGTCATTTTCACCCACTTTGTACTCTCAGCCCTGCTCATCTACACGATGCAAACAGTGCGGTTGCCTAGGAAACTATGTGATGAGTTGGAAAAACTAATGTGTAATTTTATCTGGGGCTCTAAGGTTACATTACGCAAATTGCATTTAGTTAACTGGGAGACAGTTTATCACCGAAAAAAGCTAGGGGCCTTGGGATCAAAAGAATTCGATCCTCAAATGACGCTTTATTTACTAGATTGGGATGAGAGTTACTCACTAAGCCTTTAGCTCTATAGGTACAAATACTTCGGGCCAAATATCAATTTGATGCTCACCAACTCCCACACGAGTTGGAAAGGAAAGGTGCTTCGGGCACTTGGAGAGGGATATCTGCTACGTGACAATACGTCCGCAAAGGACTCAAATGAGAACTAGGCAATGGCTGTTGTGCTCTTTTCTAGTTGGATCACTGGGTGGGGAATTAGGGACCACTCGCTTTTGGACGTTATCCCAACCCCCTAACCATATGTTCACTCTGAAAGTTCATGATTATGTTGATGATGATGAAAATTCGAAATGGCACCAGTTCCAACACTATCTCCCTTCCACACTATGCATGGTTATTGCGGCCATTCGACCCCCGCATGATGGATTGGGGGTAGATAAACCACTATGGGGTCTACAGAAACATGGTGGATTCACGGTAGCATCCGCTTATAAGCTAATTGAAGATTATGTGCAGGAGCCTGACAACAGGTGTTGGACATTGATTTAGAAATGGCCAGGCCCACAACGCATTCGTTCACTCCTCTAGCTACTAGCTAACAAGAAGCTGTTGACTAATTAACAGCGCGTTGCTCGTTATGTATCTACAGACCATAGATGCTCTTTTTGTGGTCTCGAAGAGACTACTTTGCATGCCCTTCGGGATTGTCACAGAGTGAACCCCTTCTGGCTGAGCTTTCCCTCAGTGATGCTCGATTAACGTTTCTTTCAATAGGACGAGGTGCGGTGGTTGGTCTCTAATCTGACTAAAGGTGAGCAAGGGCCACTGAAAGAATGGGCAATAATTTATAGGATTTCGTGTTGGTATTTATGACAATGGCGAAACAGGAGTTTCTTTGAAACTAATTTTAAATGGCCAGTCACCGGACACAGAATTGTCATGGACTATGTATCTTGGATTGTTACGGTACGAGTAGTGACTGGCTGAGTTCTTGGAGTGCAGGAAGTGCCTTTTAGAAACCTAATTAGATAGACGCCACTACCTAAAGGCTGGGTCAAATTGAATACAGATGGAGCAGTTCTATATGAGTTGAACATTGCAACTACAGGCGGGTTATTAAAGGATGCTAAAGGCCATTGGAGGGGTGGCTTTATGCAGCATCTTGATGGGTGTTCGCCCTTACTTGTTGAACTTTGGGGGGTGCATGATGGTCTCAATTTGGCATAGGATCTTGGATACCGTCGTATCATATTCGAAGTGGACTCTTTAGAGGTAATCAACATTCTTTCTTCTTCTACCCTAATTTTGACTGAGTCTAATTTTTTGGTGCAGAATACTCGTGCGTTATTGCAGAAAGATTAAAACGTTCAACTTCAGCACGTTCATAGAGAAGGAAATCAAAGTGCACATAGTCTGGCCAAAATAGCTTTCCACATAAGTCCAGGATTGTATGTTCCATGGGAGCCGCCACCAACAATGGCAGATTTTGTCCGAAAGGATCCGCAAGGCGTTATCTATCGCCGAATACTGCGATAATGTTAGTAATTTTATTCTTGTTGTAAAAAAAAAAGATAATTTATAATATTGCTAGTTGAGAATTATAAGAACAGAAACTTGGAAATAAGTGACTAAGAGAAAGAGTTCTGAACCCTGTCTCACACGGATATTATTATTAGGCCAAGGTCGATGGATAACAACCTCATACACACGTACAGAAGGGTTACAGCTAGGCTATTGAAGGCGTAGCCCTTAAACCCAAGGCTCTGTACCTTCGCAAATTCTGAAATTGGTTCACAGAGTCCATGCTCTGGATCTGTTTCTCGTTTTAAATGGCTCTGCTACCCAGTCGTCAATTTCATCTGGAAAGCTCCTTCTCTAAATTCCACGGCACTCCACTCCAGTTCTTCAGGTACACTTATTCATTTCCTCCGAAATCACACACCCTCTGCGCAAATTCTCCCGCTGAAAAGCGCCCACCTGGAAAGTCCACTCTGGTTTCCTCAGGAAATCCCGTTTCTCAAAATGCGGAGTTATCAAACAGCAGTAGCTGGTTGGCCGAGTGGCACAAACCCTCTAAACGAATCCAGCTGAAATCGCCTCAGGCAGTGTTTAATTATAGAAATAGGAGTGGTAACAATATCGATAGTAGCGGTACTGGCAGTACAATGGAAAAAATCGTGGAGAAATTGAAAAGGAATGGTTTTATGGGTGGTGACGGCAGTGAGAAGAAGGATAAAGAACAACAGAGAGTGATAGAAAAGGGGAGTGTAGAGGATATATTTTATGTAGAAGAAGGAATGCTGCCGAATAGCAGAGGTGGGTTCTCAAGTGAATCACCATTAGGTGTAGATGATGTGTTTAGGAGTGATGGGGAGGTGAGGTTTCCCTGGGAGAAGCCCAAAAAGGTGGCGAATGAGGGGGAAGATGAGAAGTGGAGTGCGAGGAGTAAGAGCAGGACACATTTGGCAGAGTTGACATTGCCTCCGTCAGAGTTGAGGAGGTTGAGACAATTGACTTACCAAGAAAAGAGCAGGGTAAGGGTTAAGGGAAGAGGGGTTACTCAGGAAGTGGTGGATGCCATTCATCAGAAGTGGAAAATGGCCGAGATTGTGAGAGTGAAAGTTGAGGGTCCACCTGCACTTAATATGAAGAGGGTACATGAAATATTGGAGGTGTGTTACCTGCATATGTCGTTGTCGTTTTCACGATTATGAATGTGAACATATTTCATTTATTCTTCACTTGATGTTGGAATAGAAAAGAAAGAATAAGTGATGAGCAAAAACTATATGAAGCTAATGATGGTCCTTATCATCGTCAGATGTGCTTTAGCTCTTATGCTTTGTTGGACTGGAACCTAGAAACAAGCTTGATTGATTATCTTTTCTCAGTCAAGTGCACAGAACTATGTTGCATGGTTTCACTTGAGGATAGAAGATAAATACAATCTGTACACAGTAGCTGATGAATGTGCTAGATACTTGCACTATTGAGCGGACAAGCTGGTCAATTTTGAAATCTGTGCTGATAATATCTTTTGTTTACCGCAAAATACATAGTAACTTCATACGCCCCTGTTACAGATAAGTATGGAACATTATAGCTAGCAGCTGACTGATTTGCCACATTTTGTTGTAGCAGTAATCCACTATCTAATGGTGCTTTTGGCTATTAACCAAGCTGCTCCATTTTGAAAAGATAAATTTCAATTCATACTCTGTCAGTGTGTAGTGCATCTACTGTCTGCTTCCTTGCTAGAGAGAGGTATAATCCACTTTTAGAAATCATTTTGCTACATTTCTTTTTTCTTTCTAGAAGTAATCATCTTGCTAATGCGTTGTAGAGATTATCAATCAAACTGGTCAGTATTGAAAAAGATCGGTTTCCCTGAGTTTGCACTTGGCAGATCGATTTCCCTGAGTTTGCACTTCGCAGTTGGGAAACTGATAGTTACTGCATCCCTGATAGCGGTTGGTGCACTATGATCAATATCATTATGGTACATTTTGTCTCTAGAAGTAGTCATCTACCCTGGAATGCTATAGGTTGTCAAAAAAGCTTGTCAGTTTTGAGAATATGTTTACCTCCAGATTTGGTTGCTGTCAAGTAATTGCATGCTGCACCTCTCTGAGAAATAGGCATCAACCACTTCTGAAGGTCATCTGATACATTTTCTCTCTAGAGGAGATCAACTGTCTAACGTGAACCTTATAAAGTGTAGCCTTATTTTCTCATTCTGCTGTAGGGGATGGATTTATGATAGTTTTAGAACCCTTATGTACAGTTAAACCAACATTCGTAGAGCTTTACTATTTCTGTTTTATCGTACCACCATTTGCTTGGTTTCCTATTCTCTGCATTTCTTAGGAGCCGTAAATGGTTCAGAATGAAATTAAAGTATTAGTCATTAAGACAAGTAATGTGAGAACATTATCCATTCGTTTATCTGCTGAGATAAATATATCTCATTTGATAGTGACTTTTTCATCTTTGGACTGCCCTCTTCTTCTTTTCTAAATTTTTAATATGTTATAAATGCTATAAACAGAGAAAAACTGGCGGGTTAGTGATTTGGAGGTCAGGCAGTTCTGTCTCATTATATCGAGGAGTCAGCTATGATGTTCCTTCTGCACAATCCAACAAAAGAATATCTAAGAGAAATGAAACATCTATGAATTCCTTACCAACACCAACTGGTAAGACCATTAGAGATCCTTCTTTACATGAGGTGCATGAACCTCACGTGGATGAAAAAACTGCTGCTGAGGCTAAGGAAAAGAGAGAAACAAGTTTGATATCGGAAAGGAAATACGAAGATGAAGTAGATAAACTGTTAGATGGTCTGGGTCCCAGGTACAAAGAGTGGCCAGGCTGTGATCCATTACCTGTAGATGCAGATCTACTTCCTGGAATAGTTCCTGGTTATCAACCTCCATTCAGGATACTTCCATATGGAGTGAGAGCCAATCTTGGATCAAAAGAGGCAACAGCTTTACGTTGGCTTGCTAGGGCTCTTCCTCCACATTTTGCGTTAGGTATGCATTTTTTTCCCTGGTCATTCTTTGTGGGATTCTAAAACCTTTAGTTGTATATGCAATTTCTGTTTCCAGGAAGAAGTAGGCAGCTCCAAGGCTTGGCTGCAGCCATGATTAAATTATGGGAAAAAGGTTCAATTGCAAAGGTTGCACTTAAACGGGGTGTCCAGCTGACTACCAGCGAAAGAATGGCTGAGGATATTAAGGTAATAAGAAAATTATCTATTTAGTAATACTTGTGGATCCCACCTTATAATTTCAGAAATGAATGTTCGCTATCAATGTTGAGGATCTTGGAGGAGTTAAGGGTTGAAAATTGACCAAGTGGGTTGATGCTTGATCTCCAGACAGTATGCATTAGGTTGCTGCTTGTTATAAAGCGGAAAATAAGAAAAAGAAAGGATGGAAGAGAGAAATTGTTTGAATTTACTGCAGGATATTATTTTTCTCTGAATTGTGTTAATTTTGTAGTGGCATAATCTTTTAGGTCCACTTCTGTTTAATGTTCTCTCAAAAACTTCCTTTGTACTGTTAATTGAAGTAAAAAAGAAATAGAAAGATTACTCATTTTCCAAAAAAAAAAAAGAAATAGAAAGACAAGAAGAAAGGAAAGGGGCTGAATTTTTGAAGGAAAGCTTGTGATGTAGATCGGGTAGAAGATGTGATAACTAGTCAATAAAACATGCAAATTGATTAACGGGCTAGTGGTTCATGTTTTGCCTAGTATATCAAAAGATTAAATCTGATTTCCTTGTCTAGTTTTGTGAGCTAACATGAAGTATCTGCATAAGATCTGCTATCTAAGTTCTCTAGGAAATGAGAAGATGATATTATAGTTTGAGACCCTGAACAAGAATGTCACATATACAAAGAAAACTGATTGCATTGTAGTCTTAAACACTAATGAGTCCACTTCCCTATATGGGAGTTTGTACTACGCTATATGTCATGCAAAAACATTAAGATTTTGTAATCCACTTTATTGGCTGCAGAAATTGACCGGGTGCATACTACTGTCTAGAAACAAGGATTTCTTGGTCTTCTATAGGGGTAAGGACTTTTTGGCCCCGGAGGTTGCTGAAGCATTGCTAGAAAGGGAGAGGTTGGCCAAGTCTCTGCAAGATGAAGAAGAACAGGCACGTTCAAGAGCCTCAGCCCTGGTTACACCAACTGCTGAAATGATGGAGCAAGCAGGAACTGCTGGAACCTTGGAAGAAACTTTAGATGCTAATGCAAGGTGGGGGAAGAAATTGGATGAAAGTCATAAAGAGGAACTTACGAAAGAAGCTGAAATAGCTAGACATGCTAATCTCATGAGAAAACTTGAAAAGAAGCTTGCCTTTGTAAGTTTTTGTAATTTGGGGTTTCGTTTTTGTGCGATATTTGTGCTGTATCTCTTAGCTATGAACTATGAAGTATAGCTCCTGCTAGAATTTAGAATATAGTCACCTCTCAAAGTTCAAAATTGCTTTTTACTGCCTTTCATTTCATCTCATATAACTTTGCGAGGATTAAGTATCACACATCACAAAGCATAGTGAATCGACCTCATGCCACTGCTCTATTTGTTAATCCGGAAACCAATTGCTTAAAACTCTCAGTTTCCTTTTCTCACAGGCGGAGCGAAGGTTAGTGAAAGCTGAACAAGCCTTGAGTAAAGTTGAAGGATTTTTGCAACCAGCAGAAAGGCAGGCAGACCCTGAAAGTATAACTGATGAGGAAAGATACATGTTTCGCAAGCTTGGTTTGAAGATGAAAGCTTTCTTACTTCTTGGTAAAACTAGAACCCAATAAGTGGTATTTCTTTGATGATATCAGTTTGGGCACCACATGATGGGTAATTTCAAACTTCAGGTAGACGTGGGGTCTTTGGTGGTACGGTTGAAAACATGCATTTGCACTGGAAGTATCGTGAATTGGTTAAGATCATTCTGAAGGCTAAGAGCTTTGAACAGGTCAAAAAGATTGCACTAGCTCTTGAAGCTGAAAGTGGAGGTGTCTTGGTTTCAGTGGATAAAGTCTCCAAAGGATATGCTATAATTGTATACAGGGGAAAGGACTATCAACGTCCTTCCACTTTAAGGCCAAAGAATCTTTTGACAAAGAGGAAAGCTTTGGCACGTTCTATAGAGATTCAAAGGCGTGAGGTATTAACAAACTTTATATTGCTGATATAAAATCTTATTTCTTTCCATGCGGGTCTCTGTTTATAGGCTTCCAAATAACATCTTAAACTCTCTGCACAGAGGTGTTTACATTACCTACTGCCTGGTACCAATCAGGAACACATCCACTCCTCTCTGAATTGCTTTTGGTTTCCTTAAATGAAACCTATTCTTCCGATTCATGTGTGGCATCGGTTACTGAATCAACTGATCGATCAGTTAAATGTGTAAATTACCAGTTATGAACCTTATCTATACCAAATTACTTCTGTTAGATAGAGTTGTAATTACATTCTGAATCCTTCAACAAACAATCCATGTTCAATGCAAGAACTACTGTTTTGAAACGATTCATTATTGCATGCTGCTCTATGCTCTGTCAAGAATATTCTTTCCAGTGCACACTGATGGGCGGCAAACTGAGGTCATGAATAGAAGTTTCAACCTTGCTATTTCAAACAGACCTCGCAGTTGTTGGATAACTTTTACCATGTATTTTATCCAGAGGTTTGCATCAATAATTGCAATATGAACACTGTTGATGGTTTTTGATATGCATTTCTTTTAGTAACATTTCCAAACACGGGTTTTTAGATATCACATAGTTTCTTTTTCTGTTTCCTTCTATATGCTTGCACACAAACAGGATTAAATCTGCTTGGTGATTGGTTGCATATAAATTTGTGAAAGAATCTATTAAGCAATTGCACTATCTTTCTCGTTCACAACACAGTAAAAAGAGAAAAGCAGATGGATCACCTTGGTATTTCATTTAGTGCATTGTCTGAAAAGGCTGTTCTTGTGCTGTTGCACTAACCTCCTTGATAGTATGATTTATCTAAATGTGCAAAGGTTGTCTTTCTGTTTGTTTGTTCTACATTAGGGAAGCAAATTTTAATCGACATGTAGATCCATGTTTTCTAACCTTTGACTTCTTGACCTGGTTTCGAAATTTGGTTACTTGAAAGCAGAGGCAGAACTGGTAGCACAGATGCTTCATGTGTGGACAGGAATAGTCATTTGGGTTAACTATGTCATTTTAGCATATTCTTTTTGGGGAGAGGATGGAGAGAAAAAGGGGTTTAGAGGGGGAGGGTAGCATGCTAACAGTTGGTCACAGACAAAATGACTCAGAAGTGTGAATAGTAAATGCTTTGTTCTATTTGCTGTACTTAGCTCTAGTTCTTTCAGTTGAAAATATGTTTACCTCAGTTCTTGTGATTAATCCTTTCAACATGTTTATCAGGCTCTGCTAAATCACGTTTCAACCCTGCAGAATAAGGTGGAAAATTTAAGATCTGAAATTGTAAGGACTTTTTTTTAAAAAAAATTTATTTATGTTTTGTCTTAAGCAACTTCTTTTATGAATCTCATTGTTATATTGTTTTGCCTTAATTCATGTTGAAAGGAACAAATGACCAGTGTAAAAGACAGAGGAGATGAAGAACTTTACAACATGTTAGATTCTGCTTATCCTACTGATGAGGATGACTCAGAGGCATGTACCTTTTGCTCAATATCTTGTGTTTTTCTTTTTTCCTTTGTTTTCTCTATCAACTGTTCAGTATACCAAAATTTTACAACATTTATAGGACGAACAATATGAGGCATATCTTGAGACGTACACCAATGGAAATCCTAATCATGATGAGAATGATGATAATGGAACTGGGAATCCTGTTCAAAATGTCCAGCTGGAATCAAACTTTCCTTGCAGTTTCCTGGATCAGGAGTCTGAAACAGAAACAGAACTTGAGGTTTATACTTGATCTTCTACTACTGATTTTTATGTTACATAAACTATTCTAATTTCCTTATATCTCTATTGTACTTATATTAGGATGAAGATGAGGCATATGATGATGAAAATGAAAGTACAGTTCACAATTTTCAGCTGGGAATGAAACATCCTTTCCATTTGCGGGATCAGGAGTCGGAAATAGAAACAGAGGTTAGTTTATACACGATCTTCCCTTCTCTACTTTATTATTAGATGTACTAGTCTTATTCAATTCGACTTCCGGTTCACCTCAACAGGAAGATGGAAGTGAGGCAGATACTACAACAAATGATGGAGAAGATTACTTGGCAAGCGGCAACCTGGTTCAGCACAATCAAAGTAATTTTCCATACTGCACACAAAATCATGAATCTGGGAGATCTAAAGATTGTTGACTGGCATTTGTATATGACATACTACCACAACTATACATCAGACTGGTGCAAGAATGCTGGTTTTACAACGAGCAGGATTCTGAAGAAAGAATCAGGAGCAGAGTTACACATGGAGGGAATTTCCGCCCCTCCGTTGGTAAAAATTACTCACTGCAGGTGCATGTACAGTGCTGAAAGTACATATTAGTGTCTTAAAACTCCGATTCTTTGCCCTGATAAAGTTTGCAAAGAGAGAGAAGTTCGCGACTATGGAGGAAAGCAAAAAGCTTGATAGGGATAGCTCCCTGGAATTTCCGGAAACAGCTGTTTGAAGAGAGGAAGCCCGATTTGGTTCACGATCTTCTGTTTCACTGCGTGTGTAATATAATATGTAATCTCCACATTTCAGTGAATTTACGATACAGTGTACAGTTGATGTGCTCATACCAAAGCTTAAAGATGAACTTGATCATTTCCTTTCCCTATTTTTGGTTCCTACTTTGAAGTAATTCCTGTGCACGTGTGTTTAGGGGTCCTCCCTGGTCTTAGCCTAGTTTGACGAAACTTTGGATTTGGTTCGGGCGTAGGTTTGCTCCGGTTCAGTCTTACTCAAATTTCAAAACTTCTAAAAAAGACCTCATTTTGAATAAAATGAATTGTTTGTTATTTTTAATCTAAAAATAAGAATAGGATTGAGCTAAACCTAATCAGGGTGATACTTTGATGAGTCCAACCCTGTTAAATAAATTGTGATTCACGTTTTTATTTGACCAAGTTTTATGTTAGTTCTAGTCTTTGGGATAGTTGAAACTTAGTTCTAGTCTTTGGGATAGTTGCTGGTCTTTAGCAGATTTTTAGTGATTCAGTTAGCTCTTATTTTATTGTTATTTTCCCGTTGTAATTTGGCTATTTAAACAAGTCATATGCAGTTGAATAAAATAGAACATTCGTGCAGGTGTATAAGTGGTATCAGAGCCACCAGGTTCAGCCTGGGTTGCCCTTACATCCCAAGTTCGAATCCCAGAGATTCAATGTGAGAATGGAATTTGGAGGCCAGTGGGCTGGGTCCCTTGGGGGCCCGTTTCGCGGTGGAGTATATATCTATTCCTGAAAGATAAGGAGATAAGTGAGTTTGATACTCGTTACCTGTAACTTAAGTTATAGGTAGCTCAATGGTATCACAGCAAGGTTAATTGAGTTAAACACATGAGGTTTAAGCGAAACAAGTGAGGGAGTTTGAGAGTTTGTTGTAGCAAAAAAAAAATAAATCTCATGGCTGCAGAAAATTTTGTGCAACCAGCAATTCCTCGCTTTGATGGACATCATGATCATTGGAGCATGTTGATGGAAATTTTTCTTAGATCAAAAGAGTATTGGCAAGTGGTTTCTGAGGGCATTTCAGAATCAGCACCAAGCACAGCAGTGTCAAATGCACAAAAAGCAGAAATAGATGCAGCAAAATTGAAGGACCTCAAGGCAAAGAATTACCTTTTCCAAGCAATTGATCGTTCAATCTTAGAAACCATTATGTCTAAGGATACTTCTAAGCAGATATGGGACTCCATAAAGAAAAAGTACTAAGGAACAACGAGAGCAAAGAGGTAGCAGCTTCAAATACTTCGTTCGGAGTTCGAAACACTTCGAATGAAATCGGGAGAGTCAGTTGCAGACTATTTTTCTCGGGTGATGGCAATCGTCAACAAGATGCGAATCTACGGTGATAAGACGGAGGAGGTTATGATTGTTGAAAAGATCCTTCGTACAATGATAACAAAATTTAACTTTGTGGTTTGTTCTATCGATTAATCTCATGACATTGATATGCTTTCAATTGATGAATTACAAAGTTCTTTGTTGATTCATGAACAAAAAATCACTCAGCAAGACAAAGAAGAGCTAGCATTGAATGCCTCAACTGAAAATGATGGAGCTGGACGAGGGAGCAGTAGGGGCAATGGCAGAGGCTGCAGTAGAAGTAGAGGCCAAGGCAACAACGATCGTGGAAAGGAAACAGGTGGCTATAGCTCAAATTTTTTTGACAAATCCAAAATTGAATGTTATCGATGCCACAAGTTCGGTCATTTTAAATCTGAATGCCGAACAGATTTGTCTAAATTGCAAGGAGAGGAATCAAATTTTATAGAACAAGAGGAAGAAGAGATTTCTTTACTCATGGTTTGTCATACAAAAGAAGAAACAAACAAGAACCTGTGGTTTCTTGACACTGGGTGCAGCAATCACATGAGTGGAGACAAGTCAGTTTTCTCCACTCTTGATGAATCTTTTAGAGATAATGTTAAGTTTGGGAACAACTCCAGAATTGCAGTCAT
>JAOQMS010000180.1:52427392-52458727 GCA_027563885.1 Erythroxylum longipes | reverse complement strand
GTGAAATTGAGAAGATTACTTGGAGTTTGTCCAGTTTGAGGGAGGGCATATCTTTGTTTAAACTGACATCAGTTTAAAGGAGGGAATGTTAAATAAATTGTGATTCACGTTTTTATTTGATCAAGTTTTATGTTAGTTCTAGTCTTTAGGATAGTTGCTGGTCTTTAGCAGATTTTTAATGATTTAGTTAGCTCTTATTTTATTGTTATTTTCCCGTTGTAACTTGGCTATTTAAACAAGTCATATACAGTTGAATAAAATAGAACATTCGTTTCAATTTTGCTTTCATCTATCTTGTTTTGCTTTACTATCTTGTATCAGGTATATCAAACCCGGCTTGACCCATCATCAAGCCCACGTGTGCTTGCTCTCATCAATTTAGTAGAAATTTTGGTTGCAATAAAATCTAAAGAATATGTTAACAAAATTGAAAATTTATCCAAATAATTAAATTAAGCAATTGAAACCAGCTTTTGATAAGTAGGGAATTAATAATTAAATCTATAAAAGATTTTGGAATGTGACAAAATAAATTTTAATTAATTCAATAAAAAAATAAAAAGATGAGAAGCACTTTTAAAATTAAAAATAAAATAAACAAATTTCAAAATTTTCTAGTATATTAAAAAAATTTCTTTTCGTTACATGAGGATTATACACGAAAATTATTGCCTAAACTCTACTATTATTTCAAATTAAAATTCTAACATTAATTTAATTGTAATAACTAAATAATTGTGACTGCATCAAATTCGCTTTTTGTCAAGCTAAGGCTTCTCTTTGGTTTCTACTGAGTTGTATAACTGATTACTTTATAAGGAAATTATAAATTATGTTGACCTTCACCCAATTGTGCATTTCCATTTGACTTCTTTCATCTTACTTTAGTCTATTTCTATGCACACTAACTTCACTGAGTTAAAAGTTGATGCCAAACTTATTTCTATTCGTAACTAAATTTTCATTTAACTTTAATGGAACTCAAAATTTTATAATCACTAATTAAAATTTTGTAGAAGATATCATATAGACTATGAAAATTCTATTTCCATTAATAAGTTTAAATTAAATGGTAAACTTGTCAGTATACAATACAATTAGAAAATCATATCGAAAGTTAAATCGGTACGACAAAAAGTTCAAGGTCTAAAAGGTTTAACTGGTAGTAGACTGCTATAAAATTAATTAAAGATTGAATAAAATGAAAAATTTTAAAATATGATAAAAATATTCTTACTTATTGAAGAATTTGAAGTTTAATTAAAAAAAGAGATTATTAAATAAGAATTAATCTATTTATTTTAATTTATAAAAATCAATTAGTCTTAGACCAATTAATTAATAAAATAATTAATTTTTAATAACAAAAATTATTAAAATAAATCGGATCAAAGTTTGAAAAACAAATTGAAAATTTAGCTAGCTCAAAATTTGATTTTTATTTAATCATTGAGTGCATTATCATCTCTATTTTTGTCTAGGCTTTAGCCCTTGTATGATTCCAAAACTAATAATATTGTCATATCTATCCTTATATGGTTCAAGAAATAATATATGATATATCTGCTCAATTATTGGAGTTTTATATGTTCCATTCTAAAACATCATAGTTGTCATAATATTCCAATCATGTGAATTCATCCCCTGAAAATATCTTTTTGGATTGAATTATTGGATTTGGATTCATCGGTTTGACGGGACTTGAATCAGCAGCTTCCGCCTTAACAGGATGGTGCTCTATAGCCAATTGAACTATAATCCCACACTTGATATAAATTTTTTGAATAACCAATTAAACTATAATCCTACACTTGATATAAATTTTTTGGATGAGTTTGAACGTTATAACAATGTAATTTTAAATATATTAAATTATATTATTCTAATTAATTAATTCTTTAATTATTATATAAAATATTACTATTTTATTCAAATTAATTTGAACTATTTGAGTTGGCCAACTCGATTCTTTCCTAATCTGAGCCGAACCCAAAACTCTATTAAATTAGACAAAATCAGATAATATAATATAGTAAAAAGAAATATACTGACTAATATAAAATTGGGTGCCAATTTTGCCATTCTTGGCCTTGATGTTATGCAAAGCAATGATTCAACCAAACCCAATACTTACAATCATTATATACTCATTTTTTATGTTCAAGCTTTAGGATAGAACTCTTCAACTCCGATAAAAAAGCATGCCTTGTAGGGGACGCGACAATTTCTTTCCATACTGAGCCAGACTCCCAAATGGGGCTTGGGTTGGGGTGAAGATCATATACGTTGTCTGCATCAGCTTTCAAGTTGGTTACATTTGTCAAGCATTTGATGTCTTCAGGATCAATAAGCAGCTTATTTCCAGCTCCATCTTTCCATGCTATTAACTGCACTCACCAACCAAACACCCAAATTAGCTCATTAACCTCATCTGCACATGTAGGATGTAATGGCTACATGTGCAATCAAAGGTCTTACCTTGGGTGGGCCTCCCAGTGCGTTGGTGCAATAGAGTCGGGCATTGTCAACAAGTTGACAATATCTTGGAAACGCAGTTGCGAAACTCTTATGGGACTTCAGTTGTGACTTCACCCTTACTGCTCTTCCAGTCATTATAGCTCTCCTGCTCAAATTCACCGTATTAAGTCGTTAATTCTGTTGTTACTTGTAAAACAATATTAAAGATTTTAAATTTACCTTATTCCTCTAACAACAGCTAAATAAGCATCACAAACAACCCCCACCAACTCTATTCTATATGGCTTTCTCTTCGTTAATTCTCCATTCTCATTCTGGTCCTCCTCTTCCTCTATTTGTTCCCAGTAATTCTCAGTAATGGTGCCATCTTCAGCCACCCTGTAGCCTACCCCCATCCGGTACCGACGTCTGTGCACGTTACGAGCCATGGCAATCGTCTGCTCAACGAAAGGCTCCCATGAAAGTGTTCCGTCCATGATCACATCCCGTCCCTCGTTCAGTGCAGTCACTAGGAGGGATTGTGCAGCATCGGTTGAAGATTGATGCACCTGCATGTTACGCGCAATTACTATCAATCGATCATGGATAGGAATATGAAGTTACATGTAGACATTAGAGATACCAATTCAGCAGTTTGAAGCATGTCATCGTGGTGACCGCTAGAGCTAAGGGCTCTAAATAAAACATCGGTTTCTTTGAAAGCATCGGCCTCCACAACCACCGGATTTTCCTTAGCCCCCGACCAAAATGAGCTTACAATTTTAACCATATGAGAGTTATTATAAAATAGCACATGTAATGGAATTTATATTTGTCTGTGGTATTATAAGGATTTAAATGGTTTAGCTATTTACTCCTTAAGGATATCTTTAAGAACAGTGCTCTTGCCAGCTCCCATGCCACCGCCCATAAGCAGTAGCACCGGACTCCTCTCGCCGAGGGCCACCGGCTTCATGACTTCCGTACATTTTGGTTCACCCTTTCCAATTGCTTTCATCTGCTCAACTAGAGTGCAGATCTTCCTTGTTGTCTTCAAATTCTTGCTCACCCTCTCAAATCTTTGGTTCCTGAACAATTCAAGAGTTGTCAAAAGAGAAGGGCTTAAAAATAAACTTCAGTTTTATAATAATGTCTTGTTAGTTTAATCAATTATTGTCTCAAATTTATACTAGCTAGTCATATATATCAATTGCTATGCGGGCCTCACAACATTGAAAAGAAGTTGAAAAATAATGTTACCTTGTGGCAGCCATTACAAAGTTTTTGAGCTTCGGTTTCTTCTCCGATTCTGTGTCCATAACCTGTCAGCCACATAAGCAAGGAAAGAACTGAGAAGAAGCAGATGATGAAAAGAAGATCTGTACTTTTACCTTCTCTGTTTTGATTACCCTCACTTTGGTATGTGTTATGTACCTGACTGATCATAAGAGAAGCTTGATTCCAGTGAAACGAGAAGTATGTAAGGATGCATCTCTCGAGCTCTTCTATGAGCTTCACATACAGAGATTCAGCCTCAGGTTCATCAGCAAAATACTCAAAGATGTTGACCTCACAGCCTGCAGGTGTCTTCAGGTAATCATAAGCCAACTTGCACAGCTGTGGACATTCATTTGGATCTGCAAATCCCATTTGTCTAGCTGCACCAACACTCCAAAAAACCACAGATTTTTAGTCCTCCCAAGAACTCTCACAAAAGCAAATACCCTTAATTCCCAGAAGATGTGAAGAGGACAAAATCGAAAGCTTTAAGAAAAAGTGTGTGAAG
The DNA here is from genome assembly GCA_027563885.1 of Erythroxylum longipes. NCBI lineage: Eukaryota > Viridiplantae > Streptophyta > Magnoliopsida > Malpighiales > Erythroxylaceae > Erythroxylum > Erythroxylum longipes. The sequence goes on along the minus strand of JAOQMS010000180.1, from coordinate 52,454,484 downwards.
TACCAAAATAATGGGAGAATCTCTCAATCCTCATAACACGGCCGGACTCTGTCCTGTCTAACTTAGGAACGATGTTGGGGTCTTCTCTTTCATCTCTCGTCTTCTTCCGGCGAAGGAGTGGCACGGCGACGGCGGCCATCAACCCCAAGAAAGTGACAGCAAGTACATGAGCAACAACAAACTTTCCAAGACCACTGTCTGAAAAAAGTAAGAAACGCCCAACGGCTCAAGTTAGATACTGAAAAAGAGAGACGACTTAGTACTGTGAGAATCAAGACAGACTTACTGTGCTGCATTTTTGTTGAATAGTGGAGGATGGTGCCTCAGATTTCTTAAGTGGCCATTGATTGAGTTTGCAGGTGACCCAATAGATATGAACTCAACCTTATCTTTTTAAAATTTCTTATACCAAATACAATTATTAAATTAATTAAAAGGACATTATAAGAATGATTATTAAATGTTAATGGCAAGTTTAAAATAGATATGCCAAAAATGATTTACATGCTTGCATGAAATATATTAAGGGCTTGTGGGCGGCAGTCAAGTTTGGCATGCCTACAATTTGTGTCACTTATCACTTATGACATAGATTAATCACGATTAGACGGGATGGCTCAACCTTTGTTTATTCCTTGATTTAGAGCAGTGGATGGATGCATCAATCATCTTTATTTGAAAGGGATGCTCATCTAGATTTTAATGGTTTGTTCTTACTTAGAGAGAGAAAAAGTTAGTAGGACTCGGGACACATACGCAGGAGTGAAACTGACTGACCACACTGCTTTACATCTTTTGAGATATTCCATTGCCTTGATGGTGAAACGACATTACCAAAAGCTAAACAGCATTTGTTCTCTCACCTCCAAAAATTAATGGATAATATTTGTTTTAATTGAAATACAAGTTGTTAAAATTCTTAAATTTCGAATTAAATTTAAATTTCAGTTAGTAATTCATTATTATTCTTAATTTTATTAAACAAATGAAATTGACAAAAATAACTTCGTGAGACAAAAGTAGAAAAGAAAAACAAAAAAGAGATCGGACCCCGGGCTCCAAATTGTCATCCCTGACCGATAAGTGATTGAGACATTTAACTTATCTCAAGGAGTGGGCTGCCACGGCCCACGGGGTTTGGCTCAACTTACCGCAAGGAGACATAATTCTAAAATTGGGTAGATAAGATTGTATATCGATTTAGATGTAGGTGAGCGTGAGCGGGAGGATTATATGCGACATGACACTTACCCTTCTGGTATTTATAAAAGGGTTTAAAAAAAAAAAACCCTTCTCGTATTTAAAAATTAAATTAATTTTCATATTTTATTAAGAAACAAATCATTTTATTTAAAATTTTAAAATAATTCATATTTTGAGACATATAAAAATGAATTAATAGAATTAACCATACAAGTTAGAGATAAATAAACTTAGAGATATAAAAAAATGAATTAACCATACAAGAACTTTCAAAATAAAATAAATATTTAGAAGATTCTAGTTTTATTACATTAATTTGTATAAAATATTAAATCACATATAAGGACAAATTATTATTATTTTATTATTTTTGCTGAATCAGATATAATCTTAATTGAACCACATAACATTGTCTAAATATACAAAAATAATTTATCTCCATGAATTATAGAGTAAAAAATAATTCATCTCCATGAATTATAAAGTAGGTCCCTATTTATATCCATTTGTTTTTCCAACCTTTTGCCTCTCTACATGCCATACTAGTTAGTATGTGACCCGTCTCATGAAAGGCCTAATGCTTTCTTCCGCTTGATTTTGAGTCTCAAGTCTTCCTCCGATGTTATCTTTCCACCACCTCTCTCGGTGGCTGACCACCATGCCATGAGCTCATCCTGATATAAAACGCAGACAGAATGTTCAACTGACTGAAGCCAAAATGCTTAACAAACAACAGACAGTAAGTGCCACAATGTCTTGTCCTATGAAGTTTCTGACATGGACCCTCTACGTTCAGTTCATTCAGCTATGAAGCTACTTTGTTCCCAGAAAACAAATATGGTTACATTACACGAGCTACAAACAGAAAGAAACTTCATGTATTTGAGTTCAGCTCTAGACCTGACTTGATGATACTGAAAGTTTTCAATCAACTCAAATGATATGTAAATTATCTGAAAGATAATTTCATAATGTTAACACTTAGAAAATAAATACGATCAGGGTCTTAACCGTAAAAGAAATTCTCAGATCTTTCTGATTAGGGTATTGAAAGTTTTTAATACCATAAGAAGTGATCATCTACAACAAAAGAGGTCTATATGCAAGTATAATTTATATTCGATCCTCCAGTGTCGCACAAGTTATATTACCAACAAAGTACATGATGGCCATCGTTACTGCTTGCTTCATGGCAACTAATATTCCTAAACATATCTGTATCTTCCAATATTGAAGACTAAAATTCTACCATCAAATGCTTGTAACTATACATTTCAAGGAGTTCATTGTAATGCTTTAATGACACAGGCATCGTTGCTAACATGTGCCTGGAAAGATCATCACACTGACATTTCCCAATGCAGATATGAAATGTGTAGGCTGGAGATGAAGAAAAGGTACAATCAATAAAGGTATAAAATGCTATCACATTCCCAGTTTATTTTGGTGTGAGACTTGCTAGTTTATGCTTGTGTCATCAAGTTGATATGAATTAATTCGACATGAAACTTTCTTGTTTATGCTTGCCTATAAGCAAACAAGATATTATAGTTCTGAACTTTTTGTGCATTTGATCAAAGATTAAAACATAATTCACCTTATCATTTTCCAGCTTGTAAACATTATTTGATTATCAACAAAACTCAACTTGGTCATTTAGAGTGCCAATATAGTAAAAGTTCACTAACAGGAAATGACCATATTCCACAACTCGAATTGACAGTCCAAACTAGTAATTAAATCAATAGCTTAGATACACGAAATTCACCTAAAGCATTTGAAAAGGGAATAAAAGGAATGGATCAGACTTTCACCTCAAGGAAATCATGGTTGGAAATGTACTGACTCGCAACAAAACACTCTATGCCTCCGACATTGACGGCAATAGAACTTTTGGACCTTGGCGGTGACTTCTTCCTTTGCATTCCTTTTCCTGAGAAAAGCCACAGAATTGAAAGAATAAGATAACAGAAAGATGAATAACAGAACTCAGCATTAATGGTGTAAAAACATGGTCTGCTAGTCCGAGCTTGCATGAAAAATATGTAAATTATCTCCAGTTAAACATGACAAAGCATGCATACCATCTATACAAGCTACATAGTATCCAGTTCCCCCTAATCCCTCTTCCCACTTGCCCAGACGCAAGCGCAGAAAAAGACCATCTAGATGTGACAGCGGCATGTGAGAGTTTATCCATCTGATGCGTATGAAACATAGAAAAAATCAGCAGTGGATAAGAAGAGTTTTGAAGAAGATAAACAATCACATGCTTTTCATCAGGCAATTTTCAACTAAAAGGTAAACTAGAGATGACCAGTGAAGTGATTGCCCCGATTTGTATGCTTGTTGCTCATAGAATGTACTCACTTAAGAATATCTGTACGGGACAAGCGAAGCCTTTTTACAGCATCAAAAATCTCCTTTGGTACATCCAGAATCTGATCTTTTGGAAAATTGAACAGAGGCATGGATTGATCTTCTTTCAACTTGCTTTTCCTGGAAGTTGAAGCAACACCTTTTTCACATAACTTCATTTTTGTTACCATTTTTCCAGGAGTAGCTTCATCAAATTTCCTATGGAAATCAAAATTTTTCGTCACAATAGGGCCATATCCATCACAAGCTCTAGATGAACTGTCTGATTTCATAGCCTCACTAGTTTTTGCTATATTTTTTCCACCTGCATCAGCTAGCAAATTTATAGGAGGACAATCATCAATCAAAGAAGATTGGTATTCCGCTTCATGTATTACTCTCGAAGATTTATTTGGACATGCAATAGCCCAATGATTGAATTGAAAACATCTAATGCACACACAAGGCGATTCTGCACCATCAAATGAATTGACATTCCTGAGAAGATCCTGAAGCTCAATATTGCTTGTATGAGGACAATTTCGCAAGTGGTGGCCCTTCACTCCGCAGAAAAAACAAGTTATGGGTGCAAAAACTGCATCATTTGTTGCTTCTGATGTTGTCATGATGTGCTTAAGGGCATCCAATCTCCTTGCAAATACAGAAGCCATAACATCTGAATTTTTATGTCGTTGGATAGGTAAGCATAAGAGGTTCTCATTCAGCGAGTCTTCAGCTAACTGTTCCCTAACCCCAACGACTTTGTGGTAATTGCAGGAACCCAAATGATTCGGCAATTCAGGCTTCAACTGTCTACTATCAATGGAAGAGTCAAGGGGTTCACCAATACTTTTATTGAAAGCATCCATGTTTGACAATGACATGGCTACAGAATTTTTAGGTGCAAACCTGGTTATCCACAAACTCGCCAATGGGTTATCAAAATTATTAGTCATCGTCCCTTCGCATACTGGTTCAGAATGAATATCATCATCACCAATTTTTTTATGTTTTCCCAGAGAGGAACTGCAGCTTGTTGTCTTTCTCTCCTTATCAGTTAAGTTGCATGAATTTTTCTTATCTGCAGAACTACTCCTCTGGACTTCCTGATTGACCGCAATGGCAATGGATGCTCCTTCAGGCTGGGTTGGAGGACCTGATACATTACTAGGTGTACAATTATTGAATTTCTCATTTAGTAACAGATATCTTCCATTTACTGCACGACATGCTATAGGCGTAGCATCAACATCATATACCCCATTATCCAAGTCAAGTTTCTTCGATCCATCTGTTTGGTAACTGGGATTTAAGGTGTTTGTTTCGAGAGTCTTTTGTTTAAAGCAATACAGGGACTGAAATATCGACTGAAATCCCATAGTCTTGCAGCCAGGTTCTCGGTTTCTATTGCAGGTTATAAAATTCTGATGAGCACTATCCTGTCCATGGTTAGATTTAGCAGGAGTAAGTGAAAGAGAAGGGGCCTCTTCCCCTTTTGATTTTGATAAACCTTTCACCATATTTGAAATCCAGTTCACAAATGAGCTGTCTTGCTTGAGGAATGATGAGGAGCCAAGACTTTGACCATATTGTCTTTTGACCCTTTTGCTTCTGACAATCAACTGTTTCTCAGAGCCCCATTTTCTTTTCCCGGTACGACATAGCCCAACAGTGTTACAACTTTCAACACTTTCATTACTGTCATCATCCTCACTCAGTATTCTTTCATTTGCATTGCCATCAGATAAAGCCTTAGCTTTGCCTTTCAATTGATACTGCTCGAATCTGCTTTTCTTGGGGTATACATTAGTCCCGTGATTCTTGTCTCTGAGTAGCATTTCACCATCTTGTTCATAATTATTTCTGACTCTATGGACAGACTCTGAAGGAATTCTAATTGTTGCCACACAAGCATTTTCACTAAGTGGACCTCTCAAATCATTCTCAGAAGTTGACTCGAGTTTCTCACGAGGCTGAATGTAAGAAGTACCAACATCAACCTCGTTTTTGATCCCTTTCTGAACATATGGAAGGAATTCCTCAGCATTCTGTGCTTTATCATCACAGGCTTCACACTCCTTAACTGAGTTAACTTCTGAGGCCAGAACAGCTTTGTTTCCTAACATCTGTTTCCTGTCATCATCATCTCTCACTTCATTTACATGTTTCTTGGAAGTTGAATGAATTGGTGGCGCATCCAGTTTCATAACATCTGCGGAGATGGCAAAGGAAGGAACCAGAAGTGATGCATAATGTCAGAACTCAGAACCAAACCGTAGAATGGAAAATGAGAAATTGAAACAAAGAATAACTACCTCTGCAATAGTACTGCTCCTTGGTTATGGCCATAATAAAGGTTAAGAATGTTTGCTATAACACAGCATAGCATATGTTTTCAAAGCATCTAGAGGACACTATAATAAAAAATTATCCCGACAGACTTATTTTTAGAATAAAAATCATCTACCATACTTTCTAGCTAAACAAAAATGGATTGTCACCTAAAAATCTTGCACTCTCTTTTGCTTTGGCTACGGATTTTTCACCCATTTTAAAACTGAAAATATAACGTGTATCATCTCCTTCTTCATCAGTTAGATCCTCCTTTACTTGTGACAGATGTGTCCCCATTAGAGTCCTGGTTTTGTCAACTTCATCTTGTGTTGCTGCATAAGTCAGAGAAGGAAGACATTGCCATCAAAATTTCCAAATTCATCTTACCAAGTGATGACATTTGACTTATTACCTGTCCTAGATTCATGATTCGGTCCACTTGAATGCATGATGCCCGTATTGTTATTGCAAGCAGGAAACTCTGCAGAACTTTCTCTTACAGTGACTTGACTAGTCGCATTAAATGCTGGAGCTGTCATGAAATTCTCCTCCTTTGTATGTTTGTTAGTATTTAATCCACTTCCACTAATCATATTGCTAGATTCTACACCCAAAAATTGATTACTAGAGAAGCTTCCATCAGCACACTTAAGACTCAAACCTTTGCGTGGTGACCAAACGAGTTCAGACAGGGGATCAGCAGCCACAAATTTCATGGCTGACTTCGCACCTGCATTTGCACCTGCACCTGAATCATTGATTAATCTTAGCTGACTCAACTTACTGGAGTAACTCAAAGCAGGTCCTAAATCAGTCGATGGTTCTATGTCCTTATCATCCACATTTGTCATCTCTGCACAACCCCTTCAGCGGGCAATCCTGAAATGCCAATGAGGTGCAGGTAAGACTTCTCCATGGTGCGAAAACTCTCTACACAAAACATTAGGATCAAAACATGTTCATCTGAATTCAAAGTTTGAAATAACTGCACTAAAGGAACCTTTTTTTACAAACCAAAAGTGCTTATATTACTTTGAAATTGAATGAGATTCATTAAGCTATTGGTACGTTAGTCTTTTATTGACTCCCGTTTTAAGAAGAAGATGAGATCTGCAAGACTATTAGAATCAGTCATTGGTACCAGGCCATTACTCCATCCGTCACATATGTCATAAATCAAGGGCAAGGTACACGTAATTCTCGGATGGAAGGCACTAAAACCCAAGTGAATTACTCGATTTTATATTGCTTATATTATATATTTACTTTTCCAAAATACAAGCAACACACGAACACTAAACTCTCTGAAGATCAAAAACTTCATCATCCTCCTTGAACTGGAACCTAATATGGCCGATCCCATCATCTCATCACTGGCTAATAGAATAGTATTGCATGGATTGGTTTAGGTCCATAAAGGGAAAATAAAATAAAAGAAACACGTTTTCATGAGCCTAATTTGGAAAGAAAAACGATTGGAATAACATCACCATAGAAAAGAACTCTATCTTTCGCTAAAAAGAACAACAATAATTCATAAATCCCATGGGAGAAAAGAGAGAATTATGGAGTCCCACATACCTAAATTCCTTAAAGCTCCTTCCTTTGTGCAAAAAGTTTACACCTTGACAATTAGCAGAACTTCCAAGGCAGTGAAGAGACTGAGATTGGAAAAATAAATTATGTAAGAATCGGGTTGCGTCCGAGCGAGTCTGAGCAATGAAAAGTGGCTGCTAAGCTTTTCCAGCTACAGCTTTAACATGAAGCTGGTATTTCCTTGGGGGAACTTCCACAGATTCTGAAGTATGAGGTTCTGGGGTTGCCACGTGGCGACGTTACATGCCAATAGTGTGTATCTAAACATTATAATTTATAAGGCTAGCCAGTTACTAAAAGTATGGATAATGTACTTACTTTTAATTTAAATCCAAATATTAATCAAAAACAGCTTAGTCTCCCTTTTTAGATAGACAAATCAATATGAGCGAGTCAATTTAGCATCTGAATTGTATAGAGTCTAAGCTTTTTACTTTATATCATTAAATGACTAGTAACTTTTAAGATTCAAAGATTATGCCCTTTACTAAATGATTAATAAGTTAATCAAATCTTTGGTTGTGGTTATATAGTATTCTATGTAATTGGTGATTTGGATAGAGAAAAGAACTATGAGTCACCAATGGTGGAGCAGTGGCAGCGATGCGAAGAAAGTGACGACGGACCTAGTGCAGAATAAATGTATGCAATTAATATAAAGTAAGAACCTCTTAGAACCGTTGATTTATTGCCGCTTGATGCTTTTCTTCCATTATATAATTTCATACTTTCTAGTATTCAAATTTTAACAAATTTTTAAAAGTGAGCCATTTAAACCAATAAATTAAAAAATTAAAAAATTAAATCAGATTATTATAAAATTGACCAAAAATTAATAAAATTACTTGTTAAATAAAATTAGCTGATTTATTTTAATTTATAAAAGTTTGTTTTTTTGAGGTAAAATTTATAAAAACTTGTTAATATATAAAAATTGGCTAATTAATTAATAGATTGATAAGTTTTAAATAATAAAAATTATTAAAGTAAATCGAATTTAAAATTTAAAAATTGAATTAAAAAATTAAGCGAGTCAAGATTTTTACAATTGAAAAAACTAAGCTAGTAGAGTTTTTTAAATTGACTTTTAATACAATATGTTTAAATTTTTGAGATCAAATATATTTTTTTTAAAGGTTGCACTTCAACGAACCTTCAAGAATTAGGTTAGAGAAAAAAATAGGGCCCATTTATAATTTTTGTAATGACTTGGTTACACTTTTTTTTTTCTTATATTACAGCTGTTTTAAAATTTTAACTGAACTACACAAATGACAAAGATTGCTCTCAATGTAATTTTAATTTGATTTTTTTCTTCCATTAGAATTTTGAACTTTACGGATATTCTATTTAAAGTTTAATACCTTATATACTATATACGTGATTAAATTTTTATATTTGTGTATCCTATATTAATGATAATACATAGTAGACGATCATTCATTTATTTATCATTGATTCTTTTCTTTTTCTCTCATTTTGTTTATTTCTTCGTCCCTTCCCTTTGATCCCTTCCCTTCCCTTCCCTTGAGTTTGGTAATCAAGTGTCCTTGAAAACAGCCATATATATGAATAAACATATACCTGCATTTCATGTCTCTTCAAAAAAGGTCTTATCATTTCAACTTGTTTCATCCTTACAACTCTCACAATGTATTGATTAGATTTTCTATTTAAGTTATGACGTTCTTATCGTTTTTGATTAAATCTTATTAACATATTTGCGTAACTTTCAGATAAATATATGAATAAAATTTAATATAACAAAATTAAAATTTGATGAGCCCATGTAGACCTTTGGATTCCAGGCCATCGCATTTCAAAATAAATGCAAAATAGATACCAACTTCCTTGTTGAGGCGCTCTAGGTAAAGGAAACTAATAGCAGTGGAATTCCGGGTATAATCGTAGGATCTACTATCAAGGATTACTTTTAAATAAAAAAAAAAGAACAAGTAATACCTTAAAATGTTAATAATAATCTTGCTCCAAATCCTCAAATAGCAGTAGCCACGGACTGTTTTTCCGGTAAGAAACTCTCACCTCCGCCCCAACCTTTGTCCTGCTCCAACTAACAAGGCCTTCCCAATTACACCTGAATGAAGTCCACAAACCAGCGCTACAGTCCCACCTATAACTATCCATTTCCAATCAATACCGTCATCTTTTTTCCTTTTCGTCTCCACTTCATCTCTCTCATCTTCTCCAGCAGTCGCCGGCTCTGAAGATTCCACATTTTCATCAAAGGAAATCTTGGTCGTGATTCTCGCCATTAGTGCACATCTGGAAAGTGTTGCACCTAATTTCCTAGCATTCTGGTACGCTCTCATGCCAGAATGCAGCTTCTTGAGAGCTCCCCACATCCCATGACGAACTCCCAGTTTTGCAACGTCTTTAGGGATTCCCATATCCTCATAATGGAGCAGAATAACTTCACAAGCAGACATCTGCCCGTCCCCTTTCCGAGATTCCACTGCATTCCGTAAATAAATTGGTCATTAAAAAGCCCATTGAATTGTGGGTAAAAAGGCTTCAGGAAATTGTGTGACAAAGACAAATTGGTTGGTTGAAACTACTTACCAGCCCTGATCACCCAACTTGAGAAGTAAAGCTCCACGCGCCTTGGCTTGTCTCGCTTGGGCAAACTTGGATATGGCACCCCCTGCAGTGTTGCCATTTTACATATCAACAGTCATACCTCAAGCTCGGTCTAAAAATGGTCCGTACTTTAAGATGCTCATGTTTTTTGTTCCAACCATTGCACATAAATAAAATAACAGAATGATATCAATAAAGTCTGGAAGGACAACAGGAAACAGGAAAACAAATGTCTGCAAGAGTACCTTGGTAACACAGTAATATTTTTTCCCAACCTCCCATATTTTGCGGCCAATGATGTATTCTCTATCACTACAGAAAAATGGAAACTGCAAATCCGAGAAACAGACATCTTGTCACTCGCTAATTCAAAGTTCCAAACAAGTGAAATAACAATGTAAAGATATTTAACAAGTCATCACTCATAGCATGCATTGCACCAACCTTTTTAATCCAGTGAACAACCATTGTCCCTGTATGAGGACATTCCTCCAATATTTCGACGTATGCAAGCATTGGATCCCACTTGGGTCTGAACTCATCATCCCAAAAGAAATCTCTGATCAATTCTGGAGTCGCATCCTCAAAAACAGTTCTACTACGGTATATAGTGGGACCTGTCTGATATACGAGAAGAACACAAACATACAGCGAACACAAATATTTTCAAATTGATGATTACCAAAAAAAGAAAACTAACAGCAAAAACAACTTAAACATATCAAACATACAGTGAATACAAATATTTTCAAATTGATGATTACCACAAAAAGAAAACTAACAGCAAAAACAACTTAGACATATCACCGTTATGCGTGGACTCTAAATTTCCATGCATCAGCATGTCATGTACAGAAAAAGCAAATAGGGGAAACCTTCCTACAATACAACCACCAGCCAAAACATCCCCAACAGACAATAATACACAGAAGTAAATGGTTCAATATGGTATGAGAAACACTAACAATTGGCATAAATATGATGCTTCGCATGCCAAAGAGATATATAAGATTAGTGTAGTGCTAAGCTCCCACACCCAGGACAGGATTTTGGATTAGACTTTCCTGTCCTCCATGCCTGGGTACAGATGCCCTCCCTTAAAGACCAAACGGTAATTAAAAAAAATGGATTACGAAGAATATCTTTTATTTGTATACCAGTAAACCCCAAAGATATTTAAGCAAATAAGTGATAGTTCCAATCTACCTGAGGCTCATGGCGCCATGCTTGGTACGTCATATTTGGAGTAGATCTTTCCATCAAAGATTGCCATTCCATCTGCCCATCTTTCCCTTCAAAGAGATACAGTAGGTGCTGTAAATCATTTTTTGTAACAATGTCCTTTCTGTATGCTTCATCAGAAGAGCTGCATATAATAGAAGCATCACAAACCGATCCATCTTTCAATAGAACAACATTAATAACGCAATCCAAACGCCATTTCCAGATTAATATACCTCAAACTTATAACACATAACACAGAGGTCCAAGTAAATTCAGAAGCCAAGGAACATTTAAAAATGAACAGGTAAACGAAAAGTAAATTGATATATTTTTTTGTTTTTCTTTTACTTGGTCGTGTAAAATAAATTCATATTTACCTTGAAGAATCAACACAATCGTCCAGCGGCGCCGGTTCCGTCGACTTTGCATTTTTATCCTTGAAATTGGACCAAACGGTGCGGCAAACAGAGAAAGCAGAGAGAGCTGTGAAAGCAAGCCAGAAGCGCCGAGCTCCGAACCCCAGCGGCACGGTCCAAAGGAACCTAAACTTGCTTCTCAGGCCGAGGTAGACCAAGCCGGTCCAGCGTGGCCGCCACGACCAGCCGATGACGAGGCCGATCATGACGGCGAGCCATATCGGCACTGCGCAGAGCAAGATGTCGACGAATGTTTCCGTAACTGACGGTTTCTTTAACAACTCCATGAGATCGAAGAAGATATCGTCCATCTTTCCGGGAAATTTGGGATTTTCCACGAAAATCCGAGGAGGATCATCAAATCAGTCTACATGGACGAATCGGCCGACTCTGGTTATGGATCGAAGAGAGATCTTAGAAAAAGGGCGAAGGGAGGGACATAGAGAGCCTGCCAGCAGTTGACCAATATTCTCGTGAGTATATGACGTGGCAGTATAACCCCCGTTGATGTCAATTCCATTTTGTATGAAAGAATAACCCTCTGCTGCGTTAATTTTTAAGGAGCGTGCATGAACACTAACTTGGGGTTCTTGTTTTCAGCGTGTATTTACTATTTAGGTATATATAATAATTTGTTGATTATAACTAAATTATTTCATAATTTAAATTTAAGTAATTAATAAATTTTAGTATAATGCATGATAATATTATATTTTAATTTAATAGACTTCAGAATGTATATTCATTTTTGTGGTAAAAAGATTTATTAAATTTTCATATTTTAGTTCTTAACTTATATAATTTATTAAAATTATTCAATTATTTAAAACTAATTATTATCAAGAATTTCAATTATTTAAATATATTTGTTTAATTTATAATTATTAAACATTTTGAAATCTTTATTATTTAATTTTGATATATATAAAAATAATTTTATCAATTTAAATTATAAATGATCTTTTTTATTGGACGCGCTTCAGGTGAGCGTGCAGAAATGGAGTTTGTTGTGCGGTTGAGGATTAAGGGGGGTGATTATTGTACTGTACATTTATACTTAAGAGAGAGAAGGTGCTTTGCGTCGCTGTTGGAGATACGCCTAACTCACCTGCTACCTAGCTCTATTTAATCACCTGCCGCCAAGTATCCTTACGCTTTCTCATCCTAAAATAGTTATTACTCCATTGTCAGTTAGCTTCTTTCATGTTTTATAATTTATATATTTACGTAAATTTTATATAAATATATAAAATTAAATTAAAACAAAATAATTGAAAGAAAAGATTTGGTGAGTTCTTTGATCAGTTATACTCTAATTTCTTTATATGTTGGACCATTAAATTTATTCTTTTTATATATTTGAATTAATTATAATGTAAAAGATGGAAAAACACCTCTAGTTTGGTTAATTCCTCTATATTTATATAATTTAGAATTTTTTATAAAAATCTCCATACTTATTTGATCAACACGTATATCAATTTTATTATGTTTCATTAAAAGTTAATAAAATTGACTAGTGACATAATTTGAAAGTTTTAACCAAATTGACATATGGCATTATTTAAAAAATGTAACAATGTCACTTCCATAAATAATTAGTAAAAGATTAACAAAAAAAGTGTTTATTTAATAAAGTCTAAGAAATTATGTAGAATATTAAATCATAATTTTTAAGAATATTAAATGAACACATGTACCATTTTATTTTTAATAAAATTTTGATTAAAAAAATGTTTTCATAAAAATGTTGATAAAAAGTAACTAAAAATATATGTTCATTTAATAAGATTTGATAAATTTTTAAAGAATATTAATATATTTTTTAAAAAAAATAAATTAAATTACAAGCGAATCATATATCTTTATTGTTTAATTATATATATTAAGAAAGAGCTATTTTCCTTTAATTGAGGTTCTTGTTTGTATTTTTAAGGACATTAAATATTAAATTGTTGAAATGGAATTTATTTTAACAGTTTTATCTTAAAAAGTTCTCCCTTAGTACAATGAGTTACACATTGGAATTTTGGAACATTAATTTGTACAAAAAGAAATCCAAAATTTTGGCCTAATTACCAAATAAGTCCCTTGATGATGCGGTATTACAATTACAAACATGTGATTTAGGCCCAAAAGAAGAAGTTGAGTTTTATAAAAGCTCTCCATGGGCCATGATAACTTTGTGTGTGCAAAAATACTCGAGTTGATTTGTCACACTCAACATAACTTCCCTTTAATGTGTCTTTGATTCTTTCTTTTGAAATGGACTTTTTCCCAATAAATTTTTAGTTACGAGTCATTGAATTGCTTTTCTCAAATTTCGTATCGTTAAATCACTAGAAAGTATTCAAAAGTGTTTTAAAGAATCCCAAAAAAAAAAAAAGAAAGAGAAGATTTTCACTTTTTTGCCACACATACTCAAATATGTCTCTCTTCTCTTTTGACTCTCCCTAGATCACAAAAAATGCCTTCAAACCTTACCACACTATATATGACCAAAAGATGATGCAAGTATCTATGATTCTTATATACACAACTATGATGTCAGTTCCTTCATTATTGTACGGATCAAATTATTGTCTTAGCAAAATGTTGATATAAAGCTAAAGCTAAAGTTTGATTTGTTGCCATTACCCTTCAAGGCCAAGTGTTTAAGGAGATCAATTCCAACACTTTAGACCCATCTAATCAAAGCAAGTGCTACTCCTTGTGGATGTGTAGTTCAATTATGCAAGAAGAGGCCATATATGGGATGAAGAAAACCAATGTTTAGTATTGATCGGGTATGATCATATATATCGATACTAATGTATTAAATCTTATTCAAATTTTAACTTGAGAATAATATTAAAATGAGTGACCTCTTAGTTAGAGAAGTTTTTACCATTAGGCCTAATGTGACCTTGTCTGCTTCATTCAATTATTGTCCAAAGTTAGCACATGGCCTCATTGGATGACATGAAATTCCCATCTAAATTTCTTGAAGTGCCAGACAGCGATATGGAGACATGGCAAGTACTCACAAATTGTTCAACTAGCAAGCACATTTGAAGTCAGCTACCTGGCCAAGATCATTAATTCACCCACATGGTTCAAGTTTTCCAAATCTACATCAGTGGTAAATGTTGCGTATCATTGAATGGGCTAAGAATGAGATGTGTAGTGACACAGCGACAAGGGAAGGAATAGGTTATTTTGTTCACACAAATTGATTAGGTTATGACCCACCAAATGCATTAAAAAAGCAAAGCAAAGGAGCTTAGTATTAGCAGTATCAATCTGGTTGTAAATGGCCGTCTTTAGGTGAAAAAGGGATGATTCAAAGCTGAATCTTGGTGGTTTTTTTTCTTTTCTTTTCTTGTTATGGTTTAGAGTGTTTCTCGTGCAACTAATAAAGTGAAATCTGCTACGAGTTTCAACATTATTCTTTGTTACTCTCTACAAGCAACCAGTTATTCAACCAGAAAAAGGTCAAAATCCCATTTCGTTTTCCTTCTTTTCAGTCAGAATTTATGTTGTTTCCAATGAAAGCAAATGAATAGGGAAGGGAACTTCTGATGAAAAGATTGCACATTTTCTCCCTCTTGAAGCGTTCTCAACATATAGAAACGTTGATGGTGGCAATCGAATTTAGGTTGATGATACTGAAAGATTTGTATCCACGTCAATACCTTCTGGTTGAACTAATCGTCAAAGTAACATTACCAAAGCAGTCACTATAAACTAATGGTTAAAGGATCTTTCTTGGTTCTGGAAATAAACGAAAGACAAAGCAACATGAGATCAGAGAAATATACTTACCAAAACATCAGGGCAGTGCAAGTGATGATTGATCAGTTTGAGTTTCTCCTATGCATAGAAACTTCCCATTTGTCTGGTTTGTTGAGGGGAATGAAGCCTGGTCCGACATCATTCAGGAGATGTTTTAAGTGAATGGTCTCGAACCAGACAGCATTCCCCTCAACTGTTCATGTTCATAGAAGCAGTGCACAGAGAGAAAGAAAAGAAAGAGTTGGGGAAAGAGACAGTGTTAGATTTTGATTTGGGCATGCATTCTTTTCATGGGCCCTTATATACGTAAAAGGGGTTGAGTAAGAGAGAGAGTCGCTTTTATTTTGTGGGTCTCGTATTGACATGCAGTCCCACTTTCTACAGTTTAACCCTAATTCTCCACATCATATGCTTTGTTCAACAAGACAGAAACTCTGGATTTGTTCGCTAGCTTCAAGACTTTGCTTCTTGCACGCAAATTCACAGTCTTATACGTACGCCACACACATTGAATAGAATAACTTTTAAAGACGATAGACTTTTCTTGGGATAACACACTAATCAGTAATCACAACCCATGTGTTATTTCTAAGACAAAAATCTGAAAACGACATGCATAGGCTGTCCCCTGCAAGTTTGTTTAGTTGGAGGAAATTAAGGGTTCCTGGAGGACCGGAAGGCCATTTCATAGCAAGTGCTCAAGTGGGTTTACAATTCAGAATATTGGAAGTAAACTTAAGGTCAAAAAACACTGCGAGGTACGAGGAGGATGACGCTCCATCAATGAGGGATTATCGGTCTAATGGTAAGAAATTAATACAAGTTTGCCTGAACAGACACACCATTTCCAAAAAACTGGGAACTGGGCATGCCTAGATTTTCAACTTGGAAAACTAAAGTTGATTCGTTATGTTGCACAATGTCACGTAATATCCCTAAGTTCCTTATACAAAACGTTACAAACACACTGTCTATGCGAAGGAAGTTTTGCTTTAGACGGAAGAAAAACAAGTGGAAGGCTATGGAGGAAACTTGCTGAAATGGTTAAGGAAGTAAATTACTTAAATGTTGAGATTATCGTGACGAAAGTCTTACCCTTGAACAGTCTAAACTAGAATGATTGAAAACGAATCATAGTTTGAAGATAGTACTCTCCTCTCCTTCTAAAGGTTTCCCTCTAAAAGTCATGTTATTGCTTTATTACTCTTCCTTTGAAGGACTAAAGACTTGCTAGTTTGGAGAATGGTAGAAGTCATTAATATACAACTCATTAGTGACATTGCCGGCAAGAATGAAGATATATTATAATATAAAAAATAATTTATCTAAAATACGTTATTTGAAAAAACTATTGCGTGTATCCGAAAATTTATGAACCCTAAAGATAGTAGTTATAAGTTCGACAAAGGTACCTGTAGAGAAGAAAGGGATGTGCCAACTGCTCTGGGGTCAGGAGTGGTTGGTCAGGATTTTCTTGTTTTGGGAACTTATTTTTCAGTGACAGGATGTATGAGCAATATAAAAGGGAAAAAACATCCAGTTAGTTTGATTTTAGGAGCCTAAAAAAGTATAGGCAATTTTAATGCATGTGGTCTTTTTGACTAGAGAGTTTTTGTTAACAAAAACTGGAATTTGTTCACCAAAAGTCTCAATATTTTGCTGTTAGCTCACCGAAACACTCCCAACACCAGGTGCTTTACGCTCTATCTCTATCTTTTTCTTTTGCTTTAAAGAGCTTTTCATGATGACGCCTACCATAATTATGCACAACAAAGATTTAACAAAAGCACAGCTTAAGGATAACGGGACCCTCAACCTCACCCTCTCCAACTTTCATATACCTTCCTTTTCCTAGTTGTGAATCATTTTGCGAAAGGCATTACTTCCCTTGCAGTATCAATGAGACCATTAAGAACGTACGTGTAATCTGATTGACTGCATAGAATTTGTAGTTATTGTTCCTATCCACATTCACTGATTCTTATGGCTGCGTTTTAGTACAATAAATTGAGAAAGGGATGAAATATAGGAAAATCAGGCTAGGAAGTTCAAAGACAAATGTGTTTTTGAGTGATTAAATTACCAACAGAAGGGAAATTGAAGCAGTTTACAGGGAAAAGGTAACACTTTATGCACATAAGTTAACAGAAATTTACACTTACATAAATTACACATGCATGGAAATAAGTCCTTCACAACATAAAGGGCACAAGTAGGGTATTCTTCAAAGCAGCTGTGAAGAAAGTAAGAGTAACTTAGGACCGTTTACCTCCCATAAGTTAGGGACACACCTTCAACCTACAACTGAAGTAATGTGTACATTTGCCTCCAGAGGAATTGTCTGGTTTACCTCCTCTACAAGCCCGCTTGAATCATGACCATTGAGAATTTCATGTTGATCCTTTCTGCTAGTTGGAAAAGGATTGCCGTCATCTTCTTTAAAAGTACCCAGTGTGGGACGATTTCCTGGACCAAAAGCCCCTTTCACACTGGCAGTCTGAGATGAATTCGCTGCATCACTGCAGCTCTTCCTTCGACCCAGCTTTGGAGACTTAGCGCGAGTTGGTGGCAGCTGTAGTTCAGGCAAAACTTAGCAGATTATATTGATCATACATATGCAACAGTATTTTTTTCTCTCTGCTTCCTTTTATAGGCAACTCTTATACCATCTCCAAATGTTAAGAATTTAAATATTAAGATGGCACCACTTAAAAAATCACTTCTCAACATGACAGTAATGAAGGGAGTGAATTGACCTTCAGTACCTTTTTCAGCTCAACCTTAGGAGGTGGTCCCTCGTGATAGAAGCTTGGCATTGGACTAGCCTTAAACATCAAACTTTTCCTTAGCTGCTTAATTGCTGCCTCCTTCTCTTCCTTGAAATTCATGATCAAAGGCAGGAATAAAGAAATGCATTTAAGTCATCCACATTTAACAATTGACTAGAATAGTTGAGAAGATCCAGAGCTATCTGGTTCTACAACATACTGAGATCACCTTACCTTGGACCTTACTTCATTTTGAGTTTTCTCAGCGTCCAAAGCCTGCTGTTTCTCCCCTAACTTTGAATAGAACTGACAGATGAAAACATAACAATGACATTAACTCTTCATCAGTGACAAATGAAAACATAACGATGACGTTAATTTCGAATAAACAAGCTTAAGACAAAATTCAAATCTATGCATGAGGCTGAGCTAATACCTCCTTCCGTTTCTCAGCACGTTCAGTGCTTCTAAATACTGGAGCTGATGCAATGATTTTCTTGGACTTGACAGTCCGTGCAGTAGCTGCATTACTGCAAGCTGTTAAGGTGAGAAATCAAATTCAAGAGAAAGCAAACTGGAAGGGTTGCAATAGCAAAGTTAAATTTCAAATTTTAACTAAAGATTTTAATTTCAAGTAGTCATAGGATACAAGGAAGTGACAGAACAAGCATCTTCCTCATCAGAATGCTTCTTGTTATTGGGTTGCAATGGCTTCCTTGGTACTGGAAGTGGCTGCAGTTGAGGGCAAAGACATTTCAGCATCAAGTATTATATTCTCGATGAAAGCAATATAGTTCAGTGTTATCATATGGTAAGTTTCAACTCTGCTGCAGTGAGTCAGCATCTGATTTTGGACAAGGCGAAGAGCTACTAACATCTACGCATTAGA
Organism: Erythroxylum longipes; assembly: GCA_027563885.1. Classification (NCBI taxonomy): domain Eukaryota; kingdom Viridiplantae; phylum Streptophyta; class Magnoliopsida; order Malpighiales; family Erythroxylaceae; genus Erythroxylum; species Erythroxylum longipes. The sequence continues at coordinate 52,435,324 of JAOQMS010000180.1, read as the reverse complement.
TGCAAACCTAACCTGATTCTGCTTTATGGAGTTGGGATGAAGAGCCTTGCTTCCATTAGATGGTCTATTAACACCAGTAATGGCTTCATGTTCAAATCCAGAAGGACGAGCTCCAGAGGAGGCACGTTTTGCAGTTGCTAGGGAAAATGGCTGAGGAACAGTGGGCTTGGTTCGAACGGCTCCAGCAGAAGTAAGTTTTGAAGCATGTTTTGTGGATTCTGCCTTGTTCTGCCTTTTTTGCTGTTTTTCTGATTTAGCATTTTCTTCAGGCAAGTCAGAGCTCACTACATTCTGTTTCTCCTTACTCTCTTCAGTAAGAGAAAGTTCAGCAATCTCAGTTGACATCTCATTTGTACATTCCTTCACCTCATATTCCTTTGCTTCAGTGCCCTCCTCTGAGCTCTGGAACTCAGGATCCCCATTAATAGGTTCATAGGACTCCAAAACACCATGGTGGTTAGAGACATTTTCATCACTTGAATTGTGAGATACATCACTTGAATAAACTATAACACGGTCTGGCTCTTTGTCCATGCAAATGTCAGTAACTTCTATTCCCATGGTACTACAACAAGACATACAGAAATCTCCTTTACATTAATTAGGCTATCCTTCATGCATCTGTTATATTACTGTGTATGGAATAAAATTTTATTCTCATATATCGTCTAAAAACCGACATTTTAAACCTCTAGCTAATATGGAAGTTTCTCATACAGTTAAACCTCTGGCCAATGTCTGAAAATCCAACATTTGCCCCATAATTACCACTGAAAGGGAATTGAATAAACAGAACATGGAGCTACACTACAATGTAGAGCAGACTATACACAACAGAGAAAAAAGAATCCGTTCTACTTCACTACAACAATGTCCTTTAGTGGAGACAAAACTTTAGTTAAAACATGTGTATCCATTCATCTTGACAAGTAGAACAAGCAGAGACATGAGAATCATTTAAGCAGAAGTTACCACTTACCACAGATGCATGTTTGCAAAGCTCTGTTCACTTTAAGAAAACGAAAAGGATGTAATGATCATCCATGTAGAAAAGATGTTAACAGATGTCAAGTTTGAAAAACATATATTAACAGCTAAGGAAAGTTCACAGAGATTGTTACCCATTAATAATAGCAAAGCAATAGATACACAAGCAAGCAAGGAAAATAGAGTAAGTGAAATAGACAAAGGAAATGAAATAAAGAGAAAGACAAGAAACTGAGATGTCAAATAACTCTCTGGCCTTTACACAGGAAACAAAAATTTGATTATTGTATTTGCACTATACAAAACGTGGCAGGTTTAAAGATGAGAGATTCAACAGCTGTTCACTGGAAAATCAAAAGAAGTAGCTGCACATGAGACGACAAGTTCCAGTGTTCAAATCCTGTGGTTAATTATAATATTTCTCACATAACTCAAAATAACAGCATAGATACCAATGAACGCGAGACTTCTGCTTAATAAATCAGAAACCAAGAAGTGAAGGAGAAAATTACAGCAATGGTTTTTGACAAGAATGAAAATGTTCACCATCTAAGAGAAAGTAAGCAGCAAACAGAAGCATTTTCCACAGACAGTGGGGTTATTGAGCTGCGAAATTACATAATTAAACAAAAACTGGGGTTTCAAGAATCCATTTCAGAGATGATTATATTCCCAATCCAGTATAACGATATGCAATCCAAGGTAAAAGTCCATCTGATATCAAGAAATGGTTGAAACCAATCACCACAAGCTTGAAAGATTACAAAAGAAACGACTCTAGCAAATCAAAGTAACTGCTTTGAGCACCAAGAATGTTCAAGCTTCAAACTTTTTGGCTCCAGTTCCAGTCCTACTCTCTCCAGCAAGCAAACATGAAAATTGGAAGTAATAAAAGACAATGAAAAACCAAGAAAGAATAACCATTCAAAATTCCATTGAATTACCCAGAAAGAAAAATAAGAAAAGTAGCCACATTTTACAATTGAGAACAGATCGAAGAGCAGATAAGAACCAGCAGAAGACGACAGGGAATGGATCAAAAAAGCAAATACATTACATAACAAGCAACATTCAATCCCAACCCACATTACAAGCATTTGCGAGACTGGAAACAGATCCACATAGAGAGAAGCAGAATGCTTCTTCTTTCTGTAAAAAAACTCACCAGAATTGGGTCTGATCTGCGAAGGAAACGGAAGCACTGTATTGTTTTTCGCGTGCTTGTGTTGGAGTTGTATCTTATCGAGCTCAGCGGGCGTGTCTTTGTTGGATGTTCTTCTGTTAACGTTTGTTTGTTTTTATAGTACTTCAAACCTTTCTTCAGTCGGTGTTAACGGCGTCAATTCACGGAGTTAAACTGAAATTTCAAATTTGATTTTGGCTGGTTGGGAATCATATAATATTGATTATTTTGTGAAGGTGTTTTCTTTTTCTCGAAAAAGTATATTACGGTTCGGCTTTTGGCCCACTAACCGCCTCAAAGTCACAATTATTAAATTCTATTAATAATTATTTTATTGTGCGGAAATTAGTGAATTTGAAAATTTTAAATTATTAAATAATACAATTCATACATAAATAAATACAATATGTGACAATAATATGACATGATAATTAAAGGAGAACTTAAGTAAGGCTAATTTTTTATTTTAATTTTATTAAAAAAATTAAAATTAAAATATTTTAACACTATTTTTTAAATTTCATGTTACTATTTAGAATTGAGTAAAATTTGAGTTTTTTTTACAATTAACCATTTTCACAATCATAAAGTTTAAATTTTTAGCCACCGCTTTAAGTTTAAACTTACCTACTTAATACATAATTAAAACATAGTTAAAAATAACAACAATGAATTTTTTTTTATAAATAATATCAATTTGTGGTAGTAACATTCATAACATTTGTATGTTATGTATGTTAAGAGTTAGGATGTTTTTGTGGCACCTTTGAATTTTAAGGTATAACAATATTTAATAAAAATTTCTCTGAGACGTAGAGTTTGAAAAAATTAAATAGTACGCAGTCTTATTCTTAACAAATTTTATAAATTTAAGACTCGAAAAGCAAATTTCTAGAATTTTAGTATACTTAAAAATATTCTGAATTTCATAAAAATTCAAAATATTGATTAAATGCAAGCAAAATTTTTATTTAAAATGCGTAGATGTGTAAAAACCTAGTGAAGAATGTATCATATAAGTAGGCACGTAAAGATGTCGTTAACCAAATGATTGGAAGCTTTCGGACTTATTAGGCTGCACACCAAAATAATAATAATTTTTAATTATGGTCCAGAGGCAGATTAAGTGGACACAGAAAAATGTTACACACCATCGCTGGAAGATTTAGTTTTCTAATGTTTAGTTCAAGAATCTTATGCTTTTATTAGCTGATGAGCAGTGCACCTACTAATATTCCATTCTCCATTTCTTTATTTACAAGTTGGCACAACAACCCTAAAATGCGGTATCAAATATTTGTCCTTAAATCCGTTTATACCACTAAATGTGAAATTTTCTTAGTTTATTTTTGTCTATTTTTTGATTCTAAATATTAATTATGTTCCTATAAATTTTGGTGTTAAAACTGGTTCATTTCTACGAGTCACGACTTCTAAATTCATGTGTTTGACTACTTTGACGGATGTTCAAACTAATGTAAGTATTTATTCACTACAGTTTTCAAACATATTCTCATGTTTAGATCTATGTACGGTGTTAGAGGAAAGTGCGGTGTCACCACAAAAATCGATAAGTAGTAAAAGGGTTGCGGTAGGAAAGTGCTTCTGTGGTAGAAATTCTATTTTCATTAATAACTTTCTGATGATTATTATTTTTCATTATACCCTCAAATAATGAAATATTTTATTTAATAAATTTATTTATAAATATTTTCTTATTTTAATTTAATATTTTATTATTTATAATTTTAAATTTATATGACTAATAATATATTTTTTAATTATTTATACAATAATTAATAATTTATTAAATTAATAGACTTTTTAGTCATTTTATCTCTTTTCAGCAACCGCAACCGCACTTGTTAAATACCTATTTTCACGTTTCAGCAGTTACCAAAGCAGCAATCTCAAATACATAAGTATTTATTGAGAACAAGTACTTATCATTTCAACAGGTTGATTTCAACAAGTTATCAACCGCAACCTCTATCCCAAACCAAGCCTAAATGTCAATCTATGCCAATTTTTTAATATTTTCTTATATTTAATTTTGTGGGATATCTAAAAATGTCGAAGTCAAGTCTCCACATTCTTAAATTAGTTGACATATTATTAAAGAAATTTGTAATTTTATTTATTTTAAATATATTTTATTATTCTAAACATTTTATAAATTATCTTTTATAATAAAAATACTTACAATAATATTTTGTTAAAATTATATTTAATTACTTTAATCAATGTTTTAAAAGTTGCAGGTGAAGTTAAACTAATAAGATAACAAATTTAAGGTTTAAAAGTTCAATTAATATTACTTATTAGAGTATAAAAAACTGGTTAAAGTTTTAATAAAATTGAAATAGTCTGTCCTTAATAATAGAAAAAATTGAAGTTTAACTGAAAAAATTTAAATAAAAATTAATTAGTTTATTTTGTTTTATAAAAATTGAATAATTTGTAAAAAATAACTGATTAATTAATATTTATAAAATTTTAATAATAAAGATTATTAAATTAAATAAAACCGAAACGTCAAAAATCATATTAAAAAATAGTTAGTTTAAAGTTTTTACTAATTAACCAACCATATCAGTTCAGTTATTTAATAATTGATTTTAATACCTTTTATTATGTAATTTATTGTTAAGAGTTTGATTGTAATAATGATTTTTTAAAAATAAGTTAATATAAAATTAGTAAAGGGCTGTTCTTAATATTTTTATATCATATGTTATTTTTAAAAAATAGATAATAAAAATATTATTTAAAATAAGTGAAATCATATGGAATTTTTAAATATAAAAATAAGAATGGACTTGTACGTGAAATTAAAACGAACAAATCTGGTAATCTACACGTGTCTAATAAGCTTCGACTAGTAAGTAACGAAAGAAAAAATAGATTGATTGCAACATTGATAATATCCCTTATCTCATGTTAGTGTATAAAATAGACCATCCTCTCACCTAAACTATTCATATTTTTAACGTAATTAAGTCAATTAGTTGGGCTGTTATTGAGTAGTGTGACAAATGGGGTTCTCCCAGATGTTCATGTGTCAACCAAAAAAAGGCCATCAAAGATAAGACGTCGTAACCAAATAATTGCACTTAAACCCTTTTGAAAATGTCCTTACAACTGCTAATCAATAGAGTACCAACTTCCCTACTGCTATGCCCAATTTGCCCAATCCCACATCTTTATATTACAAAATTATATGTTTTCATATACATCGTTGATCAAGGACAAATATATGATTTGTAAATGATTTTATTTTTATATATCTTTAAAATATAAATATAAATGTATCGATATAAGAAAAGAAAGTAGTTGTGAGTGCCAACTTAAATCGAGTGGCAGAAAGCGCTTTGTGATGAATATGTTAGGGAATTTCTGTTTGGACTCTTAATATAGATGTTTGTTTGCAACCATTATATTTCAATATTTCGACAGAGATAGTTGGTATTTGTCGTGATAACGGAATAGGGGAAGATTCGAAGATACGAAAACGTTTTGGAGTCACTTGAATTAATAAATATGAAATTGTTTAAAAGTATTCTAACAATGGGATTCCAAGATACTGATTTAATTTATCCACTTAATAAAGAAAAGAGAATTTTTAAATATAATAAAGATTAATTTATATCGTATATAGAAGGAGACAAATTACGGTGAGATTAAGGGTTGTGGGGTACGATTGTGAGCTGTAAGGCCCAGATAAAAGTGTGACCTTGGAGGAAGACCTGACCTGGAGTAGAAGGAAGGATGCAATTGCAAATTGCATATGATTTTGAAGGCATATAAAAAATAAAAAATAAATAAATAAGAATAGTTCAAATCATGTGCATTGGACCCCACGCACATCTTGTCTCCTGGCCCTCCCTTTAGCCTTCAATTTTAAGTGAATCATTTGATCTATCAAATTCAATCGGGTCCCAATATACAATCCTGATTGTTTCTACACCAGTCACCCCCATGATTGACGACTATGATCTTTTTCGTATCCAGAAAAAGAAAAAAATTCCCAAGTTCATTACTTAGTTCTAAAGTTGTAATGGTCACACGCTCGCTCTTGGTTTCAATCATTGCGCATGATTAGTTGCTGAGTAATGTCAGGCTTAAGATGTGTATTAGCTTCAAATTTCAATCCCTAATCTTGCCCATCTTACGTGGACCACCTTGCTAAATTAATAGTTAATATGTCATATATTTTATTAATTATTATATAAATACTTTTACATAAAATTTTAATACATATAATAATTTATAAATTATATGTTGGAATAATTTACTTAAGAAATTCAATACCTATAAATTTAAACCAATTTATATTCTCAATTAATAATCTCTTTAAATCATTGAGTTAATTTTAATATTTTTATCATCACTCACATTTGTAATCTTTAATTTAGTAAATATAAAAAAAAATTATTTTACTCACTCTATCATTTCTTATATACTAATGTTATTTATTATTATTATTTAAGTTTAGACCAAGAATTACGCTTTTGTTATTTTGATTTGTCTTAAAAAGATTTCTCAATTTTTTCTTATTTTTATTTAAATCAATCCTCAAAGTCTTAAATTTGAATAAAAATTATTAATTATTATGTGGAGACTGAAACATTAACTTTAATTTGGTGGTTTGCCTTTGTTTACTTCTATTGTGTTCATTTTTGTTTCCATGATCATTGAATTTAAAGATTGTACGGTTATACCATTTCTATTAGAAAGTTGTGTTAATTATCTTGATCTCTTGAAAGTAAATTTATAATTTTCTATCTTATACTTGTTTGTTTACTTAATTAATAATAAAATTATTTATATGAAAATATATTTTATAAATATATTGTAATAAAATCGCAATTATAAAATTCATAGTTAAATATAAAAATATTAATTTAAAATATATTTCATAATAAATTATGATAAAATCATAATTATGATATTCATAATTAAATATCAATAATAGATGTTATTTTTAATATATAATTAATTTTTTAAATCAAAAATATATAATTAACTAATAGATATATAAGTGCTTATTAAAAATAAATGCATTTAATTAAATTGAATAAGATAAAATTAGTACTTTATGCATAAAAAAAGAGTTATCGAAAAAAAGGAAATAACAGCTCCAAATCCACAAAAAAAAGTTAGTAAAAAGTTAAGAGGCAATTCACTTGAAATCCAGATAGCTCAAATGGTACTAATAGAATTAAGGACAAACGATAGTACAACAATCAATCTGAAAAGTATATTTATAGTGATGAGCTACATCACATGATCAAATCACATTTACCTTTAAACGTTCAACTAATTACAATAATCATTTGCTATCTTCTAAACCTCAAACTCAAAGAAAATCTACAAATTTTTGCCAAAAAAAAAGTCTCATCACTGCTTTTGGTTCTTCTCTCTTGTGTACTAATCTCAGATATTTCCTTCAATTTTCACATGTTCATTAAACATATCATTTATTTGCTTTAGTTATTACAACAACAACAAGTCTCGCTAAAATGCGAGATATCATATATCTTGATTTTTATTTCATTGAAAAATATATTTATGTATATGTTTTTATTATAATTTAACAATATTAAATTGAATTTGACCATTGTATTGAACATATTTTTTAATGTAATGTTACAAATTTTGAACTCGTTTTTCATTTTTATGGTTTTTTAAAATTTTAACTTTTACAAATTTATAAATAATTTTCAAATTTTAAGGCTTAAGTTATTTAAACGAATAACATC
>JAOQMS010000180.1:52383753-52426113 GCA_027563885.1 Erythroxylum longipes | reverse complement strand
GTAGTAATATTTAATATTATAAATTTAAGTTAAAATATATTATTTTATTTATAATAAAAAATATTCAATATAATTTACCTTTGGATTATGTTTGGTAGGACAATTAATAATGAAATGAAATATAATGTAATATTATTCTATTATTTGGGAGGAGAATTTATAATAAAATGGAATGAAATAGAATGGAATGAAAGAGTTTAACATTATATTATATTCCATCATAAATAGTCAAAATGAGTTACCTCCAATTTGGAAGATTTATAATTTAATATAAAATGATAAATATGCAATATCTAATATACCCTCAATAATTTTTTATAATATCAATTATATCCTTAACCTTATGTTTTATATCTATTAGAATTTGTCTTGTTCTATTAAGAATAGAATAGTCATTTATTATTATTATATATATATATTAAATTCTGTTGCATCTATCTTCAAAACAATATTTCACTATAATACACTGAATCCTTCAATCATTCTCAAACAATAATTTTTAATATCATATTTATTTACATTCCATTATATTATAACCATTTTATTATTTATTATTTTATTTCATTTCAGTAAAAACCTCACATCCAATTACAAGTAGCCTCAATTAAAAAAACTGAAAGTGTATTTAAAAAAAAAAAACTAAAAGTGTATCACGTACAGGCCTGGGATGTAGCCCATGTGAAGTCGATAGATGTAAAGGGAGATTAGACTTCAAGAAGTTTGGGAAGTGCAAATGTGCAATGGACCCAGTAAGAACAAGCCTAAGAAACCAAGACTGGAGGCTCAGGCTAATTGGCTAAACCCATGTGTTGAATCTTCTTCTTTCTTGATTAATCCAATAACTAACCAGAGAGCTAGTGCAGGGGAACGGATGGGATTATTCAGTTAGACTCTGCCCGCCAAAAATAACCTCCAGTAATACGTGTTTGCTCCTCATTGGCTAAACTCTCTCTAAACCTCAGCTTAAATACTACCATTTAAAGCGTAAGCTCCTATCCATCTATTATTCATTTTGCAGTCTCTTTACTTAACGAACTTTCCCGCTATTCACAACAAACCACTGAGAGGGGAACTAAGAGAGAGTTGGGGATTTGAGTTAATCATGGAGCATTTTGTGCCTCTTGTTCCAGAGAACAACACTGATCACGATCATCCCACTAAGAAGTCCATGGAAGAGGTTCTTTCTAATAGCGTCATCGCCAACAACAATCTTATTGTTGTTTCTGAAGCTTCCCTTCTCTCTACTGCCACTAGTCCTGTTATCGTCACTGAGTCATCTCCTCTCAAGAATAGGAAGACTAATGTGATTCAAGTCTCCAACAACAAGCGACCCTTCATCTTCTACCTCAAACTTGCCAAGGTATTCATTCATAAAGTCTCCGACTTTATCTGATTCTCGGAGTTGGTTCGCTTCCTTGTATATTCTCTACTGTGGGTTTGTTCCTAAAGTCTCATCTTGGGTTTTATTTAAGGGATTATGCAGAAAAGAAAGTTCTTTTCTTCGATTTGCTGCTTCTTGTCTTGATGAATTTTGTCCTTGTTTAGTTTCTAAAATTGTCTTGGGATGATTGTGGTGTCTTTGGAGTGTAGTTCTTCAAGAATATCGGGGAAAGCATTTGATGATCAAGAAAATAGATATTCTTGATCTCGTTTGCAAATCATATGGTTTTAACTAATTATCTGCGAGTTGCGCTTATTCTTAATCTTTCTCACGCTTTATCACGAAGTCACTGGTTTGAATCTTTCTGCTATTCTTTGAAGTCATCAGTGTGAAGTGTTAGGCATAACTCTCGAGTATGTTCGTCTAACTTTGACCTTTCCTTTAATGCAGAGGTACATCAGGCAGTATAATGCTGTGGAGCTAAATGCCCTTGGAATGGGTACAACTTCTTTAAACCTGTTTCCTCAGTTTTAATACCATTTTTCTCCTGTAGCTTAAGTTGTTTGATCTGGGAAACATGTTAGTTTTGCATTTAGTCTTGATGAAGTGTGTTTGATCTTGGAATGTTGATCTGTTCTATTCTTATCAAAATCAGCTATTCCTACTGTCATCACAATTTCTGAGATTCTGAAACGCAATGGACTGGCAATCCAGAAGAGTAAGAAAGTCGTAAACTCTTTGTCTCAATCTTACAAACTATCTGATTTGATGGAAAGAGTTTAAGTTTTTCGATGTAAAAAACAGAGATAAGGACCTCAACTGTGGAATCAAAGGACACTGAAAAAGGCCACCTTATTCAGAAGGCCAAGGTGTGGATTCCTTCATAAATATGAATTTGTATTGGTTTGTAGTACTTTTCTTAACTCTCTGAGCACCGAAACACACGCAGATTGAGATTGTTATGGAGAAGGCTGATGAACTCGACATGATCAATGTTGGTGCAGCATCAACTGAAGCTGTTGATTGAAATGCAGGAAGCAAAAGTGTTAAAAAAGAGTTGGGCAATTCAATTAGTGCTTCTAAGGATGATCCTATAGCTGTAATGGAGATAACATGTAAATGCTTTTTTCCATGATCAAATTTTCTTTCGTTGTTCCTTTCTTTCATTTTCATATGAAACTAATAGGGAAATTACTAATTTTCTTCTCTGGCTCCAATTTTAGTGCGGTTTACCTGATCCAACTGTACAACAGCTATACTACTAGTAGCCCAATGAATCCATCGACGCAGACTTCTGATTCATTGCATAAACGGCAGAAGTTGAAAAAATAAAACAGTTCTTTTTAAAATTTAAGTGAACTTAAATCTTTATGATATTAAGTTATATTTTAATATTTAAAATAATGTAAGAAATATTTTAAAATTTAATGAAATTATATTTTTATTAATTTTAATATTCATAATTTTAATTTAATCCACATAATTAAAATGTGAACTTATTAAATGTTAACATAATTTTAAAAGTAATTAAAAGGGTTGTTCATATTCTAATCTTTCACAAAAATTTTAACAAGTAATGAATAATAATTTGTAACTTAGGATATAAATTATAAAGTAGTAAGAAAAATTAATATGGACGTTTATTATTATTTTTTTGTGTGAATGAAGTGCTTTAAAGAGAGTGGGAAACCGAAGTAATGGCTTAAAGCCCAAAACGATGCGTTTCTTTCCCCGAGAAAAACAAAATAGATCAATAATATTTGTGAAAATACCAAAAAGGCCTCTTCTGATTCATCTTTTCGGATAAAGAAAGAAGTACAAACCGGCTGAAGGTGCTCTCAGAAACTGACTACTGATACGACGGATTGAAGTGATCTCCTCCATTAGGTGAATGAACAGCAACGCTTGGAAGACTTAAAGGGCTGTGCGGATATAAAAATCCCAATCAATTAGATTGGTTGCGTGAGGGTTTTGGAATTTGGGGAAGAAATCAACAGCTCAGCACTGTAAAGATCCGACCTTTTATCGATGGTAAGAACAGCATTTTCAACACTTGTTCCACATTTTCGTCAAAATACGTACAGAAATTATCAATACCCTTGTACCCAGATACTTAAGTTCCATGTAGAACCCAGCAACGATGAGATTAAGCCAAATCAAAATGTTGAAGTTTCTCAACCCCGTAGTTTCCGTTGTCTTTGTAGACGAGGGTCGGCACAGGAAGCTGTTGAGTTGTTGTTGAAGCAGAAGGAGGCTAAAGTGAGCCCATCAATAGGGACCTGGAATAAAGTTTTGTGTTGTTGCTTAAGGGTTAGGAGGACCGATCTTGTTTGGGAATTGTATAATGAGATGGTGCAATCTGGTGTTGTGGCAGAGGTTAATGACAAAACTGTGGAGTGCTTGATTCGGGCATTTTGCGTGGAAGGCAAGTTAGAGGAAGGCTATCAACTTCTTAGACAGGTTCTGAATAATGGGTTGAACCCGGGTAAACCTGTTTACGACAAATTGATTCGTGGATTTTCTGAGAAGGAATATTTTGTTAGAGTATCTCAACTTTTTAGTTTAATGATTGCTAGGAATCATGTTCCAGATATCCATACCTATCATGAATTTATCTATGGCCTTTGCAAGAGAAAAATGTATGCTGAAGCTTTAAATATTTTCAGTGATCTTAAGGCTAGAGGATATGGCCCAAATGTATCAATATATTCCACAATCATTTATGGTCTTTGTAGGGCTGGAATGCTTGCTGATGCTAGGAAGCTTTGGTCTGAAATGTTTGAGAAGGAAATTCTTCCAAGTGCGTATACTTATAATGCACTTATCTTCGGATATTGTAAAATTGGTGATTTTGAGGAGGTTATGAATCTCTATAAGGAGATGTGTGATAGAGGTTATGGGGAAACCACGATCAGCTACCGCACAATAATAAGAGGGCTGTGTTTTCATGGAAGGGTGAATGAGGCTTTTGAATTGTTTGATGAAATGGCCAAGAAGGGAGTTGCTCGTGATATTGACATATATAATACCATGATTCGAGGCTTTTGCAAGGAGGGGAGGTTGGATGAGAGTAAAAATGTATTAGAAGAACTACTAAATCAAAATTTACAACCATCGACTCTCTCTTATGCTCCACTTATTGAAAAATTATGTGAAAGAGGAGAGATGCAAGAAGCGAAAAGCTTGTTGGATGATATGTCTGAAAGGGGTTTGAAACCACATCCATGTTCTTTCAACCATTTCATTACTGCATTTTGTGCACACGGATATATAGCAGATGCTTTGGAATGGTTAACTGCAATGTTGAAGGAGCAGTTGAAACCACAACGGAAGACTTTTGAAGCAGCGGTTCGGTGTCTGTTGCAAAGTGACATGCTTGATGACTCTCTACTTGTTTTGGATCTCATGCTCGGGACAGGGTATACCCTTGAGGAGGACTTATGCCATTGCGTGGTTAGTAAATTTTGTAATGAGACTCCACTTGTTGATACATACTTAGATGAGATTACGGAACAAAATTAATCCGAGTTGATATTGCATTACACTTCTCAAATTGGCCTGTATATGTGCTAGAAAGCCGCAATTCCTTGAATTTCTTGTTATCTGAACTTACTTGCTTTCACAGATTTCATGACTTTCACTCTTGCTCTCAATTTTGATCTGGACATGTAAATTTGATTGCCATTAATTACTAACAGAATTGTGAAATCCTAATGCTTTTAGCTATTGTTCTGTTTTAACATGTGAGTTACGAACTATGAAAATTTGCATAAAGAAAACTTGTACAGCTCTTGAGGTGTCAGTCAAGCTTATTTAGCAAAACTTGTTACTGGCTTGCCCTCCCTAAGTGTTCTCTCAGACAATTCCTTATGAGATTAGACCATGGACTCGAGTGTTAGAATAGTATACGTAAATATAACAATTTCATCTTCAAACTATGGATCGCATGTTTTCTCTTTTCTTTCTGCACATTTCATGAACGTCAATGGTCAAATTCCACGCTCCCTCTCCCCAGGTTTTGACTTGACTTTCAGGTTTCTGAAATTTAGTGGAAGGGATGAAGTTCGTCTAATGTTCGAGGTCTTATTTTCTAATTTTCTGGTTGAAAAACGTTGTGTGCAAGACTATGGAAATCCATGTTTGCGTGTAAAGAAGGGGAAGATCAGGACGACCTCACTTCCTTGTCTCGGCAGCATAATGACCCTAACCTTAAAAAGAGATTAGACATTCCGTTAAAAAGAACTTATCAATTTGTCTTTGACCTTCCATAATTAAAATTCATATTTTAGCCATTTGTAGAGAAAAAATTGCGACTTTTCTTTTCAAGAATGTAAGAGTGTTGCATAATTAGTAGCATGTAAAATATTTATAAGGCAAAAAAAAAAAAAAACGAACCTTAAGGTTGTAATTTATGTTCCATTAAAATTAACAAAATGCATAAAAAAAGAACATTTACACTCATTTGCTAGTTTTTAAATTTTAAAGAGTATTACAAAATTTTTAGTTTTGTTTTCTTTATAATATTCAAAGTTTAATCAAATTTAAGTCCCAAGTCCTTTAAAATTTTTCAAATTATTAAAAAAAGATCATTATAAGAAATTACAAATAATCGAATTGAATTTGTTATTTGATGGTTAAATATATAATTCCAAAACCAACTTTCCTAATTTAACTATAATATTCACTCATTCAAAATCATTATATTAATTTAGCTAATGTGTCTCATGACAGTGGCGGTAGCCTAAGATAGCAAGGGGGTGGCAGGGGGGACTATCGCCACCCTTGCTCAAATTTGAGAAGACTATTTTCGCTTAATTTTTATATCATTTTATAATTTTTAAATTAAATTTTTAAGTTTATAGAAATAATTTTATAATTGAATTTTTATATTTCTTTTGATTCGCCCTTTTAAAAATTAGTCAAAGTTTGCCACCGTCCCGTAACACTTATTATATATATGTGTATATATATATATATATACACGTATGTATGTATGCCGTAATAGAATTTTTATGTCTCTTTTTAACGTGAACATTCGGCAGGAAATTTAGTTCCGCGTCTCATGCAGGATACGTTCAACGTGATGTCCCATTCAATTCCTTTTTGGTTGCTAGCTGCTTAATTTTTACTTCTTTGAAGAATAATTTGACACAAAACATGATAACTATTAAAACTTTTGACTTAGTTCTGGTCATATGACGACTGCCTTAAATTAATTGTAGTTCAAAACCAACGTAATGTCTCACTCCTTCGCTGCATCTTCAATTACAATACGCAATTCTCGGATAATAAATGTACCTAAGCATAAGTTTGTGTGTTCCCCGTCAGTCTCCACGAAGGGTAAAGTGATCAAACCAGCCGTCGATAAGGAAAGTAAACCGCGTTACAAAGAGGAGGAACAAGTCGTATTAGTGTTACAAATTAATTATTTTTAATAAATTATTAATTGCACAAATTAATTTACATAATTATTGAATTCAACTCGCATCGATTAAAACAACAGATCACAAACCACATAGAAAGGACATTTGTATTTCTAAGATATAGCAATTTACATAGTTTTCTCTTTAAAAAGAGAGAGGTTAACAAATGAAAAAATTTGTAGTAAAAAAATGAAATAACATTTTAAAAAAAAAGTGGGTGATTATTAGTCTTGTATACTGAACTGTTAATCACCAAAATAAATGGCGTCCACTTGGAAAAAGGTTTCGTGTTTCTGATTCTGGAGCATGGAGTCTCGTCTCTTATTCACGAGATTCAGTCTTCGCTTGGGGTTGGGCAGCAGCAGCCACACCAAAAGGAACCACGAGACGAGGATAGGCACTGGGTCGAGGCAAAGCATTACCAGCGAAGTTCATTTCGTTAACAGTACTTGGACAGCCTGAACCACCACTTCCAGGAATGTAAGTGCAACCTGAAGACCCTGAACCTGGTACGGTACCTCTCTGAAGACTCTCCAGTGCAAGTTCTTTACGGATCAAGTAGTCTTCACTCAGTATTCTGCTAGCTTCGTATTTCTGAGCATGCATACAAAGCAAAACACAAGCTGCCAGCACGAGTATGTGTAGAGACCTCATGATGGTTTCTTCAAGGAAAAATATGAAGAGCTTCATGGAGGATGAAGAGGGTATTTATATTCGTAATCTCTGAGGCTTAGACTAAGTATTTTAATAGCTAAAAGATTTGGACTGTTGACTACAAGGCTTGTTCTTTGGTTTTTTGTTGAATAGGTCAACAAGGAAGAAAAAGAATGGCCATATATGTTTTTCTGCTGGGCTTGGATCCCAAGGTTTTGCATTTGACTTGGTTTTTTCTTGTGTAAACAATAAAAAACAAGATCTTTGTAACTGGAATAAGGAAATGATGCTAGTGTTTTGAACAATAAATTAATAGCTGTTTGATTGTTTCTTAATATCCATACAAGGTTCGGTTGTTTGGGAGATGAAATTCCAAGGTGATTTGGGTTTTAACTTGCGTCAGAGTTTTGAATGTTGGAGAAAGTAGATCACAATGTGCTTGTGAATTGTGATTTGTCAATGCTGACATTACAAACACAAGATAGGCAAATGCCAAATGATAGGGAGATGAAATCATCAAAGAAATCATCAATTAAGATTTTATATTACACGTGTTTTCCTTTTAGTTTAACTTCTTTTTGAAAATTTGAAAATTACAATAAATTAGTTGAATTTGATAATTATTTTAAAATGAATTAAACTTAGGGTTGGTAATGACTAGCCCTCAATTTTTTAAAAATAAAAACATCGAATAACGTATTGTTTTCATTAGGTCTAAGTTTGGGCTGCCCGAAGCCCAACTCTATAAGTAAATAAATTTAGTTATTTTTAAATATGGTTTTGCTTATACTAGTGGGCACAGGGCTATCAGCCATAAATAGCCCTCCCCTAATTAAACTCCATAAAATCAATAAATTAATCATAACGAATAAATACTTCATTAAAATAATAAATTATAAGCCGAAATAACAGAAGTTGACGTATGCGCAGACCCCATTACAAAGAAAAACTCCAGCGTGTAAGATCTCATCTCGCAACTTTGCAAGATGGAGAATTACTCACAAGTGTCAGACTTAAAAGTTATACCGTGCTTAGCCGATACTTTATGTGGTTGTAGTATGATACTTGATTGGTACAGATTAATACTAATTACCGTTTTAAATAAAATTTTAAATTTATAAAATAATCTCCAAGTTTTTTTAAATTGCAACATAATCTCTTAATATATTGTACTATATAATTTATAATTTTATATCAACCATATCTCTAAAAATAATAATAACAATTTATTTATTTATTTTTATTAATATTGCTTTTCACATGTATTAATGGCATAAGAATATGACAGTTAGCAAAATACCAAAAATCAACAAGGAGGAATGATTGAACTCATAGCTATCATATCGTTACAGGATGAGCGAGAGAAAGGAGTAGTGAGAAGGTGATCAAAGGGAAAATATCAGAGATGGATAAAAGTACTAGTGCAATACAATAAGTTACGGGTTGAAGAGTCTCATACGTCTAGGTACAGGGCTTTCTACGTATAAATAATAACTTCAATTAATATAAAAAATAATTTAATCATTATACAAATATAAAATTAAGGTTAATATAAAGTATTTAAAAATTTAAAATTTTATCATATAATAAATAATAATTATATGAAAACATCAAATAAAAATAATAATAAATATCTATGACTCACTAGCTATTACAATTTATAACAAGAGTTCATACTAGGGAAATAACCAACTAGAAGTGAAAACTGAAATAAAAATATTTATAATTATATTTATATTGCATATATAGAATTTAACATATACATGAAATATAAGGAAAATTAAAAAAGGAGGAGAAATAAAAACCTACCGCTCAAATCACATTGATGTAAGTTCTCATTGGATACAAAATCCTTATCATAAGAAAAACCTCATTATCACCAACATTCAAATTCATTGCACCAAATGACATGTCAATATTTTCTCATCGAAAATTATCTTCTAAGTCAATCTCATCTACCAAACTCGGTTCCTCAGAAACCTAATCCGCCAAAAGATCAATATGGTTAAGGTCAATTAGATCTATAAATCTACTTGGTCTATTAAGAGTACTAGTAAACAAATAAAATTAAATTATTAAGAAATGACAAGAAAATATATCTGGCTTAGTAATAATAATAACATACATTTCTCAAAGCTTTAAATTGTATTGAACAAAAACCAAGTCATTTAATGTTTTGTGCTCTAACCTATTCCTTTTCTTAGAATGAATAAATTCAAATGTACTTTAATTCCTTTCATACCCGTTGCACTCACAAATTGACTTAGAATTCAAATTGTAAACTTTTACAATTATGGAATACCACTTTTGAATTGATCTCACCAAGCAACTTTAAGACAAAAAAGTATCATTATAAATAAAATAAAGTGATGATTAATTTTCAACAAGTAACAAAAGTGAGAAAATATATACCTAAATTAAGTTTGTCTCTTTAACGAATGGCAATTGATATCCCAAAATTACCAGAAGCATCTATATAAATCTCCATTTGTAAGTTAAAGAGATCTTGTATCATCTTATGAGCAATAATTGTTGTAATAGTTAATATTATTCTCCTGTTAACTTCAACTTTCTTTGTAAAAGTTGTCTGAAATAGATACTAAGATTAAAAAATATCCCAGTTGTAAACAATAGAGTGTAAAGTTGCCTATCTCATTTCTCATTGATGATTGCAAGATAAGGTGTATATAAAAAGGACCTATTTTTCATATTGCCCTTAATTGTTTCCTTCACCCTCTCCATGACATCATAAAAATAACTAATTGTTGCCTTCCAATCACTATCAGTTAGATGAAGCACCCTCACCAAAGATTTACAAACTTAGATGACAAATTGACATTGAGACCAAAATTCATTATTTTAAAGTATAATTCTAAAAACCTCTAATCCAACATTAGATCTAATATGTTGAGATGTAACTCACTTATCATTTGTAAATATTTGTCTCAACTCCTTCTTCATTAGAATAAAACACTGAAGTAATAAGAAATTAGTTGTAAATCTTGTAATAACAGGACGACACTAATTCCTATCATTGGTGAAATTCTTTCTCATTAAATTCAAGATTCATGTACAATTGTAAATGAACTTGGTCACCTTTTTTGCTTTCTGCACAGCCTTACCAATAATAAGAAAATATGTAGCATTTCCTATATTTTCAACATCAGGTTAATGCAATGTACAACATCATAAAGAGTTTGATAAAATAGAATTATATTTGTTTTGCAATCTTCTTTCAGCTACTTTATTAGCAAAATCATTGTTAGTAATGAACTAAACAATATTTTTTGGTCCAACTTCAATCACAAGTTTATCAAATATTTGAAATATAGTATTAGTATTCCTAGCTACGTCAGATGCATAATTGGGCTTCAAAAATATTATCCCGTTTACATAATAATCTAATAATAATAATAATAATAATAGGCTCATGTCTTCTATTTACCAATCATCACACATGATTGAACACTCAAAAGTAGTATAAGCAATTCTTCTTTCATCTAAATAACTTTTTATTTCATAAATAGAATTAGTCAAAAGTTTACCTTTGTAGTCATCAATTAAATGAGCTTTGTATCTTAAACCATAAAAGGTAATAGCATCCACCATGAGCTGATAATAATAAAAGGTAATAGCATCCACCATGGGCTGATAATAATAAGATTGACCAACATTGAATGTTATACCTGAATCATATCACCATCTAGCCATTGTTACGTCCATATTATGAGCTGCTTTTCTAGATTGTAAGGTACTATAGATTGAAGGTTGAGCTCAGAGGTTGTTCATGGTGTAAAAATATTAGACTTGTTCATGGTGTAAAAATATTAGACATCTATCTTCTTCATTTCCTAATATCTGGTACAGTATTTCCTTCTTAATGGGTAGGAATACTACTACCTTCAACATACTCATTATAATCCTGAATACAAATAAAAGAACTTTCATTACTAATTTCGTTGTTCAATCTTTGCTTCTATCCTTCTCATGCTAATACTTTTCAAGCAAAGTCTTCACTTGTCATTTCGTACCATGACTCACTTTCTTACAAGGCTCCACATCACCCTTAATCCTAGCTAAATGCTTATTTAATCTGGTTATTCTCTCACTTTTCAAATGCTTGTTAAAATATAAATAAATATACGGTTCTTCATTCCAAGAACCAATCAAGCATGAGTCTAAGTTGAATCATTGAATTTTTCTATACCTGAAGTGACTGAATTATCAGGTGTATTTAAACTTCTTTCTATTTATCTTTAAAAAAATGAAGACATATATTAAATTAACTTAATAACTTCATATCAAAATCAAATTTTGTATAATAATAGGAAGAAATAGAGCAACAATAGTTTCTAAACAATCATATGATACATATGTATGCAAGTGACCTTCATAAACTTACATAAATGATTCTTTAAGAAAAATTGATAATTAAGCACATCGTACCCAACAAATTTTCATGTTTCTTAACCCAAACTTCAAATGTATACATTGATTGCTACACTTTCACAACTATAATCTATTTTGTATGATTATATAATTTAAACATAAAGTTACAATTCACAATTATAACCCATTTTGTGTAATTATATTATTCCACCATAGAGTCACAATTGTAACAATTTTGTATGATTACACAATTCAACTATTACTCACAACTATAACCTATTTTGCTGATTACATAATTTAACCATAAACTCATGTCACATCTATAACATAATTTGTGTGATTACATAATTCAACCATAAAGTCATAAATATGACTCTTTTGTATGATTATATGATTCAAACATAAACTCACATCTATAAACTATTTTGTATGATTACATAAATTTGTAACTACAACTCATCTTGTATGATTACATAATTTAACTATAAACTCATAATGTAACTCTTTTTTGTGATTATATATATCATAAACTCACATCTTTAACTTAATTTGTGTAATCACATAATTCAACCTAAATGAACTAACCTATTTTGTATATTACAAATCAATTTATAATATATAACCTAATTTATAATAAAAACCAACATTTAATTTATTATTTCTCAAATTTCAAATAATAACTCAAACTTCAATTTTATATTGAATGATTGAATCAACAATTTCTATAATCAAAACAACATAAATGGCAAAACACATTCAAATTTCAAATATTATAATTCTATATAGAATCCTCAATCTTATTCCTTAATTTCCAAAATTTAGGCAAAACAAGCACATCTATCCAATATTTCAATATCAAGCTATCCTCTACTTCCAAAATGCGAAGTCTAAACTCCAATACTTTTATTATTTATGACACAACTACAAGTCACTCACATACACAATAACTACCAACTCAATACTCAACACAACCCAAATCCACTAATCAATGTTTAAGCACACTACACACAGTTCAATTGTTCAAGGTTGATTTGCATTTTGCAACCATAAGACTTGAAGTTAGTAGTTCCACTTAGTGTCGATGAGGCTTTACTAGGATGGTATTGGTGACTCAATGAGGCAAGTTAGGCAACTGAGGGAGTGACTACAGAGAAGGACGGGAGGAGTGGTTGGCTGGTTGTTTGACTACGAGAGAGTGAGGTCGAGGGAACTGTGGTGAAGTTGAGATCACGAGAGAGAGTGAAGTAACTGTACAGATGAGAAAGGGTGAGGTGAGTCGATTGTGACCGAGACATAGGCAAATGCGGTCGTGTGGCATAGGCAAATGCAAAATTGCGATAGGTTGATCATTGAAAGTGAGAGCAGAGAAGTGAGATGAGAGATTGAGAGTGAGAGTGAGATGCTGAGAGTAGAGGAGCAGGCAGATGGGAGGGGAGTCAGATAAGTTTATGGTTAAATTTTTTAAAATTACAATTTAGTCTTTATTTTTTAAAAAAATTACAATTCAGTAAGCCAACTCTGTTCCAAAAGATCCTATCCACACAAATATTTGAGACCTAAAGAAATGTGTGAATAGGATCGTCTGAAACAGGATTATGGTTACAGAAGATTTTGTTCCTTTTTTGATCAATACATACAATACCCATAAATTTGGTCATGCTCTATGGATTCTCGTCAAACTAGCTACTTCCCCGATTCTTCATTCTACTCCCTCATCTCCTGCTTAACCTTCTGTAGCCCACTCTTCTTCTCCATCCCTGTTTACAACTAATCCTGCCTCAACCTCTGCTATTCCTCCTAAACCTTCTGCAATATCTGTCAGTGAATTTCAACATCTTAAAGGGGCTAGAAAGACCTGAAAATAGGTTGTGGGTGACAACTCTGATTCTTCCTTAATTTACAATCCACCTGTTGAGATTAAAGGGAAGCTAAAGGTGGCTCCCAGTCTAGATGTTTTGAAGGAAGGTGCTAGGACATGGGAAACTACTCTTGTTAGTTTTTTTAATGGATAAAAGGCATGCTTTTCCAGTGATGCAAGCATGGACCTAGAGAAACTGGAAAGGGAGAGGACTAATGGAAGTTATGCTAACTGAGGAGGATAATCTTTACCTTCTCCTCAAAATCAAAAGCTCAAAAGGTAATTGAAGAAGGCTCTTGGCACATCACTCAACTTCCTTTATTTCTTCAAAATTGACAACCAGCGATGGAATTAGAAAAAATTAGATTGAAAAATATTCCTGCATGGGTGAATATCTACAACATTCCTTTGGAGTGTTGGACAGCTAAGGGTCTGATTATGCTAGCTAGTTACTTGGGAAAACCAATACGTATGGATGAAAACACTGCAATGAGGAAAATTGTTGGATTTGTACGGTTATGTGTGACTATGGATATTTATAAGGAAATGAAAGAAAACATCCCTATCCTAAGGTTGGCAAATGAACATTCTCTCCGAGAGGATAAAGTTATAGTTACATACCAATAAAAACCTTCTCTAAAAGTACAAGGCAAGGAATGGAAACCTACAGAGAGAGTTTTCACTAGAGGAGACTATTGGGAGGTGATGGGTATGGAAAAGATTAATTCAGAAGACAACAAAGATTGGGAGGAAGCATAACAAGTTTCTAATAATCATGAAATGGTTCAGGTTGATAAGGATTCACCTAAAAATGGGGAGAGTATTCAAGAGGAAAACAGTCCAGATTCAGTTCAGCAAGAAGGAGTTCTTCTGAATTCATCAAGTGATTTAAATAATTTACTAAGGAATAAGAGGGAGAACGAAAAATTATTGAAATTAATCTAAGCAAGAGAGTCCATGATATCTAACAGAATGAGCAAAACCAACAGAAGGCTGAACTGCAGAATGAAGTTACTTAAGAGGAACGATTTGAACAAGTTATCTCTCAAAAAAATAGTAGGAGCAATAGGAAGGGCTCCAAAGGGAAAAGTAATCTCTTATGTACCTGATTGTT
This sequence comes from Erythroxylum longipes, assembly GCA_027563885.1. Classification (NCBI taxonomy): domain Eukaryota; kingdom Viridiplantae; phylum Streptophyta; class Magnoliopsida; order Malpighiales; family Erythroxylaceae; genus Erythroxylum; species Erythroxylum longipes. Next base: position 52,411,294 of record JAOQMS010000180.1, on the reverse strand, counting down.
TGGAATGTAAGAGGAATAAATAACCTTTCTAAGGTTAATGCGGTAAGGGATTTTGTTATAAAGGAGAAGCCGTTTTTATTTTGTCTAATGGAAACTGAGAAGCAAATCTGAATAAACTAAGTTGTTTAGGTAGCAAATGACAGTTTCTCACAAACCACCAATGTCATGCCTATGGAAGGATTATTATTGTTTATGATGGTGATCTTTTGGAAGTGAAGGTTATGAAAACCAATCAGCAACTTATCCACACAAAACTGACCTTCAAAATGGAAAACTCTTGTGCTTTAGCTACTTTTGTCTATGGTTTTAACACAGTGTTTCAAAGGAATGATCTTTGGAATTCTCTTCAAAGACTCAAGGCATCAGTTAGTGTTCCATGGTTAGTTAGTGGGGACTTTAACACCACTCTTTTCAGATCAGAGGCAGAAGGCAACTGTAACCTGCTCAACTAAACTTTTGATATGTTTGATTGTATACATGAGGTGGAACTAACAGATTTAAAATATAAAGGTCATAGGTTTACTTGCTCCAACAAACAAAGTTTTATTTGGCACATCAGGAAAAAGTTGGATAGGGCTATGGTTAATGTGGAATGGTTAAATACTTTCTCAGGAAGCACAACCAATTTTCTAGACCCAGGAATTTCCGATCATACCCCTATAAAGGTTGATAACTTATTTACAATTACCAGAATCCATCATCCATTCAGATTCAACAATTTTCTGGTTAGTATGGAAGGCTTTCAAGAAGCAATTATGAAGGGTTTGAAGTATGAGATCTATGGTTCTAAACAGTACAGTTGCTTGCATAAGCTTAAGATTATTAAATCGTAATTGAAGATTCTAAATTTAAAGAGAGGTCAAAACTCCTCAAAGGAGATAGATACAGCAAGAAACAAGCTTTCAGTAATTTAGAAATCTTTGGCAACTAACCCCATATATTGTACTCTAGCTATAGTTGAAAAGGAAGCCCTTAAGGCTTATTTGCAAATGGTGGATAATCAATTTTCATTATTGAAGTAGAGAGCCATAATTAATTGGAATAAGGATAGGGAAAAATGCACTAAGTTCTTATTTAATTCAATGTTAGCTCGAAGGAATGTAAACACAATCACTTCCATAAAAACCGAAGATGATGAGATTGTATATGGACAAGATGGAATTGCAAAGGAAGCCATGAATTTTTATAAAAATCTCTTAGGCTCAGATGGTTTCTCTGCAGGAATTGGAGTAGACCTTAGGCATTTTGTTACAGCTAAGATCCTTGAACACGAGGCTTCTTTGTTAATTAGACCAGTTACGAATCAGAAAATAGAAAAGGTGATTTTTAATATGAACGACTCTAAGGTTCCAGGACCAGATGGATTGAATGCGTTTCTATCAAAAAACTTGGAGAAGTTGGGGGGGATAGTCAAAGACGTTGTGCAGGAGTTATTACAAAATGGTGTCTTCCTTAAGGAGATCAACAAGACCTTTCTTTGTTTCGTCCCTGAGAATTCCAACTCGTCCACATAGAGTGAATTCAGACCTATATCTTGTACTGATTTCCTTTATAAGATCATCGCCAAGATTTTGGCAAATAGGCTGAAGCAAGTTCTACATCAAGGTGCTTTTATGAGTAGCAGGAATATTGAGGATAATATTCTTTTAGTGTAGGAGTTTTTAAAAGGGTACAATCACAGCAGAAGTCCTCATAACTGTACTATTAAGGTGGATCTACAAAATGCTTTTGATAGTGTGAATTGGAGGTTTCTGCTACAAACTATGGAGGTTATGAAATTTCCCCGTAGGTTTGTAAAGTGGATTCAAGAATTCATCGCTACTGCCTCCTATGGAATTTTGATTAATGAAAACGCCACAAAGATGTTTAAAGGCAAAAAAGGAATTAGACAAGGAGATTCTCTTTCTCCTTACCTATTCCTGATTTGCATGGAGGTTCTTACACTAATGTTGAAGCACAATACTTTTAATGACCCCAGATTCAGATACCATTCCAAATGTAGGAAACTTTCTCCAACTACCTTATGTTTTGTAGATGATCTTATTCTCTTAAGTAAGGCTAATGTTCATTAAGTTCTCCTACTGATGAGTACCCTCAACACTTTTAAGGAGATGTTTTGACTGAGTATCAATCTTCACAAAAGTTATTTCATTCTCTTCAAAAGTGCTACTCACATTTTAGATTCTTTGTCACTAGATACAGGTATGGAAATCAAAGATCCTCCTCTTCTATATCTGGGCATTCCTATCTCATCCAGGAGGCTAACATATTGTGAATTTATCCCTTTAATAAAAAAATTCAGAAAAGATTGGGGTCTTGGACTAATAGAGCCCTGTCTTGTGGAGGAAAACTTCAGCTTCTGAAGTCGGTAATTATGTTAATACAAACTTATTGGTGTTCCTACTTATTCCTCTCCAAAGGACTTATTAAAACTATTGAAAAGCTGATGAAGCAATTTCTATAGGAGAAAGAAAATGGTGAGAAAGGAATTGTAAAAGTAAGTTGGAAGCATATCTGTCAACCGAAAGAGGCAGGTGGGTTAAGTTTGGAGTCAATTAGCAAGAAAAACAACTTATGACTAAGAGAATTTGAAGAATCCTAACTGATAAAGAATCTTTGCGGATCAAATTGATTCACATATATATATATTAAAGTGTGAGAGTCTTTGGGCTTTACGAATTAAAGATAGATACCCTTGGTTCTTGAACTAAATTCTCATATTGAGGGAAGAAGTTCAGTCAAATAGGGGCAGGGGAAAGAATTTCTTTATGGTATGATAACTGGACAAGTCAAGGGGCTTTAATTCATAATCAACTGGCAAAATCTTTATTGAGGAGGTTCCCTAAAAGAGCTAAGCTCCATGAAATAATTAGAAATGACAATTTGATGCTATCCTTGGAGAAAATTAGACTTTTGCTCATTCCACAATATAGAACCCTCAAGGAGAATGATATATACTTATGACATGGGATTCTTATTTCAGAAATTACTATAATGGCTGAGGGATGAGGCAGTTACAAGAACAGGATGGTATTCCTTGATTTGGAGCAAGATTCTTAGACCAAATGCAAGTTTTTTGTTTTGACTAGCTATGTTGAACAGATTCAACACTTTGGATAAGCTGAAATTCCTATCCTCTTTTAAGATTTGTATTCTTTGCAGCCTAGAGGATGAAACTAAGGATCATCTCTTCTTCGAGTGTTTTTTCTTTAAGGATGTTTGGGCTAAAATTTTTAATCTATGTGGTCCTGGTTTTAATTATTGCAAACTTATGGATATATTACTGGAGATATCTCATTTGCATATCTCTAAATTTGATAGGGATATTTTCATGGTCGCAGCTACATGTAATCAAGCAGTTTGGAATGATAGGAATAACATGAGGTTTAAAGAGAGATCTAACTCCCTACTCTCTCTTATAGAACTCTCTATCGCTAACATTAGGGAACAATTGATTACAAATCAGTTAGACTAGTAAAAACCACATAGTCTCCACTGTAGAGTCGTGCCTCCAGAGTGTCTTCTTCCTCCTTCCCAAATCATGAAAGTGTATGAAGCTTTAAGAAAGAAGAGAGTCGTTATACCTTAATCGCTAAATGTCATTGCACTTTTCAAGTTGAGTACGCATACCTGAGTTGAGATCTCTCTTTGTGCGGAAAACCAAGCAGTATAAACTCAATGTCATCATCGCAGAGCCACACTTCCAAAGAGTCATCTTCCTCCTTCCCAAATTGAGTGGTCTCATGCAGCTTCAAGAAACGAGTCGTTATACCCTAATTGCCGAACGTTTTTACACATTTTCCCTTGTCCCAACTGGGTGCTTAGTGTACCTACTTGTTTTATCTCACGTGAGAGAGGCCTTCTTCAAAGATGTACACTTTTATTTTTTCTTTAATGAAAATTTTAAATTCTCAAAAAAAAAAAAAAATTCAGTTTCCAAGAGATTCTGGTGGAATTCGGATTCCACAGGGATCACTACTAAACCTAGACTTTAAGACAGTCCAGACTATGGTGCAACAAGTTAATAAAAAGAAATACAACAATCAAGACTATCGGGAAATAATAATTAGAAACTCATCATGACCTTAAATTAACAGAAAGATTGGAAGCAATGAAAAGGGGGAAGCACTCTTTACAAAATGGTTTCTTATGAAAAGATTACAACCTCACTCCAACGCTAAGACCCAGCAATTTCCTCAAATTTCATTATTACAAAGGGCAATGACTCACTCATTCGGAGACCATGTCCCTCCTATGGAATCCCTTCAATGTCCATTTGAAGGCCGAAATACAGTATTATAGCCATTGACACCACATGCCAGATTTGAGTACTCAGGACCGTAGTACGGGGAGCCATCGCCATCCAGATTCCTCATTCCTACTAGAGAAAGGTCTGAACCAGCTAATTGCCACTGGCTTTGAATCAAACCATCCATCTGCCCATTTGCGCAAGTTAGCGGACTTGCCTGCTGAACATATTCCCTTGCTGCATCAAAATGAGGTCCCGAAGAGTTGTAACGATGCTGAAACCCACCTTCATGATAACTCCTTGTACGCTCAAACCGGCAAGAGCGGTTGGGTGAGGTACCCATGCTACTTGACAAGCCTATGTCGGAAGGGAAAGAATACTGTCGATGTAAGATGTGTTGTCCATCGTTCGGAGACTGAAGACCTCTATTTGCTGCAACTTCCTTCCCATGTGCGTGCTCGTCATCAAGTAACTCATTGATAATATCAAGATGTGGGAATTCATCTGTCACCATACCTTGAGTCTGACGACCAGATGTACAGGCAGGTAACTCCGTAGAGAAAAGCTCCCGAGATCCACTGCTTACTGGTGGGTACAACTCAAGGTTTTTAATCCCATTCCCAAGAATCGAAGGGTCACAATGCAAGCTTCTAGAAGTATCCCTTTGAGAATTTTCCATCCAATGGGGTCCATTCTGTAAAATATCCCTAGCTACCACGCCAAAAGGAAAGCCAGATTGTACAGAGTTCAGCTCCACCCTTTCAGAGCTCTGGGGTAGAAAGATCCTGGGAGATACTATAGTGGATGACTGTGTGGGAACTGGGGACAGGTTCACTCCAGAGCTTGAAAGGATGGTATGAGGAAAACTGGTAGAACTTGTACCAACAGCAGTACCCATTATCGCATTTCGATAGGATTGAGGGACATAACTTTGAGTAGCTTGTGATGGTTCAGGCCCAAGTCGCCCGGTAGCACTTACTGAACGAGCAAGCAATGGGGTGGGCTGAACCATGGAAGCAACTGGAGCAGTGGGTCTGGGTGCAGGCACTAAAGGAGCACTAGAAGGCCTTGACATCACAGGCACTTGCTGGGGTATTGGTTTTTCACACGGCTTCAGGGTCGATGCATTATGGGGGTCAGCATTAATCACAACTACACTCTTGGGGGAGGTAATCGAGGTTGCTGCTTTATCACCCTGCTGTGGGCAATTTGAAATTCCTTTCTTACTTTGAGCAGAATCAACAATACCCAAACTCTTGTCTTCTGACTTCAATTGAGTAGGAGGACTTCTGGGCAAGCTTCTTGGAGATGGCAATACAGCTGTTGTCTTCTCTTTGGAGGATCTTTCCACATCAACCAGATAATTGGTGCTTAGTTTCTTGCGAGGTGAAATGCTGTCACCTTCCTGTATCATGAAAACAGAGATGCAATATGAGGGACGAAAGATTATCAACATAAAGCAGCATAAATTTAGTCACAGAAAAGCTTTCAAGATTCAACTATAAATGCTGGTAAGACAACAGGGAGTAAGAAAAAGAATGATGCAGGAACTCATTTGCTGAAATACTTGCGAGGTCTTCACTCCGAGTTTATAACAACAAAAAATAAAATGAAGTTTCAACAAAAAATTTCAAATCAGATTCGTGTTCTAATACAACAATAACAATACTACTCGTTAGAAATCCTGCTAACATGCGAGATCTAGAGAGGTCTAGCATTATGTAATTTTACCCCTAACTAACAGAGAAGAAAGGGCAAACTTAGTACATAAGGCTCTCCAATTTGCGAGAGTTATCAATCGTACACAGCTTTTCCTTTGTATTTTACAAAGAGGCTATTTGTATAACTCGAACCCATGACCTTCCGATCATAAAGGAGTAACTTTACTAGTTGCTCCAAGGCTCGCCCTTAAATTCGTGTTCTAATACAGGAACTCAATTACAGATCATAAAACTCCAAGCAAAAGTTTAACTACCAACAATTACAGTTCACTCATGGATGCAAATAAAGATGTTGGATAGTAGCAAAGCAAGTTTAAGGAACCAAGACATCTAATGTAAGACTATTATATAACCACTAGATAACAAAATGGGAGCTAAAAGAAGATTATGTTCATCAAATAATATCAATTTGAATTCAAAATGCAATCTAAATAAGTAAAAATCTGAAATAAAGATAGAAAACTTGTTCCAACTCCACCTGCTGAACTACATGCTGCTCAGAAGTGATCACAACAACAGATTCGGGCTCACATTCATTATTGCTGCTACTTCCAGCACCACCATTGTGGTCTCCAGTATCTGCTGCAAGCCTGGAACGGTGATTTTCAATTTCCGTTGTCCAACTCCCATGGCCTGTTGCCTTACCCCGTTGACCCTTCCCTCTACAGAAATCAAGTGCACAATAAATGTCATAAAAGTACAGACGTTAAGAGAGAATCAAACGCAATACATTCACAACTTTACCTGCTAGGCAATCTTTCATTTTTGCAATTGGAATTACAGTTTCCCTTACAGGGACCATTCATAACTACTGAAGGAACTGAATCTGTCGAACATGTGGAGGAACTATCATCCATTGCTGAGGCATTTCTTTTTTCAGTCAAACCATTTGCTATGGAAGTCAACCCACTAACTTCACTGATACAGGCTTCTGTTGGACGATGAACTTCTGAAGTGTCAGTATCCCAATTAACAGGACTTGAATCTCTGTCTTCTGAATCAGGCTGCAGCACTTCAGTAACACCATCCATGGAATCAGAAACATCTGATATGTCTTCCTGAACATCAAGCTTTTCCACCACAGGATGTAATTCCTCCACAACGGAGTCATCTTTCTCCTTATTGGTGTTTTTGTCTTGGTGCTTTTCCGGTAAAATTACAACTCGCTTTTCATCCCTTCCTTTATCCTTTCCTTTGCGATTGTTTCGTTTCTGTTTGGCCTGTACTTTGTAGGTAAGTATCAGTACTTGAGCATGGTAAAATATACTAAAATCTCACTTATAACATCCACTTCTGCTTCCCTTACATCCAAGCCCCCATCCCAATGATACCAGAAAACAAGGAAAAAAAAAAGGAGAAAAGTTTGCTCCAATTTAGTCCCCTGTTAAGTATTAGATATGAAAAAGTGCTAGGGGTCATCTTGAACAGGTAAACAAAATATACTTATTACATATTAGAATACCAAGAAAACAAAGATTGCATTATTGTGGATTCAGTACCCCAGTTACATTCTAGACTTGTATAATTTCCTGCACCTGAATTTAAGGACACAGCACTCCAAGCCTTCAGTTTTCAATGGAAAATAGATAAGATATATACCTGCTTTTTCTTTGATTTCTTGTCCCTTTCCAAAGCCCCACGTTTAGATTTCTGTTCACTTTCAGCCAGCCATGCAGCCTCTTCTTCACGAATTAGCTCTTCTTGCCTCTTCAAAGCAACTGCTTCCTGGTAGGCAACTTCAATTTTTTGGCTACATGCAAAGGAAAATAATTAAGCCATTTACATAGGAACTAAAATATTCTGCAAGAACATACAGTCCACAGACATGCTTCCAGAAACAGAGTACTGGTAGTACCCCTAACACATTAACGAAATTGATCGATTTTGAAGGCTAACTGTTCCCATATGTCTCGAAGATCCTTGTTAAAGATGTTCATTATTCCATTATCCACAGTGATGGATGAAATAAACCAAACTAACATTCTAGATAATGAACGTATTCATGAAGATATACTAGGTTAAAAGAAGTATAAACCTACAGTATTGAAAACCCTGCATATTAGACCTCAAATTTCCAATTTGCACAAGACTCACAACTTATATTGATTCAAAAAGAAAAATTATAGGGATAAATGGTCCTAAATACTTTCACAACACCCGATAATAGGTCTGACAATAAAGTATTGCAGTAGCAGCTATTAGAAATAGCATTTAAGGATTATATATTACTTGAAGATATGTGAAAGGACAAATATTTCCACTGTCCTACGACCCAATTCTGTAAGACGTCTTTCATCGCGCTCAACAGAATCTTTGTTGAACTCTTCTCCAGAATTTCCTTCCTGCATTTTTTGAGGCATGATAAGCTTCATCAATACATTTACAATGTATTTGTATGAGAAAAGAGTGTAAAGGGGTCCAATCTAACTATTACAGTATTTCATAAGCATGTGCTTTCTTTAACCTAACCAGCAGGCATTCCCGAAGAGACTTCAAACCACACAAGCATTTAGTTTCTAAGTTTTGTCTACAAATATTGCCACTTGATTATCCAAATACAGTTTAACACCATATATAAACATTAACATCAGGAATTAAAACTACAGTAAAAGTTGACAATTAAGGGTAATATAAAGAGGACTAGTAATTGAAGATGTGAAAATTCTGAAACATATGTGCAGGCTACTTCGAGTCTCCCACAGCCAAAGCCACAATCTGCATATATATGCTAAAAATATACTGCAAAAGAAGCCCTAATAATGCAACAACAAAGAAGAACGAAGAAGAAATCCTATAACAATAAAAGCTCATCAAAGGAAAAAAAAAAGAAAAAAAGAAAAACATCAAGAGCAACAGAAGTCAAGAGTTCTAAGCGCAATATAATTAGATTGTTTTCACCATTGAAAGCTGGCAAAGGAATTGCAGTAACTGTGGATTTCATAAAAAGGACAGTGACTCTCTTCTATTTGCATCAGCTGCCAATAAGAGCAGTACGAAACTCATAGAGAAGTAAATTGGCATGAATGTCACTGCCAGAAACCAAACGCATTCCAACACCACCTGAGCTGAAACTATCAGTATCACAGTACTATAAGAGCCCAGTTGGTAACAGTCAACTGGAGAAATACAATCCAGTTTGACAACTTTTTTTTCTTTCAATTCTTCTTCTCATTAAGCATCCAGAGTCAAACAGCAAAGTATAATGAACCACAAAAAACAGCCGAAATTCACAAGAAAAAATTCCAGGAGATTCCAGACTAAGCAATAAAAGCTTAGACCTAAGCATAAGACCGAATGCCATGGAGATGGATGTTTCAATTATTATACAGCTAAAATTTGTACAAAAAAATTGTCAGAACAAAGATTATGAAGAGAAAGCAAGAAGAGAAGTCACACCTACATCTGTAGCTAAAGGTTCATCATAAAATAATGACACAGTAAGCAACCCACCTTTGTACGATTCTGGGGACCCTTCTCATCTTTGGGAGGTAATGGTTCCATGGCAGCCCTCTCAAGCAGCAGCAGCACATCATCAACCAATACAAACATATCTTTTTCAACACAAATCATTGGTGGAGTCATTTCCTCATTGTCAAACAACTTTAACCTATTTTTCTTGCTCTTTGTTTGGCCTTCAAGAGCCTTCAAACCACTATATAAGGAGTCCATTACTAAAGTAGATGTCACTTCCTTCTCTATAAAGAAATGCTTTACAACTACTTTCAAAATTACATCTGTTTTCTCCCTAGACATACGGCGTCGAGTATTTTGATCCATTCCCAACCAGAATGCGCAAAAACTGAAAAGATATATTAAAAAAAAATCAAAACCAAAGAAGAATTAGACTTGAAATTACAAAATTACAGTCATCATAGTTATTGATTAAGAAAATCAAACTTGGATAAGTTTTGCATTAAGTTTTCCATGAACAAGTTACAAGACAAAGTAAAATTCTCAAAATATTGTCACATCACTCCATATAATCTCATAAAGCAATAAACAAAGCACTACGAACCATCATCTACTGACAGTAATATGGCAAGGGTAACTCAGAAATAAGAACAGACATTTTGAATTGCTAACAAATTTAGAGATAAAACATCAAGTACCTTGACCACCTATTTTTGTCCTCTATCAACCTCCCAAGTTTGCCTCGCCTCTCTTCGACAAAACGTCGACAAGTCAACTCTACATTTGTCAAATATACTCTAACAAGTTCTCTCCTATAATGGCAATCAAGACACCGGAAAGGCCTATGGGCTTTCTCTCTGCAGAAAAAAATAAACAAGGTGAGGATCAATTGTCATAATGGAAAACAACTATATCCTTTTCAAGCAGAAGAGTGATCCATTCAATCTATTTTGGTGATCCATTCAATCATATTAGGATCAAAATAGAAATCACCAACATCCAATCCCAAACACCAGTCTTAAATGCATAAACAAAAGCAATATTACATTACTTCATTTTGTACTACCATGTGATTAAAGAAAAATGACAAAATATGAACAATAAAAGAACATCCACCAAATTCCACAGCATTCATGACCTGGTGGTAGACACAATTCATCGTAGAGATATGCATTTTCTTTCTTTATTAAAACTCGATAAGAGGAAAAATATTCCATCATTTGGCTTTATATCTAGAACGGACCCCATGGATAAATCCCTAAGAGGAAATTTCAGTTAAATAGTACAATATATAAACACAATAAAAAGTAACTTAAAGGCTGTAAATTACCTAATTACTTGCACTTGAGCCTTAATAATCAGTGTATCAGCAGCATCTAAGAACCCATCTGAAACTTTTGATAGCTCCATAAACTTTTTCCATCCCCAGTCATGCTCCTTCTTCCAGAATCGATGTAATGTGTCTGCAGAACTTGGGCTTAGTCGAAAACACATGGTTCACTTAATTAGGCAAAGACGCCAAAAGCCAATCAACTAACCAGAATATTTTGATTTTTTGGGATCTTTATTCACGACTGCGATGGTAAACTGGGCAAAGTGACTCCAACCTGTGTCACAATTGAAAATAAAGGAAAGAGTAACCACAGCAGAAAAGCAGCTAGAATAGTTATTATTAACAAAACAATGTTAATATGGTTAATACTGCCAAAACCTGGAAGAAGTTTGTCGTGGTTGGCAACACAGAGGAACAAAGATAGATGATTGCAAACATCACAGCCTTGTGGATAGATTAATATGTACCTGCCACATAAAGAAATGTTTAAACCCAAACTAGTAATAGAGTGAGTGATTCAGCACATCCAAGTATGTATGGATGCCATATGAACGTACCAATCTCTAATAAACCACATTGCTCAACCAAGGAATTAAAACATAATTTCATGGTATTCCTTTAGCTAATTTTTATTCAAAGTTGAAATTTGATCACCATCTAGAATGGATTATTGAAATCAGGACATATTGAAGCACTCTTTGTGTTTGAAGAAGTCATAGATAAGAATAAGTTTGTTAGGAACACCATGATGATTGCTGGTCCTGCCACATCTCTTTTGAGTAAAGAAGGGAGCAGCTAGTGTCGAAGGAGAGAGACACAGGATAAGAGGATATCACATACATACATACACAAATATATGTATATATATGTATACAAAAACATAATTGAGAAATAATCTTTTTTCTAAGAAGAAATATCCATCCTAAAAACCATTGAAACAAACAATTATACAGATCATCATTGTTCTAATAAGAAATTTGAAACAGAAACTTATTCCCAAAACAAGTTGCAAAACAGACCCTTTGAAGTAAATTTTCGATGAAAAGGAATAAATAAATGACGACACAAATTAACATAAAATGCTGAATACTTGTTGATAGCATCCTATAAAGAAGCATTTGATTGTGAAATGCCCTTTTCCCTAGATAAAAATAATTCAAAGTTTTCACAATGAAAAGTATCCCAAGATTTGTGTATCCAATTTTAGTCAAAGCAGACAACATGTTTGTTTGCAGGCATACAATACACAAAATATATGAGAAGTCAACACATGTATAGCAACATACCATTTGTAACCGCCAACCTCAAATGCACTGCTGCGGAGCTCTCTTTTGTTAATCTGTGAAAACTTTTCTATCTTCCAGGTGTATTTTCCATACAACTGAGAGGGTTTGGGCCCTGCAAATTACAAAAATTAGATTGCAGAATAATTAATCCCTAACCTTAAGTAAAGAAGAGAAAAAACTAGAAGTAATTACATAAACTAGTAGCAGACTTCAGCACCAAAAGCACCTAATTGACTTTAACCCTAGAGCATCTTTCATTGTATCATCTATTAGTGCATCTACTCATTCTTAATGTCTTAATCTCCACATTTTTTGTCAACACTGAATATGTATGTATGTAAATATATATGGCAATAGCAATTCCTCCCTCCCTTTTCAACCAAAAAGAAAAGGAAACAGGAAGAAGAAAAACATGTTAAACAGGTGACCAGGCATTAAAACATTGAAGCATGGATACATCGAAACCAACTTCATGAATGATTTGTAATAATTGGTAGAGAGAGTTATCAGACGATCAGATAATCTTAACCACAATCACAAAGCAATTATTTGACTTTAGACATCAAAAACATGGTTCCACTAGCTCACCATAATAGTTCTATACATCATAAACATCAAAGTTTACAGAAGATATTACGCTCAAATAGCATATAACTTTATCTGCTCACCAATTTTTATACAAGGTTGAGATCTACATAACTTTAAAGACGTTAAAATTATTTTAACTTGCTCACCAGGGCACAACTACACATCTTATAAAACAACAAATGCAGAAAATATTTTTAACCAATAACATACTTCTTTTATCATTCCGCCATCAGTTGTTTATGCATTTGGTTCATGCAAATGATTGGATAGAAGAGAAGCACAGAGAAAAACATGACTAAAAGTAAACTTCACTTTCTACTAACTGTTTATCTCCATTTGCTTGCAATAAGCAAAAGACAAAGATACTACTTATTAGTGTTAATAACTTGCAAAACCATCATAATTGTCTTTATGACTTTCACATAACTGGGTTCAATTTATGGGTCTCAAGGATGAAGTGTAATTGCTCATTAAGTTTGCAATGACATATTTTCACTTAAATCAGATTATTAACTAGTCACTGAAAGAATCATGAATAGTATGTCTTGCATTAGAAATCAATTGTAGTTACATCTTCCTGGAAATACTCCCATTTATTGGCTGAATTCCTTAACGTTCATCTCTAGATTCCCTCAGAAAGAAGTTCTACAAGAAAGTAAAATTTTTTGCCTAAATGGATGACCTTCTCCTCACACATAGAAAGGACAAAAAGCATGAGGAATTTTTTTTTAATATATCCCATTATCGAGCCATTTACTCAAAACGGTATTGTACTGATTGGATCTCCTTCAAAACATCTTCACTCCTTTCCTAAATTCAAGTATTGCATGCATTCTTCTAATATTGCACCTTGAAGAAAACAAAGCATTTTCATGACCTAGAGAATTGGCTGTTAACATATAAAAGGATAAAATAAAAAATTGAAAGATAGACCAGAATATACCTCCATCATCATCATCATCATCATCATCATCAGTGTCCCAATAAGGAGGTGAAGTTGATGGAGTTCCATTTTCAACCTGCTCAGAAGACCGCCATTCGGCCAATGCTTCACCAGATTGACAACGCTGCCCACTCGAAAACCCCTCCGCAGACCTTGCAACTCCGGTTTCCTCGCTCACAACCCCAGCCATTTCCCACTCTAAATACTCCTTCCCCCTAAGAAGCCTTCTACTGCAGTGACTATATAATAAAACCCTGCGTTAGGAATTTCGTAAGCATGTAAGTAAAACAACAAATTTTCTTCAACGTCTATTTGGCATCAAAAGCAACAGTAGTTATAATATAGCTTTTATCGAAGGGGAATATTCAAAAAAAGAATTTACACTAAATTGAAATTCAAGCCAAAGCTTTGCCTCGATACTTGAATTCACAAAACAATAGAATCAAAACACAACAGATTTACCTCAAGCCTCCCGCAAATTTATCCAGATAAAAACAAGAGCTCAACAATAGGAACACTCGGGTACAAAAACCCACAACCTAAAAACCAATTAAAATTAAACCCCAAAACCCAAAATACGAATTCAATACTCAAGGTTAAAAAAATTGAAGAAATTAAGGTTGAACATAATAACGAAAGACAAAATCATCTTCACGCGCCCAATTGCATTAAACACACGTTGAATAGAATCGTTTGACAACTGATACAAGCAACTTAAGATCGAACACAAAACCCCGATCAAAACCAAACCTCACCGAAGAACGAAGAGACGAGAAATTACGAAACAATTAGAAAAAAAAAATCAAGGTCAATGGACACAAAAGTGCACAGATCGAACGAAGATGTAAACCTGAGCTTTATCAAATGGGGGTTATGGGCAAGTGTTCTGAGATTCTAGAGAGAGAACGAGAGGGTGAAAGAGAGAAGATAGAGAGAGGAAGAAGTCCGAGGAGCAGCAAAAAAAGAAAAAAGAAAAGACCAAAGGCGGAGCCCAAAATCAGAAATTTATTAATTTTTTACAATTTATTTATTGCCGTTATTTAGATTTTAATCGGATTTCTTTTACTCTTTCTATTAGGGTTTTTTTCCTTTTTTCTTTTGTTTTGGTTATGTACTAATTACTAATGAATAATTACTAAGAGGGGGAAGACTCGTGCTTATCCAAATTAAAATAATTATAATTTTTATAATTATTAGAGAATACTCGGAATAATTTAAAATAAAAATAAAAATATATAAATAGTATATCTATTCGTTATTAATATTAAGATATGATATAAAACGTTACAAATTTAATGAAATTATTTCGTTTTTGGAATTTTTATTTGATTGGACACACCCATTGTGTGATCTATTTTTCTTAATGTTTTCTTTTTTATTTTTAGGAATATTTAAATAAGCAAAATTTTTAGGGTTTCTGTGTAGTGATGTAACAATGGTCAATGGGTGGTGAGCTATTGGATAAATGGGCTTTTTAGGGACTGATTTCGTAGGCTTGTGTTGTTGGGTTTGATCCCATCATAGTTTCAGAGATGGGCTTTCCTAGTTTTTTCTGTTTGAGAAGGTACCAACAAACAATAGGTCTTACTTGTGATTAGTAGTCCTTTGATCTTTCAGACCTTCCAAGTTGGAAATTTATTCTTCTACCCTGTTATATTAAATTTTATTTACTTATTAATACGAATCTTTTATTTCAATTAATCAATTTCTATTTTGTTTTAATAAATCTTATTCAAATTTCAATAAATTTCATTCATATATTTATATAAAAATTATATAAATATGTTGGACTAAATTAAATAGTACAGAATTAAAACACCCTATCCAAATTAGATACTCCAGCCGAGACTTGGAGGCCTGGGAATCGGATTTTCAATTTGTTGCAAAAAGGAGTAGGTACTTCCGAGGGAAAATACAGATATAGTAAGCATATGTTTAACATGCTTTTGTTCTTTATTAATCTCAATAGTAAGCATATGTTTTAACATGTTTTTGTTCTTTATTAATCTCAAAATGGGTTTTCAAAAAACAGATATAAATTCGATCAGCAAGATACATATTATAAATTTCTTCAGATACAATTAAACTCCAAACCAAATAATTTGGCTTAGCCTATTTCGGGAACAATTTTGCAAAGGATGCTGATTTTTTGTAATTTTTAATATTTTAAAAACAGAAGTTAAATATGTAAGGAAAGATATTTAAGGCTTAAAAAGTTCAACTAATATTAAATTGTTATAAAAACAATTAAAAATTAAATAAAATTAAAGAATTTAAAATATGATTACATTTTTTTTACAATTTGAAATTTATTTTAAAAATTATTAAATAAAAAATAATTAATTAATTTTAATTTATATAAAATTATTAATTAATAAAAATTGATCATTTAATTAATAAATTAATCATTCTTTAATAATAAGAATTATTAAGATATAAATCAAACTAAAAAATTAAACGGTTCAAAATGTTTACTATTAAACTAATTGAAACAAATAATTATTATTGGTAATTTCGAATGATATGACAAAAGTGGCTTGCTGGCCATCTTTTGATGTGGATAATATTTACATTTAAAACATCATTATTAATATAGAAATTTTCATTTATTCTCACTTTATATAAGCTGTAAATAAGTTTCGAATGTCAAACTTCTTAATTAGTGGGCTCTTCATAACTCTAGTTAATATTATGAAGAAACTTTCATAATTAGGGCAGCATAGATTTCAAACTATATTCAATTGAAAATTTTTATAGTATATGCCTTCTCATACATAAAAATGATGTCTCCACATCCTAAAATCAACTTTGCTATGACTGATTAACAAAAGTCAACTACTAAAATTAAAATTCTCAAAAGATTAGTGTGATTGTCAACTACTAAAAGTCAAATTCTCAAGTTACAGGAGCTTACGTGTAAGAAACTTTATAAACATAGGATTCTATGAAGATATGTTCAGATAATAAAGGAATTTGTGCTACTTTTACATCTGTTAGATCCAAAATACCTCATGAGGAAAACCGTAGAAGGAACAGGGGCATGCATAAACTCATTTTAGGATAAACTTATGAATGTGGCTCCACAAATAGTTGAGAACATGACGGATATGAAAATAAAGCTATTACAGAAACCATGTCAAGGTTTAGAGAGCTAGGCTGCTCATTTTACTTGAAACGTAAAGTTTCTAGGTGGGAAGTTTGAAACATAAGTTCAAAGGCTGCATAAGCATGCAATGTAAGTTGCCTACTTGCAAAACATGTCATATAACAAAAGGACTGAAGTATAGATTGAAAACCAACTAAAGCACTTATCAGGAACGCCATGAAGAAAAATTAAACATGTTGAAATCCAGTTGTTGACAATAAGGAAGAAAATTGGTTCTGAAAATTGATTGTGAAAGGTTCAATGCATAGCACGGGTCAGGTGTGGGAGGTTAAGAGCTTGAGCCATCTCAGAATTTACCATAAGAAACTCAATCAACAAGAAGCAGTGACCGAAGACTTATTTTCTTATCCAAGTCATTTCAAACATTTACTGTCCAAATTAGCGGTGGTACTTGGCAGCTAAATGTAAGATGAAAAACAAAGCCAGTAACATCTGACTCTGCCCATAACATGGGAACAAAGGAAATTCTGGCGATGAAAGAATCTAAACACAGTCAAACATCAATGAAAATACACATCAAACTATAAAGCCATGCCTCGACTCTCATCCACTTCCACACTGATTGGCTTCCAGCACTAGTAGCCTGCAAGATGAACATTTGTTATTTACATTTCAATCACTTGTGTTCGCTTCTCTTTTCTCGCCAGCATCCTAGTGTGAATTTCAGCACAAAATCTAAGGATCTAGACTTTACTCACATCTGAAAGAAGGCCTACACGAGGAGAATGTCAAGAGTTACCACATTATACAAATCCTACACTTCACTCAGCAAGTTAAACTTCCCAATTTAAAGATTTCTTCACAAAGTATCTGAAATAGGTAGAGCTGAACCACATCATACTAACAATATACATGTGTGTGTGTGTGTGTGTGTGTGTGTGTAACCCGTACATTCAAAAGTCGAAATGACCAAGAGATTGTAAAGTTTCAAAATATTAAGCAGACTGCCAATTCAGAATTGTCACATTAAACAAGCTGTTCACGTGACAGTTGTTTATTGGTTAGTTGTAAAAGAAACAAAAATTAGTACATGGAGATTACAAATCGAATATGGTAATAAAGAACTAAGCAGATTCTCTACAAACTTGTGTGTAGCCTTACACCTAAGTATGATTGCATTGATCACCTGTTTTACAGATTTGCAGGGACATTGAATACATGGAGTCATCCTTTTCATTGAAAACAAGGATAGGAATTGATTTACATGTCCTCAAAGATGTGGAGAAGCTAATATCCTTATTCTCCTAAATGGGAATCTATGTGATCAAGTAGGTCAAAACAGTTAACTGAAAATTTGAATTGCACGAGTAAGCTCAAGACGGTAGCGACATTTTAAGATGATAATATTCCAAAGCAAATAAAAAATGAATAGAATATTGCAAGACTCAATCAAAACCTACCTTATAGGAAATAGCAAAGGAAGCAATCGATTTTATTCAGATTCAGCAGCTGCTGCATCTACCTTGGGACCTTAATAAAGAAAAGAAAAGAGAATGAGGAATTACCAAAAGCAATTATGTTTGGTAGTAGAAAAAGAGGGATAATAATACCGTGAAGAGATAGAGGGCGATGGTCCTTGCCCCAGCCGATGCCTCGAGTGGATTCGAGGTACTGGTGAACCAGATGCCGGCACTTCTGCAGATGGTTCACTCCTTCGATGCGATAGCACCAGCGCAGCCTCTCCCTCAAGATCTTGGCTTTCTCGATATCGATCCACTTCTCTCGTACCAAGTGCTCCCTCATCTCCAGCATCGCCACTGGGTCCTTGTATGGGTTCGCCGGATCGAAGTCATCCGGCGGCGTTTCGTCGAACTCTGCCACTCCCTTCTTCCTCCCCATTTACCCACCTTAGAACTCTAACAGTGCAATCACTTTGTGTATAGTCGAATGAATGGAGACATAAGGGTTAGAATAAAAGGCCAAATTTCTTTTTAGAATTTTGCTTGGGCCTAGGCCCAACTAAAATCTATATCTGGGCCAGACTAATACATGACTTTTAACAACACATTCTCTCATTTAAATTGAATTTAAGGTATAGGGCATAAATCTCTCTTATATTTTTAGAATTTTTTTTTAAAAATTGTTCTTTAAAATTCTTTAAAAAATAATTTTAGTTTTTAATTTTTTAAAAATAAGTGACAAATGGTAATAGAAATAAATGACACGTGGCATTAAGATTTATTAACAAGTGACTTGGAAAATTGAGTAATAAATAGACTGATTATTAATAATCATGTGGTAGCTTAAGTAAATATCCAAGTAGCAAAATTCTTTATGTGGTAAGTGTCATGACACATGTCATGACACCCACCAAGCTTTTAAACCCACGATATTTTCATCTTTGCAAAACCTTCTTCATTTATCTTTCACTTTTGCTAAATGCTGTTATTTTCTTCTTTTTTCTTTCTTCATTCACGAGACTAACTCTCACCCTCACCACGTTGAGCTTTGCTATCATCCAACACCTTGCTAGTTCAACAAAATTCGATTGTCATCATCTTGTTACTAGAAAACTTAATCTTTCCTTCTTGAAAGATGATGGTCGTGTAAACATGAAAAGCTAGGGTTATTTGATGTTTTGAAGAAGCTTGGAGTTAAACAAGTAAGTAAGATCTAGTTCTTCATGACTTTATTAAGTGAAACATATATGATGATAGTTTAGAGATAAAATGATCATAAAAATGGTGTTGAAAGTGTGCTGGAACGTTGATGAACAAATGTATGAATTTGTGTTCTGTTTTTGTGTAAAAGATCAATAATAGTTATGAGTTGTTATATGAATGATTTGAGTTGGGATTTGAAGTTTAGTTGATGATAAATTCATGATAAAGATAGGTGTTAATGAAGTGTTTTCAAATATGGAAAAAATAGAATTGCGTGTATGATGGTATAAAGTGAATGGTAATGAAGCAAATGAGTAGATTTTTGTGGGATTTAATGTAACTAATATGGTAGTTAGATTAGCATCAAATGAGGTTGCATAAATGAACATGAACTCTGGAAAATTTGAATTGTTAGTGATGTTTCTAAGTAGGTAAAATTCATGGAGAATTGGGGAAGAATGGATAGTACATGATTGTGACACTCATCCCACGACCGTGGTCAGATGCACTAGATTTTGTCACGATCGTAGGAAGGTCCACCACGATTATGGGCAAGGCTCTGAGGTGATAATTTCAGTTTTGTGTAATTGTTGAACCAACTGAGAAAAAAATCACTCTGAATTGGTGTATTTGGACTTGATCAAGACTTGAAATGAACCTAGTTTGATGTTGAATAGTTGATTAAAGTATTGGATATGTTTAGGTTGTTAATTAAGGTTATAACATAAAAATGGATTGTTGATATCAATGAATCAAAATCTGGAAATTTATGAGAGTTATAAGAATGAAAGCGTTTTTATGATTGTAAATGTGATCCAAAGGATATTAGCAAGGTATACTAAGTATGGAAGAATGTGAAGTAAGACATGGAAGGGTTGTCGTGGGAGAGCTTTGGTGAAGACGTCGGCAAGCTGATCGATGGAGGACACCAGAAGGAGATGAACAACGCCAGATTTTACCTTTTCACGGACGAGATGACAGTCAAGTTCGATATGCTTCGTCCGTTCATGGAAGATGGGGTTCTCGGCGATATAGATTGCAAATCGATTGTCACAATAGATATACGCCGGGCTCGGGTGTGAGATCGCAAGGTTGCGGAGAAGGAAAGAAAGCCACTGGAGCTCACAGGTGGTCGTGGCTAGAGCCTGGTATTCAGCTTCCGCAGAGTTGTGAGAGACGGTGGCCTGTTTTTTTTACTTCTACGAAACCAAGGAGTCACCAAGAAAAATACAGTACCCAGTTAGGGATTTGTGGGAGTCCTGACAACTACCCTAGTCGGAGTCGGAAAAAGCTCGCAGGGTAAGAGGGGAATCACCTCGACACAAAAGGCCTTGTCTAGGCGAACCTTTGAGGTAGCGAAGGATTCGATGAGCGGCTTGCATGTGAGAGACCGACGGCTGGGACATGAACTGCGAGAGCTGCTGGACGGTAAAGCAAATGTTCAGTCGCATTGTGGTTAGGTAAAGTAATTTACCGATTAAGCATATGTAGCCTGTAGTGTCCAGAAGGGGCTGGCCCTCCGATGATAATCTAATATTCGTAGTCATTAGTGTTGAAACAGGTTTTGAGTTGAGGAAGCCGGTGTCACGAAGCAAATCAAGGGTGTATTTGTGCTGGCAAAGATTTATCCCGGAAGAACAATGTGTGAGCTCGAGACTAAGAAAGTATGTAGTAAGGCCGAGGTCCTTGATTTTGAAGGCATCGTCCAGAAAATGGTTGGTGGATTGGATGAGCCGGAATGAGTTGCTAGAGAGTAGAACGTCGTCTACATATACCAGAAGGATGATGAAGTCACCATGATGCTTCTTGGTGAACATGAAGTGATCAGAATGGGACTGAAGGAAGCCATGAGAGAGCAGAACAGTGGTAAGCTTGGAGTGCCATTGCCGACTTGCCTGTTTTAGGCCATAGAGGTTTTTCCGAAGGTGACAGACCATGTCAGGGTGAGGTAACCTCAAACCATCAGGTGGTATCATGTAAACTTCCCCATTTAAATCTCTATGTAAAAATGCATTGTTTAATGCTAATCCTGACCTCCAATCCTTGAGATTATTTGGATGTCTCTATTGAGACTCTGTCTTCGACAGAGTTTGACAATTAAGATTGCTTTGGAAGTGTTCATAATTGAATGTGGATCGGGAAAAATAAGTGTACTTAACAAAAATATCGAATGCCAGACTTAGATCTGACGAAAATGTGAAAGTGACTATGCATAATAAATGAAAGTGATTGATTGAATATAATGTGAATTGATGCATCTCATTATATTGAAATGCATGATTAGATAAAGGAGTTGTGACCGGAGTGACCAGTGAAAAAGAGCTTAAAACTCATAAATGCGCAATAAGAGTCACAAGCTCAATATTAAAATGATTTCGGTATCCACAATGGATATGGGAGCAGTTGTGAATGAGTTCGGTATCCACAACAGATACGAAACAGTTAAAAAAGCGCTCAGTCGCAACAAAATAACAATGAAAGTGAGTCACATGTGCATTTGGATTTGCATTTATACACATACATATATTATGTGAAAGATAACGTGAAATTTCTGAATTGTGATGTTATGAATGATTGAGAAAATGATCGGATTATTATGAAATGTGTGATGTTTATGATGTATAATTGAGATGCAGTATATTGTGAAATTGAATGTGTAGTGTCCTTGTGATTTGATATGAGTGAACACATTGAAGATAGTTCACTCACTGAATTCGCAATACTCATCAAAATTGCAAATGTTGATTTTTAGCTATGAGGGAGACATAGTTCCTAATGCAAACTAGTAGAAGTCTAGTTCTGTCGATTTTGGACTCAAAAATGGCTCAAAGGTCGGTCAACTGATACTGAGGAGTTTAGATAGAATGTTTTTGTATAGTTCCTCATTTCATGTAGAATGTTGTAAAAGAGTAGTAAACTCTTATATGTTTTTGATATTGTATATATATGGATTTTGTAGTAAAATGTTACAATGTAAATTATGTTTATAAATGAAATGGGAATGTCTGATCTTTTAAATATTTGTGTTATGTATGATGCCATATAAGTGAATGTGATTGCTTTAACATACCTCCTTCATAAGGTATGTTCTCGAATGACCTAAGGATGTTCGGGTGGTGCGTTACAGATGTAAATTATAAAAAAAAGATTCCATTTATAAGATTGTGAACTTTATATAAATATAAGAATTTATTAAATGAATCTAAGTTCCATACCTATATTTGCCTTTAATACTTATGCAAGATCATCTTGCTACCTTTATATCTTGCTGCAGATTATGTTGCTAAGTGATTTTTATAATCCATTTATATACATGACTGATTATTGCTCCTCCCATGCTTGAATCAAAGAGACACCAGTTTATTAAATATTGAGGAGATAATATTTGAATCTTCAAATCTGGCCATTCATTGCAAAGTTGTACATTGCTTCAATTACCCCGAAATTTCATATTCCCAACAAGTCACTATTTAGAAATAAAAAAATTAGATAAATATTCATAATTTAAAAATTAAAATATGTAAAGAGAAGATGCCTTCATTTCCTTAGTCTCGGACGTTACTCAATATATTATTCTTTTGTGTTGACCAGTCACAATATTGGATGATATGTTCGAGAAGATCCTGAAAAAATAAAAAACATTAATCAATTAATAATCGTAAAATATATAATAATTTCTATATAATATTTAACAATAATTAATTGTAACATTTCAAATTAACTTATTATAAGAAAAAAATTCAAAATCAACAAATTATAAAAACAGAGAATTATGATTAAAGTCAATGTTGAAATGTGATTATTTATGTGATAATTTTACATTATAATTATCTCATAATGCTCAAAAAAATAATATTAATTTTAAGGCATAAAAGAATTGTTGATACAAATGGTTGTTTAAAAGTAACGAGCGGGTTGAGATGTCTACGAATTGATTTATGCGATTTGACTTATTTATATAGAATTTAGTGTATGGTTTAACAGGGATAAAGCATCCAGTACATGTAATATTGATTTGTGTGGTTTTTTATGTACACTAAAATATTTAATTATGTGATTCAACTTATTTTTGTACAATATAGTGTGTGGTTTAACAGGGATAATGCATCCACTATATGTTATATTGATTTATGCGACTTGTTTATGTACAATGTGGCATCTGGTTTGAGGGGAATAAATGATTTTAAACTTATATAAAATAATTTTTATGTAAATTATAAAAAATGATTCCATTTATAAGGTTATGAACATTCTAAAAATATAAGAGTTTATTAAATGAATGGAAGTTCCATAATTTTATATGCCTCGAGTCCTTATGTCAGCTCATCTTACCACCTTTATATCTTGCTACAGATTCTGTTGCTAAGTGATTTTTTGTAATCAATTTATATACGTGACTAATTATCACTCCTCTCCGGCTTAAATGAAAAGGACATCATTTTATCAAATATTGAGGAGATTCTATTTGAATCTTTGAATCTCTTTTTCATTGCATTATTGTACATTGTTTAAATTATTTTCCGAAATTGCATTTGCCCAACAATTCATTATTTATAAATAAAAAAGTATTTATAATATAAAAATTAAAATAGGTAAAAACAAGATATCTTTATTTTCTTGGTCTCGAACTTTACTCAATATAATATTCTTTTGTGTTGACCAGTCATAATATTGGATTATATGATCAGGAAGATCATGAAATAATAAGAAAATAATAGATCAATTGATAACGATAAAACAATATATTAACTTTATTTAATATTTAATGAAAATTAATTTTAACATTTCAAATTAACTTATGATAAGAAAATTTTTTGAAAATCAACAAATTATAAAGATAAAAAAATTATGATTAAAGTCATTATTAAAATGTGATTATTTATGTGATAATTTTACATTATAATCAACTCATAATACTCAAAATAAAATAATAATAATTTTAACGGAGAAAAAAACTATTATACAAATGGTCGTTTAAAACTAAAAAAGGGTTGAGATGTCTACGAATTGATTTATGCGATTTGGCTTGCTTTTGTACAATGTAGTGTGTGGTTTAACAGAGATAAAGCATCAACTGCATGTTATATTGATTTATATGGCTTGTTTATGTACAGTAAAATATTGAACTATGCAATTTGGGTAGTGTATGTATAATGTAGCGTGTGGTTTAACAGGGATAAAGCATCCACTGTATGTTATATTGATTTATGCGGCTTGTTTGTATACAATAGAGTGTGTGGTTTGAAAGGAATAAATTATTTTAAATTTTATATAAAATAATTTTCGATGTAAATTATAAAAGATGATTCCATTTATAAGATTATGAACTTTTTAAAAATATAGAGTTTATTAAATAAATGTAATTTCCATACCATTACTTGCCTCGAGTGCTTATCCTAAATCATCTTGCCACCTTTATATCTCGTTGTAGATTTTGTTCCTAAATGATTTTTTTCATCCATCTATATACGTGACTGATTTTCGCTCCTCCCATGCTTGAATCAAAGGGACACCAGTTTATCAAATTTTGACGGGATAATATTTGAATCTTCAAATATGTTTCTTTCGTTGCAATGCTGGACATTGTTTCAATTACCGCAAAAATTGCATATGCCCAGCAATTCCCTTTTTATAAATAAAAATAAATTAGATAATAAATAAAAATAAATTAGATAAGTACATAAAACAAGATAACTTCATTTCTTTGGTCTCAAACTTCATTTAATATAATATTCTTTTGTCTTAACCAATGACAACATTAGATGATATGATCAGAAAGATCCTAAAAAATAATCAATCGATTAATTACCTTAAAATAATATATTAATTTTATATAATATTTAACAAAAATTAATTGTAACATTTCATATTGGCTTATTATAACAAAAAAGTTTAAAAAATCAACAAATTATCAAAATAGAAAATTAGGATTAAAGAAATGTGATTATTTATATGATAATTTTACATTATAATCACCTAAAAATACACAAAATAAAATAATAATAAAATTAATCCATAAAAGAATTGTTGATACAAATGGTCGTTTAAAAGTAACAGTGGGTTGAAATGTCCACAAATTGATTTATGGGATTCGACTTATTTACGTACAGTATAATGTGTGGTTTAATAGTGATAAAACATCAACTGTATGTTATACGATTTATGCGGCTTGTTTATGTAGAGTAAAATATTGTTTTATGTGATTTGACTTGTTTATATACAATGTAATGTGTGGTTTAACAGGGATAAAGCATTCACTATATGATTATATTGATTTATACAGCTTCTTTATGTATAATAAAATTTTGATTTATGTGAAAAATATTTATTTTGTTTATATACAATGTAGTGTGTAGATTAACAGGGAAAAACAATTTTAAATTTCTTATAAAATAATATTTGAAGTAAATTATAAAAAATGATTTCATTTATAAGATTATGAACTTTGTAAAAATATAAGAATTTATTAAATAAATGTAAGTTCTGTATCATTATTTGCCTTTACTACTTATGTTAGATCATCTTGCCACTTTTATATCTGGCTGTAAATAATGTTGCTAAGTGATATTTTGTAATCCATCTATATATGTGACTGATTATCGCTTCCCCATGCTTAAATAAAAGGAACATAGTTTATCAAATCTTGAGGGGATAATATTTGAATCTTTGAGTCTGTTCCTTTCATTGCAATGTTGTACATTACTTTAATTGCCCCGAAATTACATATACCCAACAAGTTACTATTTAAAAATATTAATAAATTAGACAAGTATTTATCATGTAAAAATTAAAAGACGTAAAAATAAGAGACCTTCGTTTATTTGGTCTTGGTGTTCACTTAAAATAATATTCTTTTGTGTTGACCAGTCACACTATTGGATTTTATGATCAGGAAGATTCTGAAAAAATAAGCAAATAATTAATCAATTAATAACGTAAAATAATATATCATCTTTATATAATATTTAATAAAAATTAATTTTAATATTTCAAATTAACTTATGGTTAAAGTCATTGTTGAAATGGTAATTATTTATGTGATAATTTTACATTATAATCACCTTATAATACTTAAAAGAAAGTAATAATAATAAATTTAATGCATAAAAGAGTTGTTGATACAAATGATCATTTAAAAGTAACTATGGGTTGAGATGTCCACGAATTGATTTATTCGATTTGGCTTGTTTATGTACAATGTAGTGTGTGGTTTAACATGTTAGAATATTTAATGACCCATGTGACTTATAATTTGAGTCCCATGAAGCGTATTAAATAAGGATCTCAAATGGGTCAAAGACTCTTTCCCTCTCTCTTTTCAAATGAACTAACATGATGGTTGGTAAAAGTATACATAAGTTTTAAAAACTTATGAAAGGTTATCTTAACCATTGAGAAAACCAATTTACAGACAACAAAAGGCGAAGAGGGAATAAAACTATCAAGAACATCTAACAATATGGAATCGGGTTTGTCTTTATATGTTATTGTTCATCGATCCATGAAAATATTTATCAAATGGTATTAGAGCTTGTGTTGCATGGTTTGGTTTCGTATATGACATGTTGTTTTCTATATTGTATGGCATGACTTGCAAACTTTTCCCATGTTGTTCCAAAATTGTTTTTCGGTGTTAATGCATATATGGCACCTGTTGTTGAATTGGTTGAATAACAATGGTTTTAGAAATTGTTAGAGATCGGAAACAATACAACTTGTATTTACGGTTGTTGAAAAGAAACGAAACTCAAACATCTGATTTTGTTCTTCACTTCTCGTAAATGTCTTGATGATTTTGGCATGGAAATTTACGTTTTAAGTTTCCCCGCTTGTAAAAGACATGTTTCTGGTGTAGAGTGAGATTATGAAACCATAGAAAGAGAAATGAAAGGTTGGGCATGAAAAGGTTATAACGTTGGGAAGAGATGTTCATGGCTTTACGATTTGGGATGGCTTGTGGTTTGACACAAACCCATGAAAAGAACGAAACAAACAACAACAAAAAAAAACCACGAAAACATGCAGAAAACGAGTCTGCGTCGTAAGGAAGAAGATGGGGCGCGTGTATGGACTTTAACCCTAAGTAATTTCGGGTTATATTATGCAACTTTAATCATTAAGTAATTGGTACTACTGTCGCCTGCAACCAAATTCAAAAGAAATTACTTACGTTAATACAAATGAATGTAGTAGTGGTAAGTGGATATCGTTCCCACGAGGAATTTTTAACGGTAAAGGTTA
>JAOQMS010000180.1:52325474-52356138 GCA_027563885.1 Erythroxylum longipes | reverse complement strand
ATACATTTCAGAACTCTATGCTAACAAGGACTTATCTATAAGGCCCATCCGTTCAACATGGCCAATAAATGTTTTGGGCCGTAAACCTTTAGTTAAAGGATCCGCTATCGTTAGAGTTGTACCAATATGCTCAATTGACACTTTATGTTTTTGCACTTCTTCTTTTACAGACAAGTACTTCAAATCCATTTGTTTTGTACCATTGGAATACTTATCATTCTTAGAGAAGAAAACAACTGCAGAATTATCACAATAAATTTTTAACGGTCTTGCATTACTGTCGACAAGACCAAGACCTAAGATAAAATTCCGCAACCACAATCCATGAATCGTAGCCTCAAAGCACGCTACAAATTCAGCCTCCATAGTGGAAGTAACAATGACGGATTGCTTTCCACTTTTCCATGAAATTGCTCCTCCAACTAATAGGAACATATAACCGAATGTAGATTTTCATGAGTCTACACAACCGACATAGTCTGAATCCAAGTAACCTATCACTTCGAGATGGGTTGATTTTCTATATGTGAGCATATAGTCCTTGGTGCCTTATAAGTATCTAAGGACTTTCTTTGCAGCTTTCCAGTGATCTATTCCAAGATTGTTTTGATATCGGCCGAGCATTCCAACAACAAAACTGATATTTGGCCGAGTGCATCTTCGAGCATACATTAAGCTCCCAACTACTGACGCATAAGGAATAGACTCCATTTCCTTACGTTCCAAATCGTTTTGTGGACATTGCATTTGACTAAATTTGTCCCCTTTCTGAATTAAAACTATCCCTACGGAGCACTTTTCTATTTTAAATCTTTCTAATATTTTCTCGATATAACGTTTCTAAGACAATCCTAACAATCCTTGTGATCTATCACGGAAGAGTTCTATTCTAATCACATAGGATGCCTCACCCATATCTTTCATTTCGAAATTATTAGAAAGAAAATTCTTGACATCATGTAAAAAAACCATACTATTCGCAGCAAGCAGGATATCGTCAACATATAGGACTAAAATAATGAACTTGCTCCCACTGACCTTCATATAGATACACCGATCAACAGTGTTCTCTACAAAACCGTAAGACATGATGGTATCATTTTTCACTAACCTCTGTACTCTTTCTTTAGATATATGACCTAATCTTTTATGTCACAAAAAAGCAGAACATTCATTTTGTGCACTACGTTTACTTCCTATAATATAGTCAACATGAAACAAAGATGTAGCAAAATCAACATCAAGATTGAAACGATATAGGCAATTAATTAAAGTACCAGAACTATAATAGTACTTGTGTTTATACAATGAAAAAACATTGTTTCCAATCTTAAATTGAAATCCTACAACATCTAACTTTCCAACATAAACTAAATTTCTAGCACATTCAGGAACATAAAGACACTTTTCTAGATCCAGGTAATAGCCAGTGTCCAAGATCAATTTGTACGTCTCAATGCCCTCTATCCGTGCCTTCATTCTGTTCCTCATATATAAGAACTTTTCAGCTCCGTTTATGGTTTGGAATGAAAGGAATTCCTGTTGAACATGTGACACATGAGTAGTTGCACCAGAATCTAACCACCAGGTATTATTAGGCACTTCAATAAGATTTGATTCAAAACATACTGAGATATAGTATGTACCTTTCTTTTTGAACCAAGCCTTTCTTTTAGGACAATCCTTTTTGAAGTGACCAGGCTTCTTGCAGAAGTGGCAGCTCTTGTCTTTATGGATTCGGCCCTCATTAATTTTACTGAGAGCTTTGTCCTTATCTTTGCCTTTATTTCTTGGTTTGTGCTTACTGCTACTAGCTCCTTGATGAAATGTGAGATGAACGAAGTGCTCCTTCATTTTCTTCAATCTCTCTTTGAACCAACATGGCCTTAATTTCTTGAAGGTTCCATTTTTCTTTAACGGTGTTATAATTCACCTGGAACTGGCCAACTCTAGAGGAAGGGAGTTGATAATAAACTGTACTAGAAAAGACTCACTCACATCCATACTCATAGATTTCAGCTTTGCATCTTGGTTTGACATATGGATTACATGGTCATGAATGGACTACGACCAGCCAAACTTCTTGGTCGTCAGCTCACTCATTAAAGTCCCTACTATGGACTTGTCAGTTATATCAAATTAGGAGTATTCTTTAAGTTTCAATATGAACTCCTTTACATTGTCTGTTTTAGACATTGACGGCTTTACATTTTTTGCGATCATCATTCGCATCAAATTCAATCTCAGCCTATTAGACCGTTCCCAAGCCTCATAATAAGACTTGTCAGCTTCAGAACTGGTCTCAGTTATAACTGTGGGCTTTACTTCTGAAACTGTGGCCAAGTCTAAATCCATTATACTCAGTTAGAACTGGATTTGTTCGGACCAATTCGCATAATTCAAACCATTAAATTTGATTAAGCCATTTCTTAAAGCGAACAAATTAGTAGATGTTGCAAATACAACATATAGCCCACGCATTAATGCTTTGAGTATACCTAAATGGATTCAAACTAATATTAAACTGTGATTATCATTTAAATTCTCCTTTGGGTGATATTTAAATACATAGTTGTAACCTATCATGATGCAAATATATATAATTTATTATAATAGACAATCGATCATATTTTAGTCAACGTGTATGTTATATTTGGATATACAATCATATTAACCAAATATGATGATAAAGTCCCTTTAATATCATTAATTATAAGCAATGGTTCACCTTTGGGTGACCTCTTAGCGTTATAATTAATAATCTCAATTGTTCAGTTCAACCTTTATGTCATTTTAATAGCATCATCTCAATATGAACGATTGAAAAAATTCACAATTAAATGTTTAAATTTTCAAACTAGGCCACTTTGGTGACTAACAAGCTTTCCATGCAATAAACATGTAATTTGACATTTATTGTACATGCCAAAATTTAGGTGAAAGTATATATAAGTTTTAGAAACTTATGAAATGTTATCTTAAACATTGAGAAAGACAATTTACAGACAACAAAAGGCAGAAAGGGAATAAAACTATTAAGAACATCTAACAATATGGAATCAGGTTTGCCTTTATATGTTATTGTTCATCGATCCATGAAAATATTTATCATAACAGGCATAGGGCATTCCCTGTTTGTAATATTGACTTATGCAACTTGCTCATGTACAGTAAAATATTTACTAATGCGATTCTGCTTGTTTATGTACAATGTATGGTGTGGTTTAAAAGAGATAAAGCATCCAATGTATGTTAAATTTATTTATGCGTCTTGTTTATGTACAATGTAGTGTGTGGTTTGAGAGGAATAAATGATTTTAAATTTTATATAAAATAATATTCAAGCTAAATTATAAAAAATGATTATATTTATAACATTATGAACTTTCTAAAAATATAATAATTTATTAAATGAATACAAGTTCCATATATTTATTTGCCTCGAGTACTTATGCCAAATCATCTTGCCATCTTTGTATCTCGTTGGAGATTTTGTTCCTAAGTAATTATTTGTAATCCATATATATATATATATATTTAGTTGATTATCGCTCCTCCCATGCTTAAATCAAAGAAACACCAGTTTATCAATCTTAGAGGGGATAATATTTGAATATTCAGATATATTTCTTTCATTACAATGTTGTACACTGCGTCATTTACCCTGAAATTGCATATACCCAACAAGTCACTATTTATAAATAAAAATAAATTAGATAAGTATTTATAATGAAAAAAATTAAAATACGTAAAAACAAGATACCTTCGTTTCCTTGGTTCAGTCTTTACTCAATATTATATTCTTTTGTATTGACCAGTCACAATATTGGATGATATGATCAAAAAGATCCTGAAAAAGATTAAAAAATTAATTGCAACATTTCAAATTAACTTATTATAAGAAAAAGTTTTGAAAATCAACAAATTACAAAAACAGAAAATTATGATTAAAGTCGTTTTTGAATTGTGATTATTTAAGTGATAATTTTACATTATAATCAACTCATAATAGTTAGAACAAAATAATAATAAATTTAATGCATAAAAGAACTGTTGATACAAATGGTCGATTAAAAGTAACAATAGGTTGAGTTGTCAATAAATTGATTTATGTGACCCGACTTGTTTATGTGCAATGTAGTGTGTGGTTTAATAGGGATAAAGTATTCATTGTATGTTATATTGATTTATGCAGCGTATTTATTTACAATAAAATGTTAACTTATACAATTCGATTTGTTTCTGTACAATTAGTGTGTGGTTTAACATGGATAAAGCATCCACGGTATGTTATATAGATTTATGGGCTTGTTTATGTAAAGTAAAATATTGATTTATGCATAAAATATTTATTTGTGCGATTCGACTTGTTGATGTACAATGTTGTGTGTGTTTTAACAGGGAAAAACGATGTTAAATTCTTTATAAAATAATATTAGATGTAAATTACAAAAAATGATTTCATTTATTAGATTATGAACTTTCTAAAAATATAAAAATTTATTAAATGAATGTAACTTCCATACCTTTATTTGCCTCTAAGTACTTATGTCAGTTTCTCTTGCAACCTTTATGTCGTTGCAAATTTTGTTGCTAAGTGATTTTTTGTAATTCATCTATATACGTGATTGATTATCGCTCCTCTTATGTTTAAATCAAAGGTCGAGAGTTTACCAAATCTTGAGGAGATAATATTTGAATATTCAATTTTGTTTCTTTCATTGCAATATTGTATATTGCTTCATTTACCCCCAAAATTGCATATGCTTAAAAAGCCACTTTTTATAAATAAAAATAAATTAGATAAGTATTTATAATGTAAAAATTAAAATACATAAAAACAAGATACTTTTATTTTCTTTGTCTTGGACTTCACTCAATGTTGTATTCTTTTGTGTTGACCATGATTACGAAGATCCTGAAAAAATAAAAAATATTTAGTCAATTAATTACCTTAAAATAATATATTAATTTCTATATAATATTTTTATAAAAATTAATTGTAATATTTCAACTTAACTTATTATAAGAAAAAAGTTTTGAAAATCAACAAATTATAAAAATAAAAATTATAATTAAATTTATTGTTGAAATGTGATTTTTTATATGATAATTTTAAATTATCACTGAATGTTATATTGATTTATACGGCTTGTTTATGTACAGTAAAATATTGATTTATGCGATTCGGCTAGTTTATGTGCAATGTGGTGTGTGGTTTAAAAGGATAAAGCATCCACTGTATGTTATCTTGATTTATGCGGCTTGTTTATGTACAGTAAGATATTGACTTATGAAATTCGGCTAGTTTATATACAATATAGTGTGTGATTTAATACGGATAAAGCATCAATTGTATATTATATTGATTTATGTGGCTTGTTTTTGTACAATAAAATATTGATTTAAATGCTTCGGCATGTTTATGTTCAATGTAGTGTGTGGTTTAACAGGGATAATGCATAATTCAATATTTTACTGTACATAAACGAGCTGCATAAATCAATGTAACATGTTGTGGTTGCTTTATCCCTTTTAAACCACACACTATATTATACATAAACAAGTCAAATTGCATTAATCAATATTTAACTATACATAAACTAGCCACATAAATCAATATAACATACGACGGTGTATGATTTATCAATGTTAAACTACAGACACGACACCGTACATAAACAGGTTAAATTGCATAAATCAATATTTCACTGCACATAAGCAAGACGCATACATCAATATAACATGCAATCAATGCTTTTTCCCTGTTAAATTACACACCACATCATACATAAACAAGCCGAAGTGTATAAATAATAAATCAATTCGTCGATATCTCAACCCACTGTTACTTTTAAACGATTATCTGTATGAATCATTCCTTTATGCTTTATTTTTTTTATTTTTTTAGTACTACGAGGTGATTATAACAGAAAATTATCACATAAATAATCATATTTTAAAAATAAGTTTAATCATAATTTTCTATTTTTATAATTTGTTGATTTTCAAAACTTTTTTCTTATAATAAGTTAATTTGAAATATTAGAATTAATTTTTATTAAATATTATATAAAAATTAAGATATTATGTTAAAGTAATTAATCGATTAATTATTTTTTATTTTTTTAAGATCTTCCTGATAATATCATCCAATATTGTGAGTGGTTAACACAATATATAAATACGACCACCAGACACAATCCAAGACAGTCTCATCAATCCTTAGACATAACTAAGTTTACTATCGTCTCGCTTTTATCCATTGCAAATTATTAACATGATCTTTTCTATTTAGTTATTTAGGACATTTACATTTCTTGAAATAAAATTTTTATCATATGACTTGAAAAAATTGCAATATGTCTTCTCTACAATGAACTACAAAACTAACAATGTTTTTTTCTTGAGATTAATTAAGCCATACATAGAACTTACCTGATATATTTGGCATCTAAAGAACCTCCTTTAAAGGTTTTTGTAGTCTAAGAAGTCTGTAAAGAAGCCTACAATCTACAATTGCAATATGTATGGACATGTTATTGCATAGATGACCCATGGATCAAAAGCTTTTTCGGATATGATATAATGTAAGAACTTAATGTTTTTTTAGAGTATTTTATTTTGAAAATTATAATTTGATAATATTTAAAGATGTATATGTTTTTATTTCTAAGACAATTTATTAAACATCTAGTAAGTGTAATCACTTTTCTATCTAATAGGCTTACCTCAAAGAATGTTTCCGAAAGATTTATTGACACATATCAAAGAACCAAATGCATTTAATGTTAAATGCCTAAAATTTATAGTACCTTATAATTGTAATTTTCATAACCTCATGATATACCAAA
Source organism: Erythroxylum longipes (assembly GCA_027563885.1). Taxonomy (NCBI): domain Eukaryota; kingdom Viridiplantae; phylum Streptophyta; class Magnoliopsida; order Malpighiales; family Erythroxylaceae; genus Erythroxylum; species Erythroxylum longipes. Next base: position 52,349,284 of record JAOQMS010000180.1, on the reverse strand, counting down.
GTAATACTTGGATTTAAGGTTTAAAGCTATCAAGGTAGCATAAAATAACAATAAATGTCTCCTAATTTGCAATAATCTTGCTTATCACTAGACACTGCAACAAAAGACACTTTTAGCAACGAGAAAATTCGTCACTAAAAATAGTAAAATCGTCGCTAATAGTTATTAGCGAAGATTTACATTCGTCACCCAAAACATCGCAAAATCTCTATAGCAGAAAACTATAGGGGATGATTTTAACAAATGGTCGCTAATAGTTGTTTAGCTACAAAATCGTCCCTATAATTTTTTACTCCACTTTAGTTTCGTCTAAAACCTATAGGCGATATTTTGTTAAATCGTCACCAATAATTTTTTGTTACGCTTTAGTTTTGTAGCTAAAACTTATTAGCTACGTTTTTGTAAACATAGCCAAATGTTTTTAGTTACGTTTTATAAAATATAGTAAAATTTTTAATATTTTATAACTAAATATTATATTATGTTAATTATAATTACAAGTGGCATTTTTAATACATATTAATTAAAAATTAGAAATATTGTATATAAAAATAAAATGTCATTAAATTTGATAATTTAAAAGATGTTAATTACAATTTCAAAAATACTTATATATAAAATAAAAAATACAAATATTAACAACAAAGTCTCGTTTTCACATAGATGACTTCATATCCACCTTGGACTTGGAGGATCATTCATTTTTATACTTTCAGAAAATTGGTAACCCTATGCTCTGCAATTGCCATGCTTGAAGTCAGACTAGGAGATTCAATCACGAAAAGGTTGACAAGACCAGGCACACACACTGAGTATCCTCTCCCTACGCAACAAGCTCCATAGATCTAGCCGCTGGCATTATCTAACACAAGTGAATGATTAAAATGGAACTTGTTAATATGTGTGGCATGAAACATACTTAATATATATGTATGTACATATAGTAGAGAGAGGCTATGCAAGAGAAAGAAGACTGAAATGAATTACTGTAACAAAATTAATAGGATGCCACTAAATGAGCTGGAAGTAAGTGTCATCAAAGTGGGAAATGAGGGAAACATGTTAGCTTATAACTGAACATCTTCTTTAATATTTATATATGTAATCCACACACATAAACAGTACTCCAACAACCTTTTTTGATAGAAAAGTTACAAAGGCATAATGCTGCATTTTTTTGATAACTCCGAAGGTGAAGAACCCCTCCCAAGATTCATTTATTAAAAAAGTGTAACAATAAGACAAAATGTAAAGGTACCAAAAAGTCCATGAATGAACATATTTATTGCAGAAGGTATACACAAAAACTACAAAACATGCTAATTTCTATAATTTATTCCATATATGCGGAAATGAACACAAAGAGAAAGAAATTACAATATATGAAACGACCAAACTCTTTAGAAATAAAGAACACTAGTTTAAGTAATATCATTACATGCCAAACCAGCAACTAGGAATCAAAATACTATCAAAAACCATAAAAAGCAATATAGGAAGAGAAACATCTCAAACTCAAACATATCAAGCAAATTGGGATTCCTACCCTTAACTCTTTTTACTTAAAACGAAGATTCAGCTTTTTCCTTGACATTTAAACACTTCTATACTAAGAAAAGTGGGAAGAAATCACAAACTTGAATCAGTGCCTTTTAAAGCGAGACTAAACAACTAACATCAAGCTTTATAAAAGAAGGCATTGTAAGGAAAACGGCGCATCTTCAACCCTGTTAAAATGAAGAGGTACTTAAAAGAAAAACTTGCCACTACATGAAAGACCCTTGTCTTTTTAAACCAAAACCCAAATTTATTTGGGAGACCTTTCATCAAACGGCTGATAGACAATTTGTCACTCCTTTATAAAGCATCAATTACTGCAAAATATGTTTCCTTAACGGACTTCATCTAACATAAAAGAAAATTAAACTAATTAAAATGGCTCTTTTCCAATTCCACATCTTACATTTGAATAATTTAGCTAAGGATTGCTTTGACTTTATTAACTGAGGCATGAACAAAAAGTAGTTTGTTTATAAATTCATCTCCTATAAGCTTCTTTCTTTTAGAAAATAAGCATGTATCCACCATATCCATAAGGTATTTTTTTTTTCTTGTTATCTTTACACTCTTTTTTGTCAAATAACTCCCAAAGAAGCAAATTATATAGAAAACTCAAACAAAGAAATGTACTAGAAAACCTCATCCTTAAGATTCATTTAATCTCAATTATTAACAAAACTTTTATCGAACACTTAATAGGCAATACTCAAACAACCTTCATATTTGATTTAAGCTTCAATCAACCCATTCTGGACGCAATATTCATCTCACCATCTTCATTATTATGACAACACAAATTCACTATCAAGAAATCCACAACACACATGACTTGATACAAAATCCAGCAGAAAACAACACCCAAATACAACAATATCACCATTTAAAAAAAAACTAGAGTGCAAAAGATGGAATATATTTCTCAACCGCCAACGACGAAGATGGTAGGCGATAGAAGAAGACGACAATGATGGCAGACATAAGGAGAGCATAAAACACAGAGGAAGACGACAGTAAAAGAAAAAAATGAAAAGTTTTCGTTTAAAATGTAAGAAAATTGACTTTTGTTTAATTTTTAAAATGTTTAAATATTTGATGACAATTTCAAAAAATATCGCCAAATGTTCACCAATTGAAAACAATTTCAAAAAACGTCGCTAAGGGTTCTCTTTTTGCGACGAATTCTTCATAGTGTCACCAAATGTTTGACATTTGGCAACGAAATTTTTAAACCATTGCGAAAAGATATCACTCCTTTTGTGAAACGTTGTAAAAGGTTGGATTTTTGGAGTCGAATTTGAAAATAGTCACCAAAAAAAGTTAGCAAAAAATGTCTATTGTTGTACTAAGACATCTCCTAATTTGCAAGTGAGGAACTCTTACTGTAGATGAATTGAAGGTTGAAAGTAAGAGATAGATTTAGGCTTTCAATTCTTAATCCGTGCGGCATCTAATGCTACATGACACAATTATGACAAGTTTAGTGTCACAAAATACCGAATGAGGTCTTTTTAATATTTTCCATTAGATTTTCTAACATGACCCAACACTTGTTTTATTTCTACTTTATTCTAATTGAAACATCTTAATGAATCTTACAAATTATTAAAATTGGAAAGCTACTTCATACTAGCTTGAATTGTTGAGATTGGATGGACCTCCTCAACTTGAGAACAGGTGAGGGTCTAATTTAACTTTAAGTCCGATCAACTTAGACTTTAGGCATTAGCTTCAAATAAGGATACTAAATCAGGTCTAAACTAAATTATCATCTCTAATAATTTGATATGTTGACTTTAAGTTTGTTCGATATGATTTTTATAATTAATTAAGAAAAAAAGTCTAAATTCGAATCATCAAATAAGTGATGTGAATACTTAATTTCATATTTAAATTCGATTCATATCAAATTAGAATGAATTCATTAATTTTGAGTTGGACTCAAATTTTTTTTAGCTACCGTTGCCTACATGATACATCCTTTCGCAGGTTTTGAACATTACATTTATTTATCTACGGGAAGTAGTGAACGAAGCCCAATTAACATGGGTCGATTATGCTCATCTATGTCTTTCTTATACGTCGGCTTATGACTTTTAAGTATCCTCACTAAGAAGAAAGAAACCCTGAGAAAAAGTGAAAATTGTGACAGCAATGCAAGACGGCCGAATTATGTTTATTGTAGTATCATTTTTTTTCCCCTTCGAAAAGAAGGGTTGAATTTTGGACTTCCGGAATCCAATGTCGAACGAAATCGCAACATTTTAAAAAGGGAACATTAATGTATTGAAAGAGTCACTTACATGCACGAACAATTGGCCAAACGACAACCAAATCGGACTATTATATTGAGAATGTCGTAATCTTAAAACTATCCATGATGTTTGTTGGAAGAAGCCAATAACCTTTAACATCTCGTTGGCTATGACACCAAACATTTTGTCCATCAACTATAAACAATATCTTTATTTTGCGTAGATATTAGTTTTTTAAAAAAGAATTCCAAATATGTTGTGAGAGCTAGTCATGACATAAGGACTAGAATGTTATAAAATAGTACTTGAGATGTTCGTTAAACCACTTTTATCTTGGTCATCGATAGGAAAGTAAAGATGTGAATCCTTGGTCTTTTATGAAATATTTGTTAATTATCAACTTAATCTTTAATTCTAATAAATATTTTAATCAACAACAAATGTATGTTTTTTTCGTAATTACTTATGATATGTAATTTAATGGGACAAGTTGATTTTATCGTTGTAAACAATAAATAAATTTTGTTGTGATTATATGCTTCTAGAGGATACTACCTAACTAATAAATTAATAAACTATTAAGTGCAAATAGTTACATTGCATAAATACAAGCATAGTCCCTGACCATACTGTTGACTAGTGTTAATTAATGCGTAGTGCCAGTTTTCAGCTCGATCATAGATTGACAATTTCTTGTTTACATGTTACTCCAGACTAGAGATATACTTGGTCCTACATGACAACATAAGAGATTGAACAATAAATGGATTTAATTAAAGATTTAGTTTTATAAACTCAATATTTTATTTGTAACAAAATATATAAATTATATTGTATAAATTATATTTTAAATTCAAAACTTCAAAAAGAATAGTTAGAAAAACAAGAGCAATTAATTTATTGCAAATATAGCTCATCTTTATGATCACTAACCTTTTCCCCGTGGAATACCATGTAAGTTAATTCTATCTCAAATAATATGTAAAGTTTTAATAAATAAAATATTTAATAAACTAAAATTTTAAAGCTACAAAGATGTTTTAAAATTAATAAATGGTAGCCAATAATTTTTTGTTTTTATTCTTAGTTTAAAATACAATATAAATTAATTATATCACATCAGATAATATGTGAAATTTAATTTTAATGAATAAAATATTTAATAAATTAAAATTTTAAAATAAAAGTAAGTTTATCTGTTATTTAATTAAAGATATAATAATTTATTTATTAAAATTTTATGTGCGTGCCATGAATGTGTCTAACCAATATGGTGCTTGAGACTAACAACATGTGTTAACTATTAGTCTAAAATTGAAAATAAAATTTTAAGAATGAATTGTTTTTTCAATTTATGATTACTATTATAGAATTGAGTAGAATTTTGAATTTAGATTACAATTCATCCAATTAAAATTATAAATTTTGGATGTATTTTAATTTTACTCAATTAAATTAATTTTACATTTTAGTCATTGAGTAATTAATATTTTCATTCATTCTCTAATATAAAATCAAATCCCGTGACAATTTCAATATGAGATGGAGAACTGAGGTAGTGGGTAAGCAAACACTTGGTACATTCGGGTAATTGAAATATCATAATCAAATATTTGGCAGTTGATATTAATTTTAGCACTGCATTATCCTCTATTTAAGCAGCCGTCGAGCAGACAGGAAAATGCGAATCGTTTTCATACACAAAAGTTGTTTGTTTGGGTCAAAGAGTTTTCGATTCGACAGCCTCGTTTAATCGGCCAAGAACAATGAACTGGCTCTAAGCAGTTTTACAGCACTCATGTTGTTGTCATTGAAGTGATTACTCCATTTGTCCAGGATCGTTTGGTACTCATAATCCGATATTGTTTGTGACAGTCAAATGTATGCGTTGGAAAAAATAACCAAATTTAGGAATATAGTCATTTCGGAATTGCCTATAAAACGCGTCTTATGGCCGTCTTCTGTCTGAAAGAGGCCGAGACCAGTAACACAAATGGAGCATACACTAACAGACATATGGTATGTTGGGGAGTTCCCAACAAAAAAAAAACTAGTTCAGAGTTGGCATGCCTTTGTTTAACTTTCACTAATTTGTCATTTGATTATAGATTAGAGATTGTTGTTAAGTTAGGGTCTTGAGACTCTTGGAAGTTACCTTATATAAAATAAGCAATAAGGTCTCATGGTACAATTGGTCCTACATCCTGTAACTATACAAGTGAAATGGGAATTGCTTATACAGGTGACTAATTTGAATAAGAGAATTTGGAAATTTCATAGTGACCATTTTCAGAAACTTTAAGTTGCAGACTATCATGAAGCTGATTAATGACTACTCCATGAATTTTGCTTCGGATTCACAGATTAAACTACTTTAAAAAACCATCGTTATGTTCTAGTAATTGTTGTCCAGTGAATACAATTGAGATCCCAAAGGACATCTCTTCCAAAGCAACCCAAATATAAGATACGTCATGTCTAGAAGAATGTCACAATTCACAGCTGTATATTTCAGGCTTAATAGGTAAAAGATAAAGTTAAAAATGGGAGTGTTATTTATTAAAAATTTGTGTATAATTTGAAATTGTAGAATGTAATTTTTATTGTTCTCTTAATATTATAATAATATTTAAGTTCACAATTTATTATAATCATAATTATATTTTTTACGAGTGTATTTTCATTGTTTATGATTTTTAATGATAATCGTAAGATTTCTAAATGTTTTAAGATAGAGAGAAATTAACAAGGAAGAGAGGCAAGAGCCGATTCAAAAGGAAGTGTCTGATTGCTAAAGCCAAGCAGTGGCTCAGCTAAGTACAAATACACATCAGTCATTTTGAGAATAGCTATGTATTCTTGTTGTCTCTTTGTCCCAGTCACTCCCCTTTCTTTCTAGATGATCATGACCATCTTTTCTTTCTCCTTTTCACTCTCTAAACTCTGAAGGAATTTTGGGAAGTGCCATTAATTTCAGTGTTTGTTCTCCGTCGTATTTCATCAGAACGAACCCGTCAGTTTTCAATATGGAATCACAGAAACAAGCAAGTCCAGAGACTTCAAGCGAAGAAAATGATCCGCAAGAACAAGTCAAACAAGACAAAGGCACTACTTCTACTACTAAACGATCCTACGAGTGCACCTTCTGCAAGAGAGGCTTCACCAACGCTCAAGCCTTAGGAGGGCACATGAACATCCACCGAAAAGATCGAGCCAAGGGCAAGCACGTTCCAAGTTCTTCTGCACCAAGCAAAGTCATCAATAATGAGGAATACATGAACCCTAACTACCCAGCAGCGATTTCGAGTGAACAGCCAGGATACTACCCAGTTTTTGGGGCTCAAAGAAATTATGATTTGTACTATCAGCAATCTGGTTCTAACCCTAGACAGAAACGTGGTTATTATCACAGTAATGATTTGTCTGTGCCAAACCCTCGATCTCTTGGACCGAGTAGTGAAGAGCTTTGGGGTACGAATTTGAGTTTGCAAATAGGAACAACAGCCACAGAAAACAGTCAACTTGATCCAGGAACTCCTACCGAAAATGAAATAAATTTGGAGCTTCGACTTGGTTATGGTCCATAATTGACTTCTGCCTAAGTGCCTACATATATCATCAATGGCCTATTGTATAGGGAGCGGTTTTTTTTTCCTCCTGTTGTTCTGTCAAGAAGTCCTAATGAAGATCATAAATTCTGTTTTGTGTTATTACCATTGCAATATATGCATCGATTGTGGTAGAAAGACTTCTGTGCGAGCATTTGGGAAAGGAGAAGAGTAATGGTCCTTTCTTCCTTCATTTTCCATTAATGATGTTCCATTCAGCTTAATTCTTGAGGTAATACAGCTTCCTAATTCCAATTTTCGTTGAAGAAATGTTTGTGATAATCAGATTCTACTTCTGTAAATAAAAACCTCCCAGTTTATTACCTGGTTAAATTGCATACTAGGGTTCCTGACTGCACCTTCTACTTTTGTTGAAGAAAAATTATCAACCTCATAGATTGGTTTTTGCCGGAAATACGTCTTACTGACCGTGACTCTATGTTCTAGTTTCTAACAAAAATTAATTGCTATGTCTGAAGAATTTTGTTCAGCTTAGAATTTGTTACAACTAATAATAGATATATTAACAATTTCATATCAATCGAGCGTCTATTCATGAGGAAAATTTACATTATTTCTTAACTATTTTAGTTTCTCGATTTACTCTTAACTAGATTGCGTGCTTTTCATGGAAAAACAGATTAGAAATTACCTAAATAATATAAGGAAAATAAGTCTTACCACACATATATAAGCTCACTTGTTTCGATGTCTGTCATTAGGTTTTATCCATTGAAATGTCATATATATATAGATTTATCTTCTCCTTCCAATGAACAGAGACGAAGAACGAAACCTGAACCTTCTTGTTTTGTCCAAAGATTGCCGAGTGTTAGGGCTTATTGATAGTGTAAGAAATTAATTTGTGCACTTGTATATTATCTTTTTTGGATGTATCAAAATAGCCAAGCACTCATTTCCTAATTAGAAGTGATACCAAAGGGGATTTTAAGGGGATTACAGTTGCAAGAGCAAACATATATTATTGAACATACATAATAGCAATCATGCCTTATTGATCTTAGATTGTATTTTATGTGACACCTTTTATGCATGCCTCAGATTCTTTTACAATGTTTCATAGACTTTAGCGAAGGAAATAGAAAACTTGAGCCCTTGTTGATAGAGAATTAAAAATGAAATGAAATAAATTTGTATCATAATACGCTCAATTTAGTATATTTTAGTTTTAATCCTAGATTACAATGAAATTGATTTTGAAGAAAAAGATCATAAAATGGTTTCTTTCATTTATTCGAAATGATGATAACAAAATTACGAAATTGCTGAATAAGAAAAATTTTCAAAATATTTTTTTTTCTTATTTACTTTTGAAGAAGTTGTATTAATGTGTTATACTATGTAGTCTTCAGCATCCTTAGGATTATTGGTCAATGTACAAAGCTTGTTTAAATCGCTTCTTTTCTTTTCCCATTTATGCATTTAAAGCTATTAGTTCTATATATCTTAAGATTTGGATAAAATCTAGAGACAAAAAATTAGTAATTTTGATAGATTAAGTTTAATAGTTAATAAAGCGGGGTTTTTGGAATGAGATAATAAATTGTTTGAAGATTAATGTCATATAACGAGTCTTGAATTCCTCTAGTCAGGTCCTAGCAAACCCTAAGTGAGAGGACGAGATTCATCTTTTTCCTTTAGATATTTCAACAAAAGATCTTAATCAAGTATTTACAATTGTTTTCCTATATGTTTAACTTTATATAGAGTTGGCCAATCCTTCATTTGATAATGTACTAATTAACATAAAAAGGAGGGTTTGTCTTAGAACTCCTTAAAAGATGAGTTGATAAACTTCACGAGGATAACTCGATAGTTTTGTTAATATCACATTAATGACTTGAAATGAAATCCTAGAGGAGGTAAGAGTGATAAACAAAAGTCCTAATCATTGCATGTCATGAGATTTCAACGACTACATTACTCTCGGTGAGCTATCATTCGTGATTGAGGTATAGTTGTATGTGCATAGATTATTGATTCTATGATAACTTCTGAGTAAGTTTCTGATTCTTCCTTCAGTTCAGATATATACATAACACCCGGTATTTCACGAATAAAGACGTAGTATTATTTATAGTAGTGATCCTTATATATCATATTAATAATTGAAAGATGATCGAAAGAAAAAACCTTTATTTGACAGGACTTTTTCTTGTACGTATAAATTTCATTGAATTCAGAAATGATAGGTTGAAAAAATCTTTTAAGTCTTCCGATATCAATAGATTAATATAAAAAGAATAAAATTAGCCTAAAAATTTCAGTAATTTAAGTGTAATTCAATTATGTCTATGATAAAACTAAGTTTTTCCTTATTCGGTTAATATTTATATATAATTTGACAAGAAGATTAGAAAAACATAGTACTTCGCATAATTGTGAATTTGATAGATATTCCATCACTTACTCGAAATTAACACGCAGGACACGTTTCGATATTGACAAGTTACTGACATTTTGAGATCCACATGCAAGTCACAATCGCATTGTTCATAAATGAGTTGCAAAGGAGATTGTACTATTATAAGGACTCATATGCACGTTTAATGCATTATTTCACATTTCAAAATTTGATATTATAGTAAATACTTATATTCTGTATAATACAAAGAATTTTGGAATTGTTGGACTAATATGAATGATGAGATTACTTTATTTCAAAGCTTTCGTGCTATAACGATGACTGAGTAGTCACTACCACTAGGGTATAGCTTATTGAGACTCTTATCTCATTGTCACTAGGATTACTAACTTGGAATTTGCTGTTTCTTCCCTAGAAAACCTTTATTTCATGTAGAGATAGGTTACGCGAAAGGCACTGAATGGTGCCCTATTTTTCAGCGAAGACATTTTCTTAACACTTGCTTACTGAACCAACTTGAAACTCGTATCTTTAGAATTTCATGGTCACCTTTAAAAATTTTCTTACCTTCCAACCCTATTGTCATAAAAGGATTACGTATGAAAAACATTATAGGATTGTTATCTAATTTAGAGCATTTATATATTATTTAAGGTATTTGAGAATAATTCAATTGATGTTGTGACAAAAATATAATAGTCTGCAGTGATGAACTTTGTGATTAAGGTGGTATTACAAGGTTTATAAGTTTAGTCTTACAGCAGGCAAGTGATATTTTTATATTTATGTTTGGTTGAACAATTAAATTATTTATAAATTAAAACTATTAAACTATTGTTATGAAAATATCTTCTTTTTTTTTTGGCTCAACTTATTAAATTTTTATCCATTTAGGGAGCTTTTAATGGAAGCAATCTTACGAGGAACTTGTACAAATCTATTTTCTTTGTAAATTTTCACATCTAGGGTTTTAAACATTTTAAAACATTATATAAGTCTTTCATTCTTGTTACAAGAACCCATTGTTTAGACTTTCAAAGCAAATCACTAAATCCCCTCGCCCAGCCAGTGATAACAATTTATATGTGTAAAGGTATTGGAAGATTTCTCATTATGTTTTTACCATAAGTCTATAAAACATGCCACCACCATATTACAGTAAAGGTTTAAGAAACCTCATTGCTAAAGTGAAGCTAATTGATAGTTTGGTTCAAATCTTACTATTCGATCTACTTCCACCACATCTGCCTGCCTGTGTGTGTTTAAGGGAAAGATGGATTTGTTTACCTTATTATTTTACCTGGATTGCCGTCTGAACCTAGAGCCCAGATCAAACTAATCCAAGGCCTACTGTCCATGGATTAAATAGGCTCAACGTAGGCCGTTTATCACTTAGCTGCTGTGATTGGGCCCCTTTTTTGTTTTTGTCAAATTTGTATATTGGTAACTTTTGAGTGGTTTGTAAAATTTGTAACACTCGATTAAATATTTTATTTAAATTATATTATTTACAAATTATTATATATATTTGATAATTTATTATTACATATTCAAAATTAAAAATTAGTGATTATGAATTTTACTTTATAAAAAAGAGAAGTAGTGCTTTTACTATTTGAACATTTGTTAGCCCTAGCAGGGCTTGGCGTGCGTTAGGTCCCATGTTTGATTCCGTGCTGCGTTGTTACAATCATCATAAAAGCCTGAGGTAATCGGAGGAGTGTTGGAGTGTTGCTTGTTGGCCCCTCTACTGAGTGTACTGCTCGATGAGGTATTCCGTTGGAGGTGTTGCTTGCTGGGCTTCCTATTGCACGATGACTGTTGCTCCTTGGGCCTCCAGAAGGAGTTTCTCTCTTATTCAAAAAAAAGCATTTATTATCTAATTACATTAAAAGGCAAACTCTAATGCATGATTATTTGTAAGCTGTCTTTCTTTTTGCATCTAATATAAAAAGGCTAGGTTTATTCTTGACTCAAACTTTTAACTTTTCAATTATAAAGGAGTAATCTTAGGAATTGCTCTGCTCATCCTCTTATTATCTAATTACATTAATATATATATTATAAAATAGTTGATTTAGTTGTGGACTAGATATGTTCTTCACATAAATTTTATGAGTTGGAATTTTTTTTTATAGAAAATGTAAGAAAACTTAGCTCTTTTTTAATTCTTTATTCACAAATTATCTTTAATTGGTTTTAGAAAGTAGATTAATTGAAGCATAGAAAAACCATACTTGTTCCCCGTCTTACTGGAAGCATATGGGTAATGGGTATATGCTGAAGTTAGCACAAAAGATCGGCGTTACTCGGCTTTTAGAATAATGTATGTATAGATTCCATTAAAGTTTGATTAAGCCATGTAGAGATCCCAGTACGGTAATGTCCAAAATGGTTCTACTTCCACTGGTTCTCGTTGTTGCAATTACCAGCTGGATTGACATAACATGATGCATACAATGTATACTGTTGCTTCACTGATAGCTACTTTCATTAATTCCGATCATTATATGTTAGGAAGACTTCACTATTTCAAGTGGGAGTAATAATAGGTTGGTTAATTCATACCTCTTAAATTTTAAATTCGAATTTAAAATTTTTAATACTCAAATTAAATATAAATTAATGAATTAAATAAATAATATAAATTTTGATTTTAAGTTTTATTATGTTAGATTTAATTAAATTTTTTATTCTCAAGCAAATTCAAAATTAAATTAAATTAATCTATATTCCAAAGTAAAAAATTTTGAATCAAGTATAACAATATTTCATATTGAGTTTAGATTAAATATTTTTATTCTAATTTTAAAAATAAACGCAATTAAGTGTTACGTTAAAATTGACTTATTAATTTTACATTGAATCAAGTCAATTACGTGGATTTGCCATCCCTAATATTTTCAAGAAAGTATCGTCACCACATAGAAAACAAAGGTCAAGATGTACCCTACAAGACTGTCCAGTAGACATGAATCCGAATAATACCGCCTTCAAAAGTCGGTCCAATTGGCAATCACATGACCTTTGTCCAACCACTAAGCCTTTAGTCCATTGGTTGTCTACTTGTCTTGGAGAATATTCGGAATATTACTCCAAAAGGAAAATAGAAGCAGCCTTTCTCAAATTTTTAGGAACCAACAATTCAAGAAAAGGGACAAGTAATCAAAAGATTTCACAAAAAATGTATTAATCACCATTATATTTAATATCAAATTATAATATCACTCGTAATTTTACTAAAATAATTTTTAAGATAATGAAGTAGTAATTGATTGTCAAACTTTATTTACCTTTTTTAAAAAATTCAAATTATATGAATGGTATTTATAAAATTGATATCATAAATTTTTTGATAAATAATAAGAGAAGAGTACAAGTTTTTTATTTTTTTCAAATTTGTATATTAGTGACTTTTAAGTGGTGGTCAAATTTGTAAAATTTGTAACAGTCTGATTAAATAATTTATTTAAATTATATTATTTACAAATTATTATATACATATTTGATAATATGTTATTACAGATTAAATTTTAAAAAAATTAGTGATTATGAATTTTAGTATTATAAAAAGAAGATTGTAAGTTAGTGGTAATGCTTTTACTATTTTATATAGAACTTGCATGACAAAGTGATAATACGAAATATAGTAATTTAATTTCTCCACGAAATAATTGAGAGATTTTACACATATTTACAGTTAATTTCTTTGTCTAAGTGGGAAATGATATCTTTATTACGTAAGAATAAAGTTGCGTATTATCAAATTTATGTCTTATTAGGACTTCAATCCAACGTTAAAGATTATGAATTCTTTGTCTGAGTATAAACTAGGAGTTGCACATTAGGAATGATTTTGTCGTTTATCGAGCAGTATCTTTTGCCTAGATTAATATATAAACTCAACATAATTTAATTTTAAAATACTTTTACCATTAAATTACACCCTCACTATTTGTTTAACAAAACTCAACATTATCTACTTGCCTTGCACGTGGATCATTTGTTATCTAATTACATTAATATCAGTGAAGAGTTAATTTAGGGAGTGTTTGTTTCCATTTTTATTTTTGATTTCTGTTTTGTTTTCAAATTTAGTAAAAAATTATTTGTTTGAATTTTTAGTTTTTGTTTTTAATTTTGGTTTCTTCCAATTTTTAAAAATTATGAGACCACAAAAAGCAGTTTTTATTTCTTGTTTCTGTTTTTTTTATAATACTATCATTTAATGTATTATTTAATTATTTCAATTTTAATAAAACTTATGAATAATTTAATTCAACATTATATATTTAATAAATTAAAATTAATTATCAATTAAATTATGAATAATTTAATTTTTATTTAAATTATATTTAATTAAAATTTAATAATTATTAATAAAAATCATTAAAATTTAAATATATAAATATTCAAATAAAATTTGATGTAATAATTAAAATGTATTTCAAATAAAAATAATTTTTAAATAAAATTTTAAATTTTAAATTATTTATTTATTAAAAAACATAATATTAAAAGAAATATTAAATAAGAGATGAAAATTACAACAAAAAAAAGAGAAGTAGAACTAAATGGCCCCTTAGTAATTGACTAGATAAGTTGGTCACAGTAATTTTATATGAGTTAGAGCTTTTTATATATATATATAGAAAATAGCCTTCATTCGTTTTGATTCTTTATTAACAAAATATTCCCTTACCTTTAATTGGTTTTGGAAAATAGACTAATTATATTGAAGTATAGAAATACCTTACTTGCCCCATCTCATTGCTACAAAGGAAACTTATTAGGTATATGGTGCTGAAGTTAGCACAAAATATCAGCATTTCCTGGCTCTTGGAAAAATGTATGTATAGATGCCAACAAAGTTTGATTAAACCACGCAAAGATCCCATTACGGTAATGTCCAAAATGGTTCTATTTTCACTGATTCTCGTCATTGAATTAAATTTGACTATTAATTTTACATCGAATCAAGTCAATTACGTGTATTTACCAGTCGGAAGTAGCGTCACCACATAGAAAACAAAGGTCAAGACGTAATCTACAAATATATCCATAGTCATAAATCCGAATAATACTACCTTCAAAGGTGGGTCCAATTGTCAATTACATGACCTATGTCCAACCACTAATTCGATGTTTGGAATATTAGTCCAAAAGGAAAAGAAAAATAGCCTTTCTCCAATTTTTAGGAACCAACAATTCAAGAAAGAGACAAGTAATAAAAAGATTTGTCAAAACGTATTAATCACAAATTATATTTAATATCAAATTGTAAGATTACTCACAATTTTACAAAAATAATTTTTAAGATAATGATGTGGTAATTAGTTGTTAAAATTCATTTACAATTTTCAAAAAAATAATTGTCAAACTATATGAATGCTATTAATAAAATGGAGATCATAATTATTTTGACAAGTAATAAGGGGAGAACACAGTTTAATATAATTTACCATAAATTTAAAAAAAGAAAGAAATTAAAGCAATTCAAAATTTGGATAGATCCATTACCCTTTCCAATGAAGGAAGCTTGAATAAATATAATTAATGTGAGCAATGAACATATAATTATTAATTAATGTGAGCAAGTGAACAAATAATTTTGTCAAGGCAAAGTTATTGATAAATACAACCGATTATTCTTGCCGTATGTGTAGAAACAAAATTCGAATCTTGTTTCGTATGCCTTGAAAAAAACAGTAACACCTGGTCGAATACGATGGTTTAGGTTTTAATTCAGAAAATGAATTAATCAGTCAACTCCAGTACCGTGCCACAGCGAGTGTATGAGGAGCCACGCGAAACAGGCCTTGTAGATCGCAAGGCTCCATTTGTTTTATGTCAAATGACAGCTTCATTTGTGAGTAAAGACCATGTCAAACATCAAATTTAAATGCTAAAAGAGGGGCAAAAGCGTGGAATGAACCACTTAAGTTTGATGCATTGTACATTTGGACCGTCATATATCATATGATAATAATAGTAATATATATATATATAGATAAGAATGAAATTAGTTAATTTAATAATTTTAGGAGCTTAATATTCAAAGAATATATAAGTAATTTATGTATGTTATACACAATTACCGGGTTACTATCTTTGTATTAGTACAGAGTATTATCAAACAGGTTAAACATTTATGTAAAGGTTTTCTTCGGGGCAAGAATGAGATGGTCGAACCAGAGCACTTGTCAATTGAGAGAGTCAATCTAGGAGGAAAAGTCAAGAAAATTTTGGCAGTCCTGATTGTGGAAAGTGGAACAATTCTGTAATTGCTAAATTATTACGAGACATAGTCTCCAAGTCAAATTTGTTACGAGGCAAGTGGGTGAATGAAGTATTAATCGAACTATACAGTCTCAAAAGAAATGTTGTCTTTGCTAACGTCGCAGTCCCGGTGTATCACATAAAGGCAAAAAATAGAATCTTTAGGGAGAGAAAAACCACTACCTTATAGGTTTTTTTTTTAAATTTCAAATTTAATATATTTTAATTATTTTTTATGTAACAATATTTTCTATTTAAGTCATTGTTAATTGTAGTATAACCATTTTTAGGTTTAATATAAGAAATATTGACATACAAGTATGAAAATAGCTTTATAGTGTCAATCCATTGAAAATATTGCCTTGACTCTTGATCAAGTTAAAGTACAACTTTCATCTTTTCTATGAGTTTCTTGATTAGTCCGTGTATTCACATTGACATTAGAGACAAATTTGCCTTCAATGTTAACTAGGGACGGAATTACTTAAAGTGCAATTTGATGATTAAACTAGTGCAATACAATGTAATGACGTGAAGCATGACGATTAATTACGGTATTAAGACGTAAAGAGTTCAATAATTTCCAAACCGCCGTTAGTTTTATATGATGCCGGCGGCTCTAGTTAGACGTGTTTTCTGTCTGTATTTTCTTGGAGCATAGTTCGAAATGATGGGTCTATGATTGGCTAAGCTTTTTTTAAGAATACTTGTACCGATTAGTGCCAGTGCACTATTGTCACCAGAAAAACGTGTACTCTGATAACGTCAATTTAGGGTTAAATATATTGAATTCTTTATAATTTATTTTTTATTTTAATTTTCATGTTTTAAAAATTAATACTTCCTCTGTTATGATAATGTTTGGTCATAATATATTTCATTCATCTAAACTGAATCAACCTAGGAGGACACTGCTAACTGGCTGATGAGAATCAAAATAGAAAATTTTGCTGACGACAAGGCTGTTAAGATTTGCCGGAAGACGTTGGTCTATAACATATGGAAGGAAAGCAATAGCAGAATATTTAAACAAGAAAGCAAAAACATCGGCAAAGTCTCTCAAGAAATTGTACTATAAATTAGGCTAACTTTACAAAATCTATCTACCATCATGAGAAGGAGATGGTTTTGTGTTTTGTTGATAGACACGTGATATTTTGTACTAACCTATAATTGAAGTCTCGTATTAGAATTTTTAATATGGGTAGAATGTAGAATTTATTAACAATAATTGAGCTTGGATTAACCATTGCTAAAATCACTAGAATTAGTTAGCCCTTACTACTTATAAAATCTTTAACAATTTCATATTTAATAAATATGGGATACTCTAACGTAATATACATTAACTAATTAATGAAAGGTATTTGATTTTTGAAAAAAATATTTCATTTATCATATTTCTTTAATTAATTATCTTAAAATTATAGATAGGCAAAAAGTTAATAAAATATGACGAAAAAGTTATGTAATAATTAATTAATAAAAATTTTGAACTCTATTTTTGTCAAAGCCTATAAAAATAGTAAAGTTACAATTTTATTAATTAGAACTTTTTACACAGTTTTTCCTCAAATATAATGATCAAATGGTAAAATATTCAATTCTGACATGAATTTTTGGAAAGATCAGACTATCTTTTATCACTTAGTCATAAGTCCTACTATCTCTTTAGTTCACTATAGGTCAAACGCTTGTATTATTGGAGCAATTATTGAAAAAAAAAGAACAATAATAGGCAAGCATTTCATAACCTACCATGTGAAACCAATTTATTTTGACAAAAACGTGTAATAGTTTCACCATTTAATTAAAAAATTATTAAATTGTATATGATTGTCGTTACAATTACTCATCGGTTTCATAAATTGATTAATAAATAAAAGAGTAGTTTAATCCAAAAACTGGTTATGGTAATTGTTAAATTGATCACTTAAGCAATCTTTCATATCATGTATTATTTTGTTGATGGGTTTGAAGATCGCGACAGCTTAATAATTTATCGCACTATTGTTCATGTACACGTGGGTCGGACGTCTAACAGACGAGACATCTATACATGAAATGCCATGGTGGTTGGGTAAGAGGATAGGATCCCTTGTGGGGAGATGACGAATAAGATTACAGAGTCAAATACATTGGAAAGAGGAAATTCCCAGTGGCTCTGCCTCCGCCGTTGCAGAGCTCCTCCAATTCCTTCGCAACAGCTATTTCTCACCTTCTATGTTCTACCCTTGAGATTTTAATCGGTGAAGACTTTCTCAATATTCTATCAATGATTTTTCTAATAAATCTTTGTAATACTATCATTACCATTCTAGTTTTAGTATGTTTGATATTTAAAAATTATATCGTAAATTTTAATGGTAAAAATTTCCAAATTCAATAATGTAAAATTTTTAACTTTAATATTCGATTTGGGGGATTGGAAATTAAAGAACTTAACTTCAAGCATATATAAAAGAAAGTGATATATAGATTGATCATATAATAAAACCTCTATAAATTAATATTATTGGGATCATGTTATTTTATTATTTTATAGAAATATTAATTAATAGATAAATTGATATTTATTAATTTAAAGAGATTTTTGTAATTGATTAAAGTTAAATTTTGATTACATAAAAAAGCATTGTATCTTTAAAAAAATCATGTTTCATATTAATTTTTACCGTAAGATTTTAGAAGGGTATGAGTTGGGACAATTTGATCTAGGTAAGATTAATATTTTGGATGCTATCAATCTTGCAGTCTCGGCTTGGACAGTTAATGTTCAGCAAGAGACAATAGCAAATTATTTTCGATACTGCAAAATTCGTTCAGGGGATGAAATCTAAAAAAATTTAGATGAACCCACTTATGAAAACAACATTCATGAACTTGAGCTCATGATTAATGATCTCAGTTATCGCCATAAAATAGATGTTAATAGTTTATTTGATTATTCGGATGAAAATGATACATGTTCAGAGGTCTAAAGCTTAGAAGAAATTGTGGCTATTATCCTTGAAAATAATGTTGATGATGAAGTTGAAGACGATACAGTATCCTTGGAATCAGTTACGCGTAAGAAAGCACTTATCGCGTCTAAAACTCTTCATAATTTTTTGGTGCAGTTCGAAAACACAACACCAGAAATTTTGGATGCAATAAGAAAAGTTAGAGATGAGCTCCAACTAGACTTAAATTTTAAGAAAAAACAAACAACACTAGAATCATATTTCACTAAATTAATTGTCTTAGTTATGTTTGTGTAAGTTTATATAATTATTAATTTATGATAATAATGGGACCCTATATTTACATAGGGGTATTTTGAAAATATATTTTCTTATTATCTTATAGAAATTTGTTAAATTTTCAATTGGCCCAAGTCGAGACCGGAGAAAAATATTATCTTAAAGAGTTTATTAATTTACCGAGTATCAATTTAAACAGGTTCTACTAGTATTTGTTTTAAAAAGAGGCAACACACTCAATATCATGTTTCATATGTCCATCCCTAAAACTTGTAATTCTGAGCTCCAAATAATCAATCTAAAATTCTAATAAAAATTTTAAGAACTTTTATTTATTATAAACTACTTTTTAATTTTAATTTTAAAATTTAAACGTCCAATCAAATTATTAATGCTTTTTTGCAAATCAAATAAATACGGATTAATAGATAAAAAGAAACATACCTGCAAAAGATTATCATAATTTAAATGTTTTATGAAAATAAAACAAATAAGATAAGATTAAAATTTGAGATACACTAATTTAAATCTATTAAGTGAAGAGGCAAAAAGGTAAGTGAATTAAAAACCTAAAATTAATATATCATAGAATCAATTATATCTCTTTTAACTTGTTTTACATTTATCTCACTTTAAATTTTATTTTTAAAAGATTTAAATGGTAAAAAATTATGTTAAATAAACATTCTCTCAATAATTTTTAGACCTATTTGAAACAAATAATAGCATGCAAAACATACCATTCTAAGAATAATTCGACTTTTAAAGTTTCAGATTATGTGATTTATTATATAAAATGGCCATTTACCTTTCATAAATATATAAAATTTATTTTTATTATTCTAAAAGCATTTTATAAAACAACGTATTTTAATTATTAATTTCAAATTTTAGTTCTTGAGATGGATAATTTAAAAAAAATCATATAAATCTAGTTTTTGCTCAACATATTCCAAGTTTGTAATCTATTTAAAAGATGGAAACACACAGTTGAATGAATTTTCACCTATTCAAAAGATTAAGAAGGAATTTCAAGAATTAAGAAAGTTTTGAAGAGTACTTATAGAAAGAAAAAAAAGCTATAAGAGTTTGAAATTTAATTTAAAATTATTTATATTAGAATTAGTCCTTTCAAGTGAAAGGCTTCGTAATGAAATGTATGGTTTGAAAAGTTAATGTAAAATTATAATTTTTTATACGACAAACTTCTGTCAATAGTTAAACACTATTTTCTTAATCTTCATTGTGTCAATAATAATGATATAATATATAATGAAATTTATCAGTAAAATATTCAAGTCTCATTGATAAACCATCAAAAAGAGTTTTCTTTTGCTATTTTCATGTTAGTTATGTAACATTTTTACTAAAAAATAAATAAATTACTAACTTAAGACATAAAGAAATATATTTCTGGAGAAAGAGAATCATAGTTGATTCTTTATAAAAAAAGATTAACACAACAGTTTGTAGATAAGAAAATTTGTAATTAACACGAGTTTTTATCTTAACAAAAATCAATTTAAGTTAGTATTAATCGGAATAAGAAAATATAAGAAAATCAAATTAAATTAATTATTGTAATTCGACAATCCAAACTTTTTCTTCAACACGTCATATATGTCACAAACTTACTACAGAAAATAAATTATAAAGATAAAATGTGAAGAAGAAAAGAGAAAGGAAAGTAAAAATCAAAGAGACTATACAACTTTGTCTTTCTTGACACATTAGCTCAAAGTGTGTGATTCATATGAATAATCATATATAAACATTATTGGTTGTGCTAATTGTAAAAGATTTGGTGCGGATTTTCAATAATAGTACTTATAATACCCTCCTAAGAATTCTTGTCGTTAGGCAAGAATGGAGACTTTGATGTGGTTCAAACAACACCATCCTAAAATAAGCTTCTTCTTACGGTTAGCGGCGAAGGAAAAACTTACGAGTACGAAAGAAAAAGTTCAAGTTTTGATAGATAGAACACCAGATTACTTATTTTTCAATGGAAGAGTTGGAAGTGTTTTTGACTGCCTTTACCCATCTAGCATAGAATGTCAATCTGGCCTTGTGCAAACTTAACTTGGATACTCAATCGTGACCTTCTACAATTGATTGGGCATAGAACCGTTCCTTCTTCAGCGAAGCAGACGAAATAGTCTTTAATACAATACTGAATTGCTCTGTTTATGGCACATGAAAAAAAAAAAAAGAACCAACAAAATTTTTAATGATATGACAACAAATACAATAACTATGATCGTCAAAACTATGCAATTAGTTAAGGAAATTATAGTGGAAAAAGAAATCATCAAGAACAGGAGTAGCACTTTTTCAAAGAATTGAAATGTATAATGTAGATTCAATGTATGAGTCTTTTAGCTCTTTATTTGTCAAAATATAGCATAATCTTATTATTTTCAAAAAAAGAAATTGATGCACCTACCTCAAAATTTCAACAAGTATATAATCTTGCAAAGGGGTCTGTAACACGTAACGAACCTTAATTACGTATCTCAGATTGAATGTGAAAGAGAGAATAAATGAAGAAATGTGAAAAATACTTTATTTTGGCTTCATAACTTCAAACGAGCTTTTCGAGGCCAAAATGAACGCGAATCTACCGTCGTATTCATGGGAACTACTTAACAGGACGCGGTAGAATCTTTCTATAGTTTTCTCAAAACGTAAGCTCTCTTAATGAGTCAGAGAATCCTTATGCTTACGAATGAGATGAGTAACTGCATGAAACCTTAACCTTTATGTATATATCTTTCATATCGAGCTTCCTCATTATAGGACTGATATGAGTCTGATTCATACTGATCGAGATCCTGACTTAACCCATTGGCTCAGATCATTATTAGGTCATTTTATTATCTTTATCCAGATTAAATTATATAACTTAACTGATAAGTTATTTAAAAACCAAAAAATACAACTAAATACTGTCCAATTTTATGACAAAAGTCAAAATTATCCATCAGGTCAACTTAAAGTAACCTACGGGGCACTTTGCCAATTGAAACCTTCTCCTACTCAAAGATTGTTTTCCCCCCTATATATTCATCACTGAAATTACATGCTCTCTCTGATTTAGGTTGGGCTTATGTGTCACTACAAGAAAATCACTGAATAGCGGCGGAATATTACCGACGGAAACAAAACTGACGCTATTTACCGACGGAAACACAAATTTCGTCGGTAAATACAGCGCTGTTTTCGGATATAGTGACGGAACCATAAATCCGTCGACAACACTGGAGGAAAGGAATTTCGCACAAAATCTCTGACGGCATATAGCGACGACAAAGCCTACGGCGTCGGCAAAAATTGCAAGAACCGTTCCCGCAATTTAATTACTTTGGACATATACCAACGCAAATAATTCCGTCGGTGCACATACTGATGAAGTAGGGACTTCCATCGGCAATAAATGCGAGAATTACTCCCGCAATTAATTAGCTTCATCCAATTACCGACAGTAAAGATACCGTCGGTAAAATTGTTTAGGCAATTTTATTTACCGACGGAATTTGTATTTCGTCGCAACAAGAACCTGTCGTAAAGAGACAACTGGGAAACTTAAATACCGACGGAATACATAGTCCATCGGTAAATCATATCCATTTGGTTAACTAAACGTCGTCCTTTGGATGAAGACGAGAAGATAAACTTGAATCACCGATGGAAAATATTCCGTCGGTGATTCATCGGTTTTAACGCGAATAAATTGCACGTGGTTCCTCAAATTTAGCGACGGAAATCCTTGTCCGTTGGAAACTTTCGGCAACTTGCGTCGTCGTTTTGTTAAAGACGACGATATAAACCCTCGATTACCGACGGAATTAGTGTTCCGTTAGTATTTGAGTTTCTACCGCCAGGAATTACCGCTCTTTTAGTGACGGAATTTGTGTTCCGTCGGTAACTATCGACAAGTTGCGTCGTGAAGACGACGAGGGAAAACCTATACTACCGACGGAAGTACATTCCGTCGGTAATCCGGCACCTTAAACTCACGCACTGCCCCCTCCCCTCCCCCCACGCACATTTCTTCTTCTCTCCTCACGATCGTTGACCCCTTCTCTCGCGTTTTCCGGCTGTTTTTCGACTGTTTTCTTACTCATCGTGCGTTGTTTGAGGTAAACTCTCTAATGAGTGTGTTATTTCTTAAAAAAAAGTATGTTTTTAGTATTAAACGTGAGTGTTTGGTAATGAAATCTTGCTTTATTATTGTTGATATTTACGATTTTTTCGTATAATTATTGGTTTATTTGTTATTGATATGTGTTGTTGTTGGTAAATAATAGGAAAAATACAATTGATTTGTGGTTATATTGAGATTATACATATTGCCTATGAGGTGTTCGATCAAATGCCTTTTATGATGTTTGAAATGTTTTTTGTAATTGTTGTGTTAATTTGAGAATTTGAATATTTAATTTCGATAAAATGTTTAATTTGAAGTTTTAATTTATCGAAT
>JAOQMS010000180.1:52295533-52309595 GCA_027563885.1 Erythroxylum longipes | reverse complement strand
AGTTCATTTATTTCTAATATTATTATTATTTGATTGTCATCAAAATTAATCATCGTAAAGTCCTCCTGACTTAACATAGTAAACAATCTTACTTGATATCGTAATTTCTCAAAAGCTAAAAACCTATCATTTTTTTCAATTTATTTGCTTTTAAAGTTAATCACTTTGCTTCTATTAGTTAAGCAATCTATTCACCTTTTATAAAATCTTGTTTAATTTAATTTAATTTCTTTGCTGGGATTACTAAATTAAGCAATAAATTAGCCTTTATGGGAATAATAATTTGGAATATTCAAGATTTAAAGTTACTATATTCAATTATGAGAACTTGTAAATTTAAGTGATCAAGTTTTTGGTGCCGTCAAAGCGTAAGAGTAGATTAGAGAGAGAAGGTCTGGCTTTTCTCCTTCTGGCTTCTCTACTTTATCTCCCTAATGTTTGATCTCCCTCCTGCTACTTAGGGCTTCATGCTCCTGCTACTTCCTAGCCTCAAACCACCTTTCCCTTTCCTCCATTCCAACTTAGTCCTGTTTCCTCCTTGCTCATTTGTTTGAAGGTCATTTTGGTAATTTATGCTCTTCAAATTAACATTTTTAGTTAAAATCCTTTAGGCAAGTTTTTCACATTTTATTTCCCTTCATTTTTCTTTCTAAACATAACCAACTTCTAAGTTTTTGAGTTTGAGTTTCCTCTTCTCTCCCCTTAACTTCCAAAGCCATCTTCGACCCCCCTTGCCTTCCTAATCCTCATACTTCAAAGAATTCCTGACAAACTCTAGCTCCCAAATCTTGGACCGGCTTAGTTTAATAACCTTCAAACTTCCAAACTCACTTCCTTCTCAGAAGCTTCAACTAGAGGCTATAGTTTCCCCACCACTAGTCCTATTACAAGTAGGTGCTAAGATCTAGTCTTCTTCCATCATTAATTACTTTATTGTAAGGAGACTCTCATTTCCACAAGTTAAGACATAGGTAGCCTCCAGATGGGGAAAATTGGAGCTTGAAAAGACCAACTTTTTTTTGTTGAAATTTGGTAAAGATGCTAACCTTTTCTTAATTCTTGAACAAGGCCCATAGCATATAACAGAAAAACCCTTCTTCCTTCATTGTTAGTTCCTTGGAATAATCCTTGATGTAAGCAAGGTTGATAAGATCCCTTTATGTATCAACTTTTACAACCTACTATTAGAATACTAGACTCAATAAATCCATAACTTCATTTCAAGCTCTTTAAGGAGACCTCTCTCTATGGACTCCCAAACTATCAAATCTGACCATATAGGGTATGCCAAATTTTGTATATAAGTCAATAGAGACTTTTACATCCCTTCTTCCATGACTATTATAAAACTCTCTATTAATGGGGATTTGGTTAATCATGTCATTCAATTATCTACTTCTTGGCAGCATGAAGTGACCAAGACATGGAACCCTGCTGGCAACTTGTTCAAATTTGGCAACTATAAAGAGTTAATAGGGACATAGATCAAACTATTGAAGCTAATGCATTTGGCCAAATAGATCCTAGCCTAAGGGAACAACCTTAATTTAAAGATTATGTTACCTAAATTCAATATAGACCACCTTAGTTGCAACCTGAGAATCCAGTACTTCCATACATTCTTGAAAATGAAAACTTAAACCTGGAGAATAGTGATCAAGATCCCTCCCCATCTTCTTTCACTTTGGAAGATATACTTTGCCCAGTTGACTCAGCCCCTGCCAAAGATGATGTAACTTAATTTAATCCTCTAAGGCTAAATTAGGGAGAAAGTTCACTCATAGGAAAAAGGTTGATATCTTCCATCCTCTTAATTGTGTCTATTTTGGTTAGGAAAACAAAAGACTTAAACAACCCTCTTAAAAAGGAAGTTGTTAAAGATATGATTTTGCAAAGGAATCACAGCTTAATTGGCTTCTTAAAGACTAAAATAAAAGCTATAAGGTTTAAAAGGGAGCTTAACTTATTAAGCTCTTTTGGAGTTCATCTCAAATAACAATTACCACTTCAATGGTAGAGTGAAGATTGCCTATAACCCTAAGCTGCTTAAGATCATTGAGCTCTTTAGCTTAGATTAACTCAGTTATATTCACTGTCAATATACTCATTAGTGACCTTAATTGCATTCTCAACTCAAATGAGGTAGAAGTTGAAAGAGCTAACAACAAACATGGTGATGAATTAAGAGTAGCCATAAACCAGCTTGAGATCACTGACCTCAACTCCATTGGAAAACTCTTCACTTAGTACAAGAAATAAAATGGTTATTGATTTTGAAGTAATAAATTGCACTAAGCTTTAGTTAACAAATACTGGTAAGCAAGACTTTCATGTCTAAACCATGTGAGAGAAACTCTAACTTCTCTCTACCATCTTCTCATCACATCAACCCTAGATCTGAATCATTCTCCTTTCTTTCCTTCCATACCCCATTCGGGTTCCCTTATACATTGTTTTCCTCTTGTTTTCCAACATTATTCTTCCTTGGATGACTTGCAAAACAAAACATCAATAGATTAAATTGGATTCCAAAGCTAAAATGGAGTCTGATTCCCACCACTAGCCTCTATCACTCTACCAGCTACTTCCCCAATTCTTCACTTTACTCCCTCATCCCCTAATCAACCTTCTGCAACCCACTCCTCTTCTCCATCCCTCTCCACAAATAATCCTCCCTCAACCTCTTCCATTCCTCCTAAACCTTCTGCCACATTTTTCAGTGAATTTCAACATCTTAAAGGGGTTAGAAAGAACTGGAAACAGGTAGTGGGTGACAATTTTGATTCTTCCTTGATTTATAGTTCAACTGTTGAGATTGAAGGGAAGCTAATGGTGGCTCTTAGTCTAGATATTCTGCAGGAAGGTGCTAGGACATGGGAAGCTGCTCTTGTTAGTTTTTTTATGGATAAAAGGCCTACTTTTCCAGTGATACAAGCATGGACCCAGAGAAACTAGAAAGGGAGAGGGTTAATGGAAGTTATGCCAACTGAGGAGGATAACTTAATCTTTACCTTCTCCTCAAAATTGAAAGATCAAAAGGTAATTGAAGAAGGCCCTTGGCACATCACTCAACTTCCTTTATTTCTTTAAAATTATCAACCAGGTATGGAATTAGAAAAATTAGATTGAAAAACATTCCTCTATGGGTGAATATCCACAACATTCCTTTGGAATATTGGACAACTAAAGGTTTGAGCATGTTAGCTAGTTACTTAGGAAAAACAATCTGTATAGATGAAAATACTACGTTGGGGAAAAGGGTTGGTTTTGCACGGCTATGTGTGCGTATGGATATTTCTAAGGAAATGAAAGACAACATCCCTATCCTAAGGTTAGCAAATGAACATTCTCTCAAAGAAGATAAAGTTATGGTTAAATACCAATGGGTTCTCCAAAAGCACAAGGTAAAGAATGGAAACCTAAAAGGAGAGTTTTCACTAGAGGAGATTATTGAGAGGTGATGGGTATAAAAAAGATTAATTCAAAAGACAACGAATATTGAGAGGAAGCAGAACAAGTTTCTGATAATAATGAAACGGTTTAGGTTGATAAGGATTCACCTAAAAATGGGGAGAGTATTCAAGAGGAAAACATTCTAGATTTAGTTCAACAAGGAGGAGTTCTTCAAATCCATTGAGTGACTTAAATAAGTCACTAAAGAATAGGAGGGAGAATGAAATGTAAATTAATGAAATTAATCCAAGTAAGAGAGTCTATGATATCCAACAGAATGAGCAAAACCAACAGAAGGCTGAACTGCAAAGTGGAGTTGTTCAAAAGGAACAATTCGAACAAGTTATCGCTCGGAAAAGCAGCAGGAGCAGTAGGAAGGGCTCCAAAGGGAAAAGTAATATCTTATGTACCTGATTGTTTGGAATGTAAGAGGAATAAACAATTCTTCTAAGCTTAATGCGGTAAAGGATTTTGTTCTAATGAAAAATCGTTATTTTGTCTAGTGGAAACTAAAATTAAAGAAGCAAATTTGAATAAACTAAGTTGTTTGGGTAGTAAATGGAATTTTCTCACAAACCAATAATGTCATGCCTATGGAAGGATTATTATTGTTTATGATGGTGATCTCTTGGAAGTGAAGGTTCTGGAAACCAGTCAGCAACTTATCCACATAAAACTTACCTTTAAAATGGAAAACTCTTGTGCTTTAGCAACTTTTGTCTATGGTTTTAAGATAGTGTTTCAAAGAAATGTGCTTTGGAATTCTCTTCGAAGACTCAAGGCATCAGTTAGTGTTCCATGGTTAGTCAGTGAGGATTTTAACATCACTCTTTTCATATCAAAGGCAGAAGAAAACTGTAACCTGCTCAACTACACTTCTATTATGTTCGATTGTATGCAAGAGGTGGAACTAACAGATTTAAAATCTGGAGGTAATAGGTTTACTTGGTCCAATAAAAAAAGCTATATTTGGCACATCAGGAAAAAGTTGGATAGGGCTATTGTTAATGTGGAATGGTTAAATACTTTCTTAGGAAGCACAACCAATAAAGGTTGATAACTTGTTTACAACTACCAGAATCCATCATCCATTTAGATTCAACAATTTTATGGTTAGTATGGAGGGCTTTTAAGAAGCAATTATGAAGGATTTGGAGTATGAGATCTATGGTTCTAAGCAATACATTTGCATGCATAAGCTCAAGGCTATTAAACAGGAATTGAATATACTAAATTTCAAGAGGGGTCAAAACTAATTTCAAGAGAGGTCAAAACTCCTCAAAGGAGATAAATATAGCAAGAAACAAGCTTTCAGTAATTCAGAAATCTTTGGAGGCTAACCCCATAGATTGTACTCTAGATATAGTTAAAAAGGAAGCCCTTAAGACCTATTTGCAAATGGTAGATAATCAATGTTCATTATTAAAGCAGAGAGCCATAATTAATTGGATTAAGGATGGGGATAGAAGCACTAAGTTCTTCTTCAATTCAGTGTTAGCTCGAAGGAATGTAAACAAAATCACTTCTATTAAAACTAAAGCTGGTGAGATTGTATTTGGATAAGATGGAATTGCAAAGGAAGCTAGGAATTTTTAAAAAAAACTCCAAGGCTCAGATGGTTCCTCAACAGGAATTGGAGTAGACCTTAGGCATTTTGTGACAGCTAAGATACCTAAACATAAGGATTCTTTGTTAAGTAGACCAGTTACAGATTAGGAAATAGATAAGGTGGTTTTTAATATAAATGGCTCTAAGGCTTTGGGACCAGATGGATTGAATGGGATTTTCTATCAAAAAACTTGGAGTAGCTTAGAGGGATAGTTAAAAAGGTTGTGCAAGAGTTTTTCCAAAATGGTGTCTTGCTTAAGAAGATCAACAAAACCTTTCTTTGTTTGGTCCCTAATAATTCCAACCCGTCTACATGGAGTGAATTCATACCTATATCTTGTACTAATTTCCTCTATAATATCATCGCCAAAATTTTGGCAAATAGGTTGAAAGAGGTTCTACACTTTCTCATCATTGAGAATTGATCGCAAGGTTACACGCGCTAAGTTTTACTATTTATAACCTTGGTAAATTCCACAAGTGCACGGGTTGTTCGCGTAGTACCTAAAGTATCGATCCCACGAGGAAGCCTAATCTAGTCCTAAAATCTAAGGTCGTACTAAAATTGCAATAATTAAAATCAAAATAAACTAATACAAAAATGAATCAATCAACAATTAATTCAAGAATTAAGTTTCAGAAATCTAAATAAGAAAACAAATCACACAAACCAATCTAAACCTTACCTAGAAACTATCGAGTAAAAGAAAGGAGATTTTGATCCGAAATTAATGAAAACTGAATTAATTGTGAAATTATTGACTTAATGGGTCTAGATAGTCCTAGGGTGAATTACTCTCTCTCGAGTTATAATTCTTAACCCTAATTGATAATCCCTAATTTAAATTATAGAATTGGGATCTCTCGATTCGCAATTGACCCAAAACCTAAATTAATTATAAAATTGTCTACTAACCTACCTAGAATCTATGCTTGATCTTTTATTACACGACTCTACCGGTTTGATTTAATCCTTTAGCTATCAATTCACCTAACTCTCGTTAGCCCAAATTGATTATTTTCACTTAGCTCACCCTCTCAGTCTATTGCCAAGTTATTAAGAATAAGAATTAAATCACAAGTAAATCAATAAAAGCCTAATCAATCCAAATTTTATTAATCTAAAAAATCAAAATCCAAAGGTGAGTATAAACACAAACTCAACATTGAACACAATATATTCTCAACACCTATTTCAATTCTATACATGAATAAAATTGAAATAAATGGAAAATACATTAGGAACGGAGTAGGGTAGGCAGCGACAGCGAGAAACCAGCTATTTCGAGAAGTACTTCGCGTCAAGCTTTTATTCGTGTCTCTCTTCCTTTGTCTCCTTCCTCAATCGCTCGATTTCTCTTTAGGTTTTTTTTTCAGAATTGGATGATGCGATTACTCTCTTTTTTAGACTCTTCAGTTGCTATCTTTGACATGTAATGTTCTATTTATACTTTTAAGGCTCTAGGTTAAAGTCGGGGTCAAAAAGATCCAAAAAATCTTGTAAAACTTCAGTTTTTCTGTCAGTTCGACACAGGTCATGATTGTGGCCCTGCCTGCCATGATCGCAGCCAGCACCTTAACCTTTCTATCATGATCATGGACCCAATGTGCATGATCTTGGCCTGACTTAGAGGATTTTTGTCACGATCATGGCCCATGTGCACGATTGTGGCTTGGCTACTGCTGACTCTTCCTTCTCTGTCACGATCGTGGGCTAGGTCTTTGGCCCAAAACTCTTCGAATCTTCTTCATTCTTCACTGTTTACCCTAAAACACTAACAAACACATCATGGAACCTCAAAAATATAACATTTAAGCTCAAAGACTTAGTCTAACCCATAAAAAAAAAAACTAAAACACTCAAACTAACATAATTAAGCGCTAAATGCATACTCAACACTCAAATTCACACTAAATACATAACAAATTAAACCCTAAAACATCATGCAATTGACAACTATCAAGAATCAATGTACTTTTGTAAGTAACTAGGATATTGGGGATAATATTCGTTTAGTACAGGAGTTTTTGAAAAGGTACAATTGCAGTATAAGTCCTCAAAATTGTACTATGAAGGTGGATCTACAAAAATCTTTTGATAGTGTGAAAGTGAGGTTTCTGCTACAGACTATAGAGGTTATGAAATTTCTCTAAAGTTTTATAAAATGGATCTAAGAATGCATCACTACTGCCTCCTATGGAATTTTGATTAATGGAAGCTCCACAAAGATGTTTAAAGGCAAAAAAAGGACTTAGGTAAGGGGATCCTCTTTCTCCTTACCTATTCCTAATTTGCATGGAGGTTCTTACCCTAATGCTGAAGCACAACACTTCTAATGACCTCAGATTCAGATGCCATTCCAAATGTAAGAAGCTTTCTCTAACTAGCTTACGTTTTGTAGATGATCTTATTATTCTAAGCAAGGCTAATATTCATTCAGTATCCCTACTGATGAGTACCATCAACACTTTTAAGGAGATATCTAGACTGAGATCAATCTTCACAAAAGTTATTTTATGCTCTCCAAAAGTGCTACTCACCTTTCAGATTCCTTTTCACTAGTTACGGGTATGGAAATAAAAGATCCTTCTCTTCTATATTTGGGCATTCCTATCTCATCCAAGATGTTGTGAATGTATCCCTTCAATAGAAAAAATTCAGAGAAGATTAGGGTCTTGGACTAATAGAGCCTTGTCCTATGGAGGGAAACTTCAGCTTCTGAAGTAGGTAATTATGTCAATGCAAACTTACTGGTGTTCCTACTTATTCCTCTCTAAAGGACTTATTAAAACTATTGAAAAGATGATGAAGCAATTTCTATAGGGGAAAGGCAATGGTGACAAAGGAATTGCAAAAGTAAGTTAGAAGCATATCTGTAAACCAAGGGAGGCAGGTGGGTTAGGTTTGGAGTCAATTAGCAAGAAAAATAGCTTACTTATAACTAAGAGAATTCGGAGAATCCAAAGTGATAAAGAATCTTTATGGATCAAATGGATTCACTTCTATATATTAAAAGGTGAGATTCTTTGGGCTCTAAAAAATATTGTGTATAATGTTTAAATTATGAATTAATTTTTGTTTCAAGTTAAGAGGTGTGATTTTTTCAAATGTTACGGTAAGAAGTTTACTATTATTAAAGTTATTCATAAATTAAAGGAAAGAAGATTATATGTTGAAAATGCGCTACTAAAACAATCACAACTTAAGAGATTGAGGAGTAGATAAAGCTCATGAAACAATACATTAATTTGTTAGAAAAAGTGAAAAAAAAATTAAACTTTAGGTTAATGAGTATTGTAATAGGATATTATGCTTATGGTAAGTGTTATTTTCAAATATGTTATAGGGAAATGGCATTGAATTACAACATTAAATTTCAAACATGAATCTAATGAATGTAATGATTATGCACTTGAACTTGTATTAAACTATATATTGTAATTACATATTAAATGTTATGATTCCTCATCATTTATCATGTGACACTTGTAATATTAATAACTCATAATAGTAATATATTCGAATTTCAGTAGTCAAAAGTGGTAAACACATAAATATTAGTAATATAGTTTGAATTTATATACAAAAGTAGCAAACATATATACATGTAGCTAAAAGTTATGCCAGTACCTATCCATCTAAAAGAAAATGTCAGTAACACATCGATCCAACAGTTATCCGAACAACACATCGATCAATCCAAAAATTATGTGAACAACACATCTAGCTAAAAGTTATATTAACAGCACAAATGATAACTTTAACGTGGTTGATTATGTGCCACATTTTTTCCCTCATTCACACTTGAATATGAAACTTGGTTCGGTGATGATTGTTTAACTGATGCTCTCCTCTTCTTTATGTGAAGTGATTCTAAATTGTCCTTTAATCTTACACTCTTAGGTTTAAATGACAAATTGAATGTATGCAAATCAATATCTCTAACCTTCCTTTTATTAGCATGTGAAGAGCTACCAACATGAAAACAAATGTCATTCATAACATTTCTTTAAGTTAATTGTTAATAATGTAATAAATGAATGTCATCTATGGAAATCTTAATATTTCTTTGTTGACTTAGTATAGCAATATCAACAACTCGGTTTGCACCAGTAACCTATATTAATCAAAAGAAACACATCCTTTAGTTAATACAAATAAGATAAATTGGTCATAAGTTGAAGGTTTATATACTTATGAAGTTGCTTAATTACAACCTAATAATAACAAGTAAAATTTAATGATAAAATTACATAAAATGATTTATATACCAAAGCGAGATTTATATACTTGTGAAGATGCCTCAAAAGTTGACATTGAGCCTTCCTTATTGCCTTTTCTAGAATTATTACTAGAATTGTTACATTTCTTACATTTTTACACCTATCCCTTTTGAGGCAATTTATTTGAAATTTTTTATTTTTAGGCTCATTATTTCCTTTTTGTAGTTTTGGGTCTCCCTAGCATAATTATTTTAAATGGTAGATGTATGAATTCGACATCAATTGTAGGCTAGGAAATTTGATCCCTAATGAGCTATAGTATGTGGTCATACAAACTGAGAAATTTGGTCTTCTTAAATAAAAAAAAGTCTCAATCCTTTAACTAGAATGATGGAAAACAATCATTTTATGTTTACATGTGTAGGTTTGTTTATCAATGCTCACAATATGTTTGCCATGACTTTTACAAACTTCATATGCCTCATCTTCATTCAAAACTATTCTAGCATCACATTCCTTTTGTTCTTCTCCAAATTCTTCACAATAGTAGGTGTAATATTTGTGTTCCATCTATGCATAAATTGTCTCTTATCCATAGTCTCTTCATCATCATGATTTTAATTATTTTAATGTCATCATCAACTATTGGACATTTCAATTTAAATGATTGGTAACATCTCATTCACCCATCTCTAAGACATTCAAGCAATACAAAATCACATCCAAGTTTTATATTGTTAAGCCTCTTTAGTTGCTCCTTGGAATTTTCTATATAGGTTAAACCAAGCACCTTAACCTTAGTGTCAATAAATCACAAGCATTTACATTCATATAAGTATTTATTACTTATAAAAAGTACATAAATCTGCACCATCAATAACCAACATGCTCATTAAATAGCAAGGTAAACTAGGCAAATCAAACATAATAAAATTTTGATGCAATTTCATAATGTAACTTGGAAAGTATAAGTCAATATATAAAATAATAATATAACTTAGAAAACATAAGTTAATATATAAAATCAAATATTTTCTTTGAAAAAATGATAGATACATACTAAATATGAAGCAAAAATTGTATTTTGATATGATACAAACGTAATAGGTACTATGATAGGGATATATTTAAATGCTTTGGGCTAGTTTTTGTCCAAATATGTTACAGATATAAAATGTACATCAAAGACCACATTCTTACTTAATTTAATACAATTAGATACAGACAGTAAAGACCTACTATGATGTTGTCTTTATGTTATTAACAAGTCAACAAATTAGCAAGAATAAACAATAGAACTGTACTAGATGATGCCAAACTTGAAGTTATAAACAAATCAAGCCAACCACAAACACAACAGACGATTAAAGATCTTTAGTGTCAATAAAGAAGAAAACTTCACCTTCAATAAAGGAGAAGATGTAAAGGATATCTCTTACGTAAAGAGAAAATGCCAAGCTTATTATGATTATTGATATTAAAAGAAATTGGGATTAAAGGTATATTACAAATTAGATTAGGATTGTTATTTAGATGGCAAAAAATTGGGGAAATTAGGAATTATAAAAAAGTTAATTTGATTGGCATCAGGGTTAAATGAAAATTCAATTGAGAATTTTATTTCATCATATTATAATTAATTTAATCATGATAATTAAGGTTAATTGTAATTAAATTAGTTTAATTAGGTTTTAATAATAATATAAAATAAAATGATGGAAACCTAGCTAAAGACATGGATAGGATGGTGCAATATGGTTCAACATATTTCAGTGATCCGTTACACATTGGTAGAGGTCCAATAACTCGGTCTAAAGCTAAAAGGATGAAGGAAGCTTTTAATGGACTAATTGAAGATGTTTAGGCTAAACAAGCAACAATAGAAGTTGATTTGGTCTTAAAGATATCAATTAGCCCTATCACCTTAATTCATGCATTAAATAGGCCTAATTGGTTGTTTATTTGGCCTAATTAGAAGACTAGGTTATTTTGATGAGTTCAAGGATATTTCTAACTGATTTAGGCTATCTAAAAGTCCACTTTCTATATTTGGCTTTAAGAATCAGATTTCAAAAGGTTTTCCTATAGCTTAGGGATTTCCTTATTTTTAGGAATAAATCATTGGTAGAAGATTGATTAGGGTTTTCTTTAGCCTATATAATCATTGACTTTGTACAAGAAGTCAAATTGGAATTTGTTTTACATTTTTGGTGAGGTTATTCACTTTGTTGGTTTTTCATTGAACTTAGAATTTATCAAGGTTCTTTCTTGTGGCATTTATCTGACTTATCACTTTCAATCTCTTCTTTTCCTAAAGTGTGGTGTCAATATCCTTCTTTATAATTTTGGTTTGTGTTTCTCTAATATTATTCCAGGTTTTTCTTGAAAAAAGAAGTGATTTATCTTTTCTGGAAATTCCTCTTAATAACTTGTTCATAGGTTCCTAGATCTCGATTTATGAGGTTCACATCAGTTGGTATCTGACTACAGTTTTCCGATATATGTAAGTTTTAATATTTAACCTTGAT
The DNA here is from genome assembly GCA_027563885.1 of Erythroxylum longipes. NCBI lineage: Eukaryota > Viridiplantae > Streptophyta > Magnoliopsida > Malpighiales > Erythroxylaceae > Erythroxylum > Erythroxylum longipes. Next base: position 52,297,782 of record JAOQMS010000180.1, on the reverse strand, counting down.
AATCCGCAATCATACGGGTCGTTCTTATAGTACTTAAGGTGTCAATCCCCCAAGGAGGGTTAATCTAATCTTAAAATCTAAGGCCAAAACAATGCGCAATATCTAAAATGTAACGAAACTAAATCAAGAATGCAATTTAATCAAGTAATTCAATTCAAAAATCAATCACGAAACATTAACAAATTAGCAATTGCAATGCACACATTCAAGAATCGACTTAAAGAACTACCAATTGAGAGATAGGGGAAATTTTACCTATTTTTAACGCTAACCTAATCGATTATGAATTATTGAATCATTGGTCCTAGATGATCATAGAGTTGATTACTCTCTCTCGAGTTATAACCATTAACCCTAAATTATAAACCCTAATTAGATTATGGAAAATTGCAATCTCTCAATTAACAATCTATCCAAACCCTAATTAGATCTAGAGTTTTCCAATAGACTATCGGGAATCCATGTGAGATCTATTTTCACATAATTACCGATTTGATTGATTTCTCGTTCTTATTAAATCAGCTAACTCTTGTTAGCCCAATTTAATTCTTTTTCATTTGATTCACTCTCTCAGTCTAGTATCGAATTATGCAATCTTAGAAATCAATCACAATGAAACCAAATAACATAAAACAATCATAATTTTATTAAATCAAAGATAAAAACAACCCGAAGGTGAGTTTAGACGTCCTCAACATTCATAAAATCCTATCATCAACAGTTATTCCAATTTTATACATCAAAAAAATTGAAACTACACCGGAAACTAAATCTGAATGGATATTGGAGGCAGCAACGTTGGGAAAGCTCCTATTCCGGGAAATATTTCGCTTTAGCTTCTTCTTTGTGTCTCTCTTCCTTCTTCTCTTTCTCAATCTCTCGATGAACTCTCTCTAGGGTTTTTCAATGGTGGTTGATGGAAAAGCTCCTTCTTTTTGTTCTATTTATGTTCTTTTGTGTTTACAGTTGAACTTGGGTTATTTCGAGGTTCGAAAGGTCAAAAAAATCCCTTGAAACAAGAAGTTATGAAGTGGCTGTACATCTGCCCGATGCAGTTTAAACCTTCTGTCACGATCATAGCATATAGGCAACGATCATGGGCCAACTCTAGTGCTTCTTTCAGTATTGTGGCCTATTGTGCCATGATGGTAGGCTGTTGTTTTAGCCCGAATGTCTCCAAACTTCTCTGTTCTTCAATGCTGACCCTAAAACACTAATAACACATCAAGGTACCTTAAAAATATAATAGTTAAGCTCAAATAGTTGTACCAACCCATAAAACACTTAAAACACAAATAATTAACAAGATAACACAATTCTAACCTAAACATATACTAAATGATTGAATTAATAGCTAAACATATATCAAATTATGCCCTAAAACATGATGCAATTTACACTTATCAACAACCACACACTTAAATGTTTGCTTGTCCTCAAGAAAACAAAAATAATTAAACAAATCAAGAAAACACAAAACACAAAACGCGCATATGCAATAATGAGATAATGGATTTTACTGAACGAAAAAAATTTAACTATAAACACAATCCTTCAAGTCGTTCTAACTTATTAATAAGTGAAATCTACGTCTAAGCTCCTTGGACTAAATATACAAACTAATCAAAATTTTAATGTTAAGTCTATTGTTTCGGGAAGTACTTCATGTCGAGCACGTCTCCGTGTTTCTCTTCCTTCGTCTCCTTTCTCAATCTCTTGATCTCTCTCTAGGTCTCTCTCAGATTTGACAGAATTTTGCTCTTTTGGCATGACTCTCTTCACTCTGTAATGACTACTGGCGGCTGTCTTGTAGTGTGCTATTTATTCTATAGTAGCCCTAGGTCAAACTCGGTGTCCAAATGGTCCAAAAAATCACTCAAATTTTGAGTTTTGTGTTAGCCCGACATAGGGCACGATCGTGGCCCTGCCTGCCATGATCGTGGCTGGTGATTTATCCATTATGTCATGATCGTGGCCTGACTTGACGTTCTCTGTCATGATTGTGGCACTGGTGGATGATCATGGCATGACTGCTTTTAGCTCTTCCTTCTCTGTCACGATCGTGGCCACTGTGCACGATTGTGGCCTATGTCTTTTAGCCTGAAACTCTTCAAATCTTCATCGTTCTTCCTTATTTACCTTGCAATACTAACACACACATCAAGAAACCTCAAAAATATAACAATTAGCTCAAAGATTCATACTAACCCATAAAAGACATATAAACATACAAACTAACATAATTAACA
>JAOQMS010000180.1:52284978-52295433 GCA_027563885.1 Erythroxylum longipes | reverse complement strand
CAAAAATTCACTATTTGCTACTTATGTGCATATATGAATGCATGAATATGGCAAAAACACTTTAAACAATCCTAACCTATTCCAAATTACTAAAATACCCTTCCCACAAGTGAGGGGATATTACATCTAGGCATAAGCATCTAAAACCTCCTTATTTCGTTGTAGTGCAAGTAATAACAAATTTCTATTTCTATCTTCTCTCTCTTTCTCTAATTTCGATTTTAGTTAAGTTTTTATGTGATTAATTTATTAAAATTTATTATAATAATAATAATAAAATTATTATAATAATGTGAGTGATCTTAAAAAAGATGCAAAAAGTAAATTGTAAACTTATTTTTTTTTACTAAAAAATGATGGAATTTTTTAATGTAAAAAATTGTCTAAAGATGAAAAATATCGTCAAGAAAAAACATTTAAAAGCTTACACAAAGCGTCTAAAATGACATTTATGTGTCTAAAAAATTCGTCGAAAATGTATGTTTTTCGACGTATCTATGTGTAAATAGATTTTCGATGTTTAGATGCGTAAAAAATCTATATTTTTTCGATGCTTAGAAGCGTAAAAAATCTATATTTTTTCGACGCATCTATGTGTCTAAGAAAACCGTCAAAAATAATTTTTGCGACACTTTTTTTACGCTTTATAAAGCGTCAAATTATTTTTAAGACGCAAAATAACGTCTAAAAACTCTACCTTTTGTGTCATTAAACTCTATATTTTATTGTAGTGTTCAAAGATGCATATATTTATAAGTTCAATCACCTAAGTACTCTGTTATATAACCCTAGCCCGTAAAGGACACTCACGACACTCGGCAATGTTGGCAAAGTAGGTTTTGCCAATATTGTGGAAGGCAATGGTGGTAATGTTGGTTTAGGCATGGTTGTGGGGAAGCTAGGAAGTGGTAATTTGATTGAAATAATAAATTTATTTTATTTTTTAGGAATTTAAATTAATTTAATCTTAGTCTTATTTAAAAACTAATTTAATAAAATATAAAGATTTAAAAACAAAGAAAATAAAAAAGGAGAGTGTCCGCAAGTGTCAACCATTTCTTGTGACCCATATCAACACACCAGGCATTGACTAGGATGTTCACAATATGCACCATACGCATTAGACAGTTGTCCATTTTCTAGACTAAGGTTTTCGCCCTTTTCGCCACCACCACCATCTTGCTTCTCAATCGTCGCTCCCTAATTCTACTGTCCATCAGCTAGTGATGGTTTACTGAGTAAGCGGGTCACATCTCATGCCAGTAGTAACTCCATTGTCGGCACTGCCTTCTTTATCACCAGATCTGGGTGTTGCACTCCTTCTTCGATTGCCAGCAGCATATTCCTTCATCTGGACTTGATTCACCATTCACCACTGGCATGCTACTTCACTAGCTGCTATAATCAGTACCAGTGGAAGGACCATCACCGTTAGGCTACACAACCTAAAAAACACAAAAAAGACATTCGTAGTTCTCAAGAACAAAACAAGCATCATGGCAAGAATCAATCAAAGTTTTCCAAAAACCTTAAAGTAGGGAGGCATCCATTCAATTTTTCTAGAAACCCTAAAGCAATGAGGTATGCAATCTTTTTTCGAGAAACAATAAACACCAAGAACAACCAGGGGAACATGCTTTAATGTTTTTCAAGAGAAAACACATGCGGGACAATCATCTGATTTTTAAGTTTTCCAGAAATTAAAGTCTTGTTTTACTAGAAAATATACAATATCAAATAAAATTTTAGCCATTAAATTTAATCAAATCAATGTAAATCAAACAATAGATTTAAGCTAAATAATTAAACAAGGATCTAATACAATTATTAAAAAATTAATCATGAACGAATCACAAGTGCAGCAAAAAAAAAAATTTTAATTTTTAAATAACTTTAAAAACATGAATTAGAAATAAATACTTGAAACATACCATATTTGTAATCTTGCAAAACTTTTCTTCTAGAGTTGTCAATTACTAGCTATTTAAGTACTCAATTTCTGATGGTATCTACGTAGCAGAGAAAAAAGAACTACATATTATAGAGAAAATGACAGGAGTTTAAGCTCCCAAATATCTTTTTCCTTTTAATATAAAAGGAATATAGGATTTCTTTCTAACTAAAATTAAATTATTAACTATAATTAAATTCTAACTTAATTATAATTTCATCTTAATTAAACCAAATATCTTATATTTTATTACTAAAGTTTCTTAAACTTCAAAACTAAATATAACTTAATTTAAAATAATTTTCTCTCTTTAATTGTTCTTTATATTTGACTCATTAAGTTCCTAATATGTTATGATTATAAACTATAATCGTAAATTATAATTATAATCATAAATTATAACTGAAATTAGATAAATTAAAAATCTTTTTAAATTTATCTTTACTTATTTAATTAAATAATTTATATCTTAGATCAACATTGACTTCTACCAATATGTTATATCTATCTAAATATTAAAACATGTCTAATTTGTTTATGTTAACATGTCCATATAAGATTATGACGTATAATTTAATCATTTCATTATTCAATATTCCAATCAAACATGTTTATTTAAATCTAGTCATGTCTGTTCTTACTAGTTAATAATTGACATTTAAAAAATATCATTTTCAAATCTCAATTTACTCTAACCAATAATTTATTAAACTACCAATAACCAAGACTAGTAAAGCATTCTCCTTAATTATATCTTAGTGATGAATCTTTCATTGACTTTCTAAACTATCTATATAGTTTATGTTATATCCAAGTATTACCAAATGAACTACTATAATTAAAATATGTTATAAGTAGTCTCAAAACATAGTAATTAATATTTGAGATACATTTATATTCTCAATTTCAAATATCAATTATACAATCATTATAATGAATAAATCCACATAAACACAAATAATGTTCTATCAGGATCATTATAATCAGGTAGTTTAATGAACTTATTATCTAATAAGAATTCATACGTTTGTTTAAATATTTTTTATGTATTAGTTTATGAGATTTACTACTTCCTTCGTAAAGAAAACATTACATGTATGTTGGACTTTTTTCTTTATTAATGTCCAGTATTAATAGAGAAATGACTAAGAATAATTTAAAGATAATATGTTAATATAATTTGAATCTTATTATTACGATCTCATTGTAATTTCATTTACAAAATATATTTATCCTATGAATATTGTCTTATATGTAAATATAATATGAATGTTTTTAATTAATTTTCATAAAATCTACGATTAATTGATTAGCTGTAAAGTATAAACCAATAATTACTTTACCTACAATCATACCTGAACCAACATTACTACCATTGTCATTCACAGCATTGTCACAACCCATTTTGCCAACCTTACCGAGTTCTCCAATCATATCTGTCTAACCTATTGCTTTCACTTCTTAGCCAACTTACCATTCTCTTCATCTTTTCTTCTGTTCTTTTCTTTATGTTAGGATTTATTTGTTTAGATTTTCTCTTCATCATGTTTAATGGCTAGAAATTTTAGTTAGGGTTAGGGATATAGCTTGTAAAATATTCTTTAAATAATTATACATAATTGGATTAGTTGTTAGTTAAACTTATTCTCATTGTTTTTATTTTGGATTTATACTTGGCTATTGTATATTCAGTCATGGAGACTGTATGAAGAATTGAAAGGTAAAATATATGCTAAAGACCATATATTGTATTTTTTAGAGATAGAGAATGACAATATCCTATGAAAACCAAATCAATTAATATGCTTAGTGAGCTTGATTAGGTTAAAATGTTTATCGATATGTGATAGCTTCCTAATTAGATATAAGAAGGCATAGATACTTTAACTAAATTGTTATTTTAACCTAGATATTCAAAATTGTAATGTAATTGAAATTCCCTTTAAGTGAACTCTAAAATTTTAATGTTTAATTAATTGATTTTTATTTGTTAGTTATTTACATTATTTTTGTCAGTTTAATAATTTAATTATCTCTTAACAAATTTGGTTCTAATTTTTTGATTTAACTAAGATTAATAATTATAGTGATATAGTTCCATGTGAGATTCGACATTAAGTCTTATAAACTTGTTATAATTTACTTTATTCACTGGCAAATTTATCCGGCCACCAGTTTACATAAATTTACATCGCTTCGGTTTCCAAGCATCCTAACCCCTCACATTCCCTTCTACTATTCCTTCTATCCAATTCCCCTCTTCGCCACCTTGAAACTAGTTAACTCATGAGAACGATCGTCAAAAAACTGTATGCATCTGTTTTTACGGCATTACCTTGTAGTGGAGTTTTACCAAATCATTTGTCTCTGAAATTCACTCTTAAGCATCATTATTCTTTTTTTTTAAACGTGTATTGTTGTGATCAGGCCATTCCTAATATTTTATAGACCCTGAATAAAGTAAAAAAGTTCCTATTTTTATCTATTTTTAGGCTCTTATAAAAAAAAGCAACATATGAGCTTTTTATTATTTTTTATGAGATCAAGAGTAATTCTTATTTTAATTCATTTTATTTTTATGTAAATAAAATAAATTATATTTTATTATTTATAAGGATGAGTCCTGGGCGAAGTCCCGCCTTGCCTTACTCGTTCCCTGGGCTGGCCCTGGTTGCGATTTACACTGTGTGACCCTTTTGTCACTTTTACATCCTTGTTAATTGAATTACTGGCTTATTCTGTGCTTAAAAAGCTTTTGAGTCCTTTTTTTTTTAAATAATGTGGAGTGACGGAGATAATTTTATTTTATAATATTTTATATTCAAAATAAATCTATTCTCTAATATCAAAAGCTGAGCATATATGATATTAATGAACAATTATATTTTTAGTTACAAAAGTATAAACTTAATGGTAATTTGATAATATATAACATTTAAATTTTTTTAAAAAATAAAAAGGAAAAAGAGCCTAGGTAAATTATAAAATAAAATTCTAAAGTTATCTTAATGTTATAATACTAACGTGAATTTTTAAAAAGTGATGATAAATTAGCTAAACTTTTAATTTATTAAAATATACTCCGACGTTAAAGCTTTTCATAATGTCTCTAACATGACTCGTCAGACTTTTATACTTATCACGTAATTATCACATGCAACTAATTATGAATTATTTTTACAAAATTTAAAACATAAGCCTAATTTCTTTTCTTCTCCAGGAACCCGTTTTCTTCTGCTCCAATATATTTTCTGCTTCCTTCTCTCGTAACCTGTTTGCTTCTTCCCAGTTCTTAGAAACAACCAGGGAACTTTTATTGTCTGAAGTATGTCATGTGGTTGTTATTCACGACATGTTTGTTGATATCAAGTGGAGGTAGAATCTGTAAAGAATATTGGTATTGACGAAGAATAATGTTTATTTCATCAAGTCGTGGATGAGTACAGACGTGGGAGATATATACAGTGAATGAGTAAAAACTATCGGCTAGTCTTACCTCTATTCTAGAATCTCTATAACGGAATGACAGCTAATAAGAAACTTCTAGGTGGTGTACAAAATAAATAGAGGAAAGGAAATAAACAAACAGAAGGGAGATGAATGGGTCTGCGTCATTGTAATGGACCAACGACGTCGTGTATTGAAGAGGAGGATGGGCTAGGCTTTTTAACACCCCCCCCCCCTAAAGTCGGATCCTCAAGAAACCGCACGGATTCCGAACTTGAGAAGTAGGGTTGTAAATGTTCATGTGGTCAGCGGCTTAGTGAACAGGTTTGCCAGCTGATCTTGGCTTCGGATAAGATTGAGGAACCCTAAGTTTGCCGCGTCCCGCACCAGATAGATAGAGGTCAATCTCCAGGTGTTTTGTCCGCTCATAAAAGAAAGGGTTCTTCGAGATATGGAGCGATGCCTGATTGTCGCAAAATAAAGGTATGTCTTCTCGGTTCTTTACTTGAAAATTTTCTAGTATCTGAACGATCCACTTCAACTTACAGGTGGTTGACTCTAAACTCCAATATTCTGCCTCCGCGGAGGATCTACTTATTGTCATCTGTTTCTTAGTCTTCCATGAGATAGGCGATTTTCCAAGGAACATGAAAAACCCAATCAGAGATCTTCGGCTGAATATGCAGCTTGCCCAGTCCGAATCTAAGTAAGCGGTGAGTAGAAGATTCGAGTCTGATGGATAGAATAGGCCTTGGTTTTGTGTACCTTTGAGATATTGGAGAGCATGTTTTATAGCTTCCCAGTGGGGTTGTCTTGGTGACTTCATAAATTGACTTAGTTGCTATGTGATGTAGGTGAGATCCAGACGTGTGAAGCTCAAGTAATGTAGCCGACCTACGATTTGCCTATAGTGCTATGGATCTTTAAGTGGTCCCTTCATCGATGGTAAGCTTTCTACATGGGGTTATGGGGGTTATGCATGGCTTGCAGTTTAGTAATTTTGTTTCTTGCAAGATGTCCCGTATGTATTTTTTTTGACTGAGGATCATTCCATCTTTTGACCTTACTATTTCGACCCCTAGGAAGAATTTTGCACACCCTAGGTCTTTAATTGTGAATTCTTTGTTGAGTGTTTGCTTTACTGAGTTTAAATTTTCTTCTTTTGCCCCAGTAATGAGAATGTCATCCACGTAGATGAGGATGACAGTAAAGCTATTTTCTTAGCCCTTCGTATACAGACAATAGTCTGATTCTGATCTATGAAATCCCGATTCCCTTAGTTTTGTAGTCAATTCCTTGTGCCAATGCCTTCCTACCTGTTTTAGTCCATAAATGGACTTTATTAATTTGCAAACTTCTCCTGCCCTTGCTTTCTGGTAACCCTGAGGGGGTAACATATAGATCTCTTCTTCTAGGTAGGCATCGTTTATGTCTCATTGTAGAATGGGCCATTTCTTGACTGTAGCTAGAGCTAGGAATGTTCTGATTGTTACTATCCTAGCTATAGGGGAGAAGACTTCAGAGTAATCTACACCTTCCTTTTGATTAAAGCCCTTTGCTACTAGTCTTGATTTCAATTTATCAACAGTTCCGTCTTGGTTGTACTTGACTTTGTATACCCACTTAGATGCTATAGCACGCTTCCCTATGGGTAACTTTGTTAAAACCCAAGTCTGATTATCTTCTAGGACTGCTAGTTGTGTATTCATGGAGTCCACCCATTCCTTTGATTCACTTGCTATTTCATAAGATAAAGGCTTAAAAACAGTTGACAAATTACCTATAAACTCTCTCTAGCTTGCCTTATGGGAAATATGGAAATCTAATCCTTCTTCTTCTTCTATTCCTGTAAGACAAAAGACTTGAAAGGTGTCGTTAGCATTATCAGGGGAAGAAGTAGAGTGATGAGCAGAGGCTTGGAGGACATAATCATCAAGGTATTTAGGTGTGGAGTGAGTTGTTTAGCTCCTCCTCACATTGGTGTTTGTGATAGGTTCTTGGTTGATGGTAGGTTCCAGTTGTGTTTGGGTGTCTGTAATTTCTGATGTGTGGTGTATGCTTTGCATGCTTGATGATCCTGACATGTTACTTTGTGCTATTATTGCTGCATCATCATTTGTGGTGTTATAGGGGAATAGGGGTGCTGGTCTAGGTTCAGGTTCTAGTGTTGTGTCAAAGGGAAAGGTACTCTTATGGAAGTTCACATCTCTTGAACCGAAAATAATTTTCATATCAATGTCCATGACTCGGTAGGCTTTGTAGTCGGGCATGTATCCGAGGAAAATACACCTCTAAGATCTAGGCTCTAACTTGGTTTTGGTGGGTATTTTATTTAGGGCAAAACATAGGCATCCGAAAATTTTTAAATGTTCATATGTAGGTTTCCTTTGATGTAGTTGTTCATATGGTGTTTTCCATTGCAGCACTTTGGTTGGGATTCGGTGTAGGAGATAAGTGGCTGTAAGAAGGGCTTCTCCCCAAAATTGTTTTGGTAAGTGTGCTGTAAATAACAATGCTCTGGTTATTTGAAGTAAGTGTTTGTGTTTGATTTCAACTACCTCATTTTGCTATGGGGTATATGGACAAATTTTCTGGTGCACTATTCCCATTTCTGTAAAGAATTGGTTGCACTTATGGTTTATGAACTCTTTCCCGTTGTCTTTCTGGATTTTTAGAACCTTTGTAGCATACTGTTTTTCAATGGTTTTGATAAACTGGGTTATGGTAAGGTATGTTCTGTCTTTGTGTTTGAGTAAAAATGTCCATGTGGCTCTAGAAAAGTCGTCCACAACAGTTAGAAAAAATTATGATCCATCTAGGGTAGGTACCCTATATGGTCCCCATAGTTCCATGTGTAAAAGGCTTCTTGGTTCCTGTAGAAATCTAGGAGTGGACCTTTCAAAGTTCCTGAAGGTAATAGGCTTTTAGTTGTCATCTCATAGAATCCACTTCTGGCCTTGATAACAGCTATAACATCATTAGTCTTTAGGTCCTGCAAAAATAGATCATTAGATACGAAAATAGCAGCAACATCATTCTACGTTGTTAGTTTATTCACAGAGAGTAGATTTTTGGAAAAGTTGGGGACATGCAAAACTTTGTCAAGAGTAATTTTGTCACTAATTGTAGCTTGACATATGTGTTTTACTTGTTGCTTGGTGCCATCCGGGAGTATTACAAGCTCATACATGTTGTTTATTTTATTCTCATGATAGAAATCTAGATTTGTTACCATATGTAATGACGCACCTGAGTCAACTAACCATATGCATTCATTTCCTACAATTTGAATATTATTATGGATCATTCTATTACCTGCGAAGTTTGCAAGCCCACAAAACTTTACCTCAGTCGTGGCCTTCCCTTTAATTGCTTTAGATATCTCTTATTGAATGAAAGTGGCTAAGCCCTGTGGGATTTGACCATTCCTTTCAATGTACTCATTCGATTCTTGTTGCATGTCTACAGCGATGTCACTGATCGCAGCTAGGTTCGCCTTATTCTTCTGCCCAGTCAATTCTTTGTACTAGTCAGGCACACCATGGATCTTAAAACAGGTTTCAATTGCATGTACTACTTTCTCACACTTTTCACAATATTTATCCTCTTTCTTGAGGAAATGCTTTTTGCTGTTGTTTCTACCGCCTTTCTTAGAGCTAGGGTTGTTTTGTCTCACTATCATTGCCACATTTAGGCTATTATCTTGACTGGTATTTACTACTTTCTGTCTTTCCATTGTTTGCATTATGGAAAATGACCTATTAACTATTGGCAATGGTTCCATCAACATGACCTGGTTTACTACATGTTCATAGTCTTCACTTAACCCTATCAGGAACTGCACTAGTTTGTGAGTGTTTTCCTTGATAGCAATAACTTTAGTAGCATCACAGGTGCACGTAGGTGTAGGACTTAGGCTAGCAAAATCATCCCAAAGTTTTTTGATTTTGGTGTAATATATAGAGATAGTAAGATTACCTTGTTTGAGTGAACTGATCTCTCTTTCTATTTGATATAACAATGGGCCATTTGCTTCTCCAAATCTTTCCCTTAGCTCCTTCCAAAGTTCTTTGGTTTTGGAGAATGATAGGAAGGCATCACTCAACTCCTTGGTCATGAAGTTGAGGATCCAAGACTTAACCATGGAATCTGCCCTCTTCCATCTGGAGAGAAGGATGGGGTCTTCTGTTGGTGGTGTGCATGTCCCGTCGATGAATGAAAGCTTGTTTTTGGCACACAGAGCTATCATCATAGATTTGCTCAAGTTTAGGTAGTTATTCCCATTGAAGGGGGTAGTAACCAGCACAGCTTCAGGGTTTTCTATGTTTGTGATGGAGTATTTCTCCAAGTCTGGGTTGTGTGTGGGGTTAAGGTTACTAGTACCACTGTCGTCGGCCATATTTGGTAGGTAAGGTAAAATGTATCAAACCTTTGGCTCTGATACCATGTAAAGAATATTGGTATTGATAAAGAATAATGTTTATTTAAACATGTCGTGAATGAGTACAGACGTGGGAGATATATACAGTGAATGAGTAAAAACTATTGGCTAGTCATACACTACAAAACAACATGGCTATTGCAATGAAAATCTTAGCAATACCTTTGATGTGCGTTGCTATTAGCATTTTTTTGTAATACATTGTTACTAAATATTAAGCTTTTACGACAGCTTATTGTGAGGAGAATGAATTTGTATTTCGACCACATGACTCATTGAGATGTTGCAATGAACCATCAGTATAATGGATATGTAGCTCCATTCTGTCACTAGATAGTGTTGCAACAAGAATGGATAATTTGGTGCCATTATACGGGGACAATTATGGTACCAAAATAATAGATTCTTGGTGACACTCTGTTACTAGAAATCTTTGTGTGACATTTATTATGACAGCCCGTTGCAAAAAACACCACATTGGCATTTTTAGTGACTATCTATCATTATATTCTAAGTTAAATTTAGTGACAATCTATAGTAAAATAAGTTATAATGTTAGCTATTGTGACGACCCATCATAAAAAGCGATATAGTTATTTTTAGTTACAATTTGTTG
>JAOQMS010000180.1:52260200-52275676 GCA_027563885.1 Erythroxylum longipes | reverse complement strand
TCTTGTAGCATCTCAACCTTATGTGCCCGATAACTCCACAAAAATGACACGTGGGTACGAATCTTCGAATCTTTCTCAATGTTTCTTCTTCTAGGACAAATCTGGGCATATCATTTTTCTTCTCATTCACCTTAGAGCATTCTCCCTTATAACCAATGCCTTGAAGATCCCCTTTTACTTTGCCGATTTCATTAACTTTTCTAATTTTTCTGTGCCACCATTTAACATTCTCAAACTCTTTTCGGTACTTACTAATCTCATTCTAGCTTCACCAAGCTCATCTAATGCCAACTTCAATTTCTTTTCTAACCCTTAGATGGTGTTCTTGATAGAGAGAATTTCTTCCTTCAATCTTTTATTCTTTTTACACGTATTCACCCATTTTTCATATATAGCTTTGTAAGCCTCATAAATATTCTCCTTTCTATCATCTAGGCCACTTTCATCACTATCATAATCTGATATTGGGTCTTGAGCTGGGTTGTTTGCATTTTTCTGGAAATTTTTTGTTTTTCCCTCTTTTACATCTTCAATTACTTCCTTTTCAGTTACTGTTAAGCAAGTATTTGGACTTTTGCTATGTAAAGCAGCTAAGGCAGCACCATTAGCGATTTCTTCTTCACTACCATACTCACTTCTAGATTCATTCTCACTCCAAATGTTTTTATAGGATTTCCCTTTTCTCTTCTTCAAAGTGTTAGCACATTTGGCTTAAACGTGTCCGAAGCCCTGACACTCGTGACATTGGATTCTCTTCACCTTCCTTTCACCCTTTTGAGCTTTGGCTTGTTGCTTTAAGTTGATACTCGATGAACTCCCACCAGATTGTCTAAATTAGAGTCTATCCTTTTTCAGTCTTTTCAACCACTTACTGAACTCTCGTGTTAATATCTCTATGTGTTCATTCTCATCGGATTCATCTTTTGTATCATTCACACCTTTTCCAGTTTCAACCTATAGTGTCAATCCTTTGCTTCTTTCTTGCTTATCCTTTAAAAGATTCATTTCGAAATTTGTAATAATTCCAATTACCTTCTCCAATAACAGATCATTAATGTCGTGGGCCTCCTCTATTGCTACAATTTTTAGAATAAATCTCGGAGGTAGTGATCTCAACATCTTCTTGACTAGTTTCAGACCGGAATATTTATTTTCGAGTTGATGTGCCTGATTTGCTATATCTCACAATCTTTCATGAAAGTCCCCAATAGTCTCATTTTATCCATCTTCAGTTCTTCAAACCTCAAAGCTAACATCTGTAATTTTGACGCTATCACAGATTTGGACCCTTCACGAATAGTCTGCAAAGCATCCCACGCTTCTTTAGCCGATTCATAAGTTGATATCATTAAGAAACGACCTTCATTAACAGCACTAAAAATCACATACATTGCTTGTGAGTTTCCAAGTGCCCTATCTTCTTCAGCTCTTGTCCATTCAGATGGATCTTTTAGAACTATCTCTCCCTTATTGTCAGTAATCATCGGATGTGTCCAACCATATAACACCAGTTCCATGCTCTTGTTTCCTGTGCCTGAATAAAGACCTTCATCCCTGATTTTCATGCTTAATTGGAACCGTCCAACAATGGTGGCCTGATAATTGATGCTCCTTCTTTTATAGCCATGTTCGCAAAACTAGGATCTGCACCAACTTGCTACCAAGTTCTGAAATAGTGACCCGCTCTGATACCAATTGAAAAACTGTATAGGTTAATAGTTTCGCAAACTGTATAGGTTAATAGTTTCGCAAACTGTCCGATTTTATGTGATTGTCTCTGGCACAAATAAAAAACAAAACCAATCAAAAGCGAAATGATAAATGACACCAGAAATTTGTTAACGCAGTTTAGCATTCTTTGCCTACGTCTGCGTGGCTCTCACTCAGATTAATTCTTTCACCGAAGTACAATAGAATTACTCAAAGCTTTACTGAGCCGACACTACTCAACCCTTGACACTATCTCTCAACCTCACTTCCCGTGAAAGTTTTTCACACCCAATAACACGATCAACTTGTGTCAACCTCAACAGAAGATTTTTCTCTACCACTCTTAATGAAAGACAATTAATAAAAATAACTTAAGTGATTAATTAAGTAAGAAAAGAACAACAATAAACTTGAGATAAAAAAGTGAAGAACAACTTCCCGAAAAGTCCAGCTCCACTGAAATAAATCTGAAAGTTGTTGCGGCAAACTATGGACTGATTTTTGCAAACTCCAACATCAACTCATGGAAACTTCAACAGAAATCCTAGCACAAAGATAACCAGCTGATTCTCGCAATTCCCAAAATAAAATTACAGTTGTACTCACAAACCCATTAACCACACACAATCATAAAAAGTGCAACACACATAAACCCTTATAGAGAACCACACACCATAGGTTGCATCTCTTTTCCACCTTCAGCTATTTTTCAAAAAACCAATTCACGCATGCTTCATAGTTGACACAGCCTCTGCAGATTCACATTTTTCCCTTTTTGAAACTTACATAATCCTTGCCTTGAAGAGCCACACACACATACGAACACCTTTGAACCAAAGACTAAGAACAAAAGCAATCATAAAGTCACTCACGTTGATCTTTTCCTAGCCAACAAAAATCACCCACTCACACCAAGGCACTCACACACACCAAGGCACTCACGCACACACCAACAACAAAACAGCTGTACGTTCTTTTGCACACACAAAACCCACCACCGTATCTTTCCAAAAAGTCACTTAATTCCTAACTAAATTTACGACAATACCCATTTGATTCTCTTTTTCCATTATGAAGATATGCACGACTCTCACAATGAAGACCTATAGTTCAATTACGTAAAACCCATATTTTTAATCCTTATCCCAAAAATCTATTAACACCTGACACACAAATTCAACAATACCCTCTTCAGCCACACATCAACGTAATCCACTACAAGTCTTCACAATATCCACTTCTATTCAAAATAAGATTCTATACTATCTAGAATATTATCCAAATAGTTCTTTTGAATCCAAGACAATAAAAAATCTGATAAGTCCAATTTATAAAAATATGCCAAAATAAAATAAGTATATATATACACCATATATCTAACAGACTATATTGAAGATTCATAGCAAATTTCTTAGTTGACAACTTCCCATTCTTTCGTTGATGAAGTGGCATATTTAGAGGAGTTGCTTTTTATCTCAAGTGTTTTCGTTTATGATAAATTTTGTTTAATCACTTGAGCTGTTTATTTTATTTCGTTTTCATTAAACATTGTTTGAGAAAATCCTCTATAAGGTGTAAAATTATTTTATGGGTTGTGAGGATGAGAGATAGTTTCAAGGGTTAAGTGGTGTCGGCTCAGTAAAGCCTTATATAAAACTATTATCGTTAGTGAAAGAATTAAATTGGGTGAGGGCCCAGCAGATATAGGCGCAAGGTTTGTCAAACTGTATTAACAAACATCGATGTTGATTTATATTTGTGCGTTTAATTTTTCTGATTTTTGATTGTGTTAGAAATGACTATGGCAAAATCGAAGAGTTTACGAAGCTACTACACTTATAAGGTTCTTTCGATTAGTATCAGAGAAAGGCCACTTAATTAGAACTTGGTACAGCAAGTTGGTGCAGATCCGCATTTTGTAAACATGGCTACAAGAGAAGGTGCATCGATTACTAGGCCGCTGCTCCTGTATGGAAGGCACGTATGAGAGTTTTTATTCAGGCAAAGGGAATAAAGGCATGAAATTCAGTGCTGCATGGTTGGACACATCTAGTGATGACTGATGACAAGGGAGAAATAGTACTAAAAGACCTATTTGAATGGACAAGAGTTGAAGAAGAGAGAGCCCTTGAAAATTTTCAAGCCATGCGTGCCATTGTTAGTGCTATGGATGAAGGTCATTTCTCAATGATATCAGCTTATGAATCGGCTAAAGAAGCATGAGATATTTTGTAGACTATACATGAGGGATCAAAATCTGTGATAGCCTCAAAATTTCAGATGTTAGCTGTGAGTTTTGAAGAACTGAAGATGGATGATACTGAGACAATTGGAGATTTCCGTGAGAGATTTCACGATATAGCAAATCAAGCACATCAGCTTGGGAAGAAACACTCTAACCTACAATTAGTAAAGAAGACGCTGAGATCACTACCTCTAAGATTTATTTTGAAAATTGCAGCAATCTAGGAGGCTCATGACATTAATGACTTGTCGTTGGAGAAGGTAATTGAGATTCTTCCCAATTTCGAAATGAATTTATTGAGGAGCAATCGAGAGAAGAACAAAGAATTGGCATTATAAGGTGAGATTAGTAAAGTCGTGAATAACTTAAGAGACGAATCTGATGAGAATGAGGATATGAAGTTATTGACAAGAAATTTCAACAAGTGGTTAAAGAAACTGAAGAAATATAGATTTGATTTGAACTATATATTTGATTACTTGATAAACATCAACTATGGCAGCAGCTATAAATTTTTTGACAAATATGAAAACAGAAAAAAAAAAATCAATTACGAAATAACAAATCAACACCCAAAATTTATTAACGCAGTTCAGTACACTTTGTTTACGTTTGTGGGGCCCTCACCTTGCTTAATACTTTCACTAACGGCAATAGTTTTATACAAGGCTTTATTGAGCCGACTCACTCAACCTTCGACACTATCTCTCGTCCTCACAACTCGTGAAAATAAATCACTCTCAATAACACGACCAACTCATACTAACTTCATCAGAGAATTTTCTCAATAACGTTTGAAAATAAAAATAAGAATTAAACAACTCAAGTGATTGGAACAATAAAGAACATAAACAAAGACACTTAAGATTAAAAAAAACAACTTCCCTAATAATTCCTCCTTCTTCAATGAAAGATCAAAAGTTGTCCGCCAAGAAAGCTGTTGTAGACTTTCGATATTATCACCAGAACATCCCACATACAGTAGCAGAAAAATATCACCAACAAAACACATGTTTCTTCACCGAAATGTTACAAATAATGGAGCTACAAAATACACAAGAACTGTTGGAGTTTTCAGACACAACTAGGGATTACAATTTCGTCCCGGTCCAATCCACCTGAGCCAGGTCACAGGCTGACCATGGTCGGCCAGCGCGGGCCTCCGGCCTGGCCCGTCCATTTTTGCGAAACGATGTCGTTTTAAAATATTTTTTTAAGAAAATATATGAGTGGGCTGGCCAGCCAGTGGCCCCCTGAGCTATGGCCCGGGTCATAGGCTGGCCCATCCCAGCCCACATGGGTCATGGCTGGCCATCGGGGCACTGAACTCGGCCCAGCCCGGCCCGACCCAATGACATGTCTAGACACAACCACCAAAAGTCACACACAATCAACAATAAACGGCATAACAAGGTAACACATATCCTGACACAAAATGCAACTTCAAATCTGGATGATATCCTCGTGAAATCAGCTGCAAAAGATCCTCAAAGATGGCCCAAAAATTCCAGCTTCCAAGTCATAAGATACCCATCGTTTATTCACCCAAAAACAACACCAATATAGTCCCTACACATCACGTAAAAACACAGCACCAATACCGCTGAACAGTCAATCAAATCGCCAAAAATATTGCTATCTTAGATAAACATTATCACGAAAATAGGCTATCAATTAAGTCCTATCTTGATTAGAATTTTAAACCTCATCAACCTTATCTTGAAGGAATCTCATATAAGATAGAGTACAAAATTTCAAGTATGTCCAACTAAGTCCAATTTCAAATAATGCCCAAAATTAAACAATAAAATATAATAACATATATCTTAACAATAAAAACAAAAGATAAATTTATTTAAAAAGTTTTTGCCTTTTCTACTATATATTGCATTCAAAGAAAAGCCAAATGTTTCATAAAAAAATAATCGCAGGATCGTTTCAAGTAATCTCTCTTACAGAGTTTGTTCAGTTTTCTTTATTTTTCACATTTTTGAAGGAATCTCTCTTACTTTCTCTTCATATGTACCATCCACCTTGAAGATCGGAGCATTGAAGTTGAAGCTGTTATTATACTCAATCAAAAAAACGTAATAAGATAAAGGAAAAAAAAAAAGAATTCATGCTCCAAAAATATCAAACTAAATAGTTCCCTTAATGACAAAACTCAAAGTAGAGAAACATATACAACTCACCTCGTAGGATCATTGAACTTGAATTAATTTCATTCAACTTCTTCCATCTTCAACCTCTTTTCGGGCATATAATGAAATGACTGTGCACTTGTGGCCGATCTTTTCATCTTGGACACTCTTGAAGTTGGATAGTCAAATTTTATACAGAATCCATCTTCGTCCTTTTGAGCATACAATGGCATAACCCCGCACTTTTTTATTCCATTGACAACTGTGCCGCTAAACTTAAAAAAGGCTAATCCCTCTTCAAAGTTACCATGTCTACGTCCCCATTCACAAACACTGCTACTCATGAAGACGATCATATGCTCTGTATCTATTCCTTCGATGCGTAATGCTTCAGGAACGAAATTATCTGAGGAGAAATGGTAATTGTCTCCAAGATAGCAATCATATCTAAGAAAGCCTTCGAATCTTTCATCACAACACAGGTAGAAAGCAAATCCCAAAAAGAGATGATTCAACCAAAGAGACGGAAGGTGGATTTGAATGGAATCACCCACGCTTTGATACTTGACCCACTCTGGTATTCTATTTCCTGGATAGATCATTTCAAAATTCTCCTGACAATACAATTTTATAACTCAAATTAATAATTATACAGACCCAAATAAAGAAAAAGAGACAAAGTAAGAAAGTTAAATACCAATGGTTTCTGCATTTGATTTCTTGTACAAGCAGTTAGATGATTCCTCAACAATGCATTTGCGGCTTCCTGACATTCATCTTCATCCAACTTTAAGCAATTCCTTAAACTGATTTTTGTTAGACACTTTCGTGAGTCAAGGTGTAGCTGTTTAAGGGTCCATATTTCTTCTAGTGATGTACAACCATTGGCGTTTAAAAAAAAGACACCGGACGGAACTTCTGGCAAGGATTTAAGCCTTTTACACTCGCTTATATCAAGGCATTTCAATTGTGAAAGTTTTTTGATGGCTGCAGGGATCCTTTCAAAATTATTTCCACCCAAATATAGAAAAAATGATGAATATAGGAAGTTCAAGTCCTCCGGCAATTCCCTAAAATTACAGTTGGAAAGCTGTAAGTCGATTGCATTATTGAAACTTTCTGGCAAATAAACAAGCTTCCGACAGTCTTTTATATCTAAATAAACGAGCCCTTTAAGATTGCCAATCGACGATGGCAGCTTCTCCATGGCTGTTTCTTTTAACACAAGACGCTTCAAATTATACATGGGCTCAAAGATTCCAGGAAGCTCCTTAAAGCGTGAGGACCCAGTTAGATCAAGTGTTTCCAGAGACGTTAATTTGTTTAAAAAGTTGCTTGAAAGGCTTTCAAGCTCTCTACAATACCTCATCTCTAATTTCTTTAACTTGCTGAGGAGTTCAACTGATGATGAAGGTACATGCTTTATAGCAGTCTCACTTAAGATTAGCTCCTTAATGCTGCTTGAAATTTCTGGGAATGCATTCAAATTTTTGCAACCACCAAGATCAAGAACTTCAAGAGCTTCTAGAAATCCACTTCTACTGTTTGGAAGAAGAGTTATGCTTTTTTGGTTTACAAAACTCAGTGACCTTAACTTGCCCAATCGACTTCCATAAATGGAGGGAACTTTAATCAAACTGCAAAAACTATTAACAATGGTACTCAATATTCCATTTGTATATTGAGATGCCACTGAATTTTCCTGTAATTAATACAAATAACACAAGGTTTAATAAACTATAGTGCAGTATTAATTTCAACTTTTATTATAAAAAGAATAAAAATTTAAATACCTTGACTTCTGTGTGCACTTCTTTTATTTTGCTGTTGGGTAATCTAAGTATCGCAAGATTTTCTGGTTGGAAATTAGGTGGCAAGGATTCCAGTGGATATTTATCCCAATAAAGATACCTTATTCTGTTGGGAAGATAATCAAGACCTTGAAGGAGATGTAGATTACTTTTTCCAACCAAGCTTCTATTAAAATAGATAAACTTAAGATTAGGCATCTTCATGAATACTTTGGAATTTAAATTTATCTCTCTTATCTTGCTCACGTTAAGCATTATGCTTTCCAATACTCCGGCTTCCTAATAAACAACAACAAACATTTACTTAAGTTATTATAGTAATAAATAACTGCTTTCAGTAAACAAAATATATAAGAAATTGTTACTAATAAAATGGAATATTTCAAATATCTTCAAGATCTTACCTTATTCTCCACAAATAGTTTATAAATGTCTTCGTGATCCCATAATCTACTACGTAGATTCGGATACTTAGATTCTTGACGAACGATTTCCTTTCCCATCTCTTGTAATAAATCATGCATTTGCAACATGTTGTGATTGAAAAGAGTAGAAACAGTTACAAGGCATTTGTCTACAAGAACAGTTAATATAATGTCGATATTGAACCTGCTGTTTTTGTATATTTGTCTCAGAATATTTGCGTTAACTTCTGTTTGCCACACATGTTTGAAGAAGCATGCAATGTCAAGAAAGACATCTTTCTCCACCCTATTTAAGCCATTGTAACTAACTTGTAGCGCACTTTGAATATTCATATTTGGAACTTCTGACAATTGATTTATTGCTCTTTCCCACTCCTTTTCCTTTTTTCCAATTAAAGAGGAGCCTAAAACCTTCAAAGCTAAAGGATTGCCTTGTGCATATTTTACAATGGAATTGGACAAGGACAGATAATCATCTCTGGGATTTTTTTGTTTGAAGGCACTCATCGTGAAAAGTTGAAGGGCTTCATCATCATTTAACAGTTCAACTTCATATATAAAATCAGTTCTTCCTTGAAATACTTGCTTATCTCTACTGGTGATGAGAATCACACTTTCCGAACCGAACCAACATGGATCTCCAATCAAAGACTCTATTTGTTGTGAATCATCCACATCGTCAAGTACAATTAACATCTTCTTCCGACCAAGTCTTGCTTTAAGAAATGGTGTAGGCCCAGCAATCAACATATATTTCACTGGATTTTCCTCACCCAATGCTTTTGAAACAAGTTCTTCTAGTAAATTCATCAAGCGACCTCCTTCTGCTTGTTGTCTAATATTATATACAAAACAACCACCTTGGAATTGATGGGACATCATATTATATATGACTTTAGCTAACGTAGTTTTTCCAACACCACCCATCCCCCAAATTCCTAAAATACAAACCTCCAATGGCTTAATAGTAAATACCTGCTTAATTTTCTGAATGCGTGAGTTCATTCCAACCAAATTCTCAAAGTCATCCCATGCCATGGATTGGTTCAGTTTTTCCAAAATATCTTCAACTATTTTGTTAATAAGCATATGATCAGTGCTGCCAATTATGAAACACAAAATAAATGAATGAAAAGCAAAACAATCATTTACTTGGATTGACCATGCAAACTAAAACATACCTGAAGTCCTTAGAATCAAACCCACTTAGATTGGAAGCTGTGGTCAAGGCATCCCTCCACCTTCGGATCTTGTGTCCGTTCTTGGAATTTTGCTCATGTTTTACAAAAGCTGCTGCAATATCGTGAGACTGTTTCCTTAAATGGGATGGATCTACCTCGTAAAAGATAGGTATAACAATCTGTCCATAGGTTTCATGACATTTAATGATCTTCACAAGTTCATCTAGACACCAAGTGGAAAGTGCATAGTTTTTTGAGAAAACGAGGACAGCAACAGTAGAATCTCTGATTGCTTGTGGAAGTGACCGGGCAATTTCTTCTCCTCTTTTGAGTTCATCGTTGTCAAAGAAGGTTTGGAGATCCTTTTGGCACAAAGCAGCATAGAGATGGCTGATGAAATTTCGACGAGTGTCTTCACCCTTGAAGTTCAAGAAGACGTCGTACTTACATGGTTGAGAGGCCAAGGAAGTGGTAGAAGAAGAAGCCATTATTGTTGCACCAAGAGATTAACCACACCAAAACTTTCGTGCATTATTTAACATAAAAATCCATTGACTTGAAGTCATCCTTCGATTTAAACTTTTTGGTCTTTTCTTGTTGATTTTGAAGCATCCATGAGCTTTCCGCGGGACCAACATACCGGAATTTTCTCTGTTTTACATGGCAACTTTGAAGTATTTAGTTTTAAGTTCAGCGTATCTAAGTGTAAAATCGAGAAGTGCTGGGTCATTCCACTGCAAGCCCAAGAAAATCATGATGATTTATATCAAATATTCGACTTTCCTACTCCACTGACTACGCTGAATGAAAAGAGCGGTCATTGCTTCAAGTTCAGGGAGACTTCGTAGAAGGCGTGACATGTACGTTCTATGCTTTTTCTTCCAAAGATTTATTTTCCTGTCATTAGTACCAACTTAAGTTGATAAAGCAACCTCACGCAAGAGATAAAAGACAGGGCCTATTAAAGTTTAAAACAATAGGAGCTTGTTAGACAATGGAAGCCAGTTAAATAACAGGAGTTTGTTAGACGATAGAAGCCTGTTGAACAATAAATCCTATCAAAATAATTTAAAACAAAAAGCATAAGTTAAAACTAAAAGGAACTCATTATAAGTTGAAAACAGAAGAAACTTATTATAAAAGTGAAAAAGCCTCTTGCTAAAATGAATACACACACAATATAATGCAGAAATATAAAAGTTAAAGAGAGAGTGGAATGATGCAGCAGATTTATACCGGTTCGGCTTGTAACCCAAGCCTACGTCAAGTCCCCAAACATCCAACTTGAATGTTTCACTAAAATCTCAAGTAGTAATTTGGTGAGCCAAGCTCACGAGTATATATTTTTCAAGATTCTCTAACCTTCTAACTAGTAGTATTTAGCTAGTCACTACAAGCTCTCAATAAATGAAGTTTGCTCGATATGAGTTCCAATGATTTCTCTCAAGAAGAATTTTCACTTTCTAAAGCACAAAATATTTGATGATGATATCACTTTCAAGAGTATTGATGTTGTTGATGTAATTCAAGAGTCTAATTTGTTTTCCCAAAAGCGGTGACTCTTTCTTAAATAGATATCTTCTTCAACTAACCTTTGTTTCTCTTATATCTTAACTTGACTTTGAATCTTCAATGCTATATTTGATAAAATCTTTCAGTATCCTGATGTTAAGAAAAATGATCATATCACGGAGTTGATTTGATTTGTAAGATCCTTTCAGATATTGTAGAATCATTTCTAATAAATTAGATAAGTTTATAAGGAAGGTTTCTGCAATAAAGGAAGTAAGTATCATATGACTTTATTTGCTTTGGAGATTTAACCAGTTAGCAATAGAAGGAAATAAATCCAATTTGAAAGGTCATCATCAAAATCATTAAGCCTTGAGCTAACAATCTCCTCATTTTTTATAATGACAACCAATAACATATATATTTTCAAAATTCAAGCTAAAAATTGAGATATTCCTGTCAGCTTTATAAGTTCTTACTGAATAGAAGGAACCTTTCCTTAATAAATCAAAGAAATGACAAGAGTCTGAGATATACATATCAGCTTTATAAGTTCTTACTAATTGGAAGGAGCCTTTTCTTTCTACCATATAGACTTCACAGCAAAAAATATCACATATTCATTATATGCAAGTGACAGTCATGCAAGCATATCATCAATCTTCAACAAAAATATATCGAATATAAAAAATAATTCTCCCCCTTTGTCATTATCAAAAAAAAGAGGGAAAAGAACTAAATAGCCAAAAAATATCACAAGTATGTAAGAATAAACCAGGCAAAAATATATCTTCATCTTAACTCTTAACACTCCCCCTGCTTTAATGCTTTTCACTTTCGAAGTTATTCTTAAGTAGAAAGTTACTTAACCTCTCATATCATGCTTGAGGAGCCTGTACCTTACCATTTTTGTCACAGAAATCTTCAAATTTTCTATTATCAAACTCTCCTCCATGATCACTTGAATTGATGAAATGCAGTGCCCTTTTTTAATCTAAATTTTTCTGCAAAACTCCATCTTTTCTTTCAATATAGTTGAAATGTGATATTTAACCTATCATGTGTCTCGAACACCCACTATCAACTATCAATTGATTTTCTCCTATCTCCATTTTGAAGCATATCTGCATAAAGTATTATCTCATTTTAGGTACCCAAATTTTTTGGCTCCTTTTAGGTTAGTAGTTTGACCTTTCGGTCTCTAAACATACATTTGAGATAATTTCCTCATTCTACAAAAGTTACAAGAATGACTAATATGACTATATTTACCACAATAGAAGCACATAACATATGAATGAGAATTGGTATAATTTCTACCATGTATCAAGTTCCTGTTGTTTTGGCTATAGCTACTGCTGGATTTGACAAAGAAGTTCTTGTATGACCTAATGTTAAGGTTTTCATTGTATCATATTCTGGCCTTATCAAAAACGTATTTAACACTGCCAAGCAATGCATCAAAGTTGTTCCTTCCATCAACGAAATTTGCTATATCTTTTTCTAGAGATAAGATCTTTCCAACACTTTTCTCTTTCTCAAGTTCTAAGGTGGTGACTTTTTCTCCTAGTCGTCTCACTTTTTCATAATCATTTTTTAGCAACGTATTTTCCAACTTAGCCACTCTTTCTTCTAGAACTTCCTTTTCAGAGACCTTTTGCTTATAATCAACCTCAAGAGACATATTCTTGGTCGCTAAATTCTCATTCGCAGATTCTAATGATTTTATTTTACTCTTTAGAGATGCATAGTTACTCTTGGAGTTCTCAACCTCTTTGAAATACTTCATTTTCAACCTTTTATATTAATCATAAAATTCATGATATGCATTTTTCAATCCATCAACTTCAATATTAGAGTCGGAATAATATACGTCATCATCTCTTAATTTAGCCATAAGACAGACAGTGCTGACTTCTTCAAGTTATTCTTCAAAGCTTTTAAAATCCTCATCTGACCAAGCTGCATTTAGTGTTATTCCTCTTCTGTAGGAAGATCCTTTATCTCAATTAAGCTCGGTTTTATGGATTATCAAGTTTTCTTGTAGCTAGTCAAGTGAAATAGTGTCTAGATCCTTTGTAGTTTCTAGAGCTATCACCTTAGGTCTCCAATTTGTTAAGTTGTTATTTTTGTACTAATTTTGGGATAAATTGCTTTAATTTGTTGAAATTATTGTTCAAAATTGATGGACTTGTTTCTAAATTGTTCTCATATTGTTTTCAACACATGAAAGATAAAATTGGAGCAAAAAGATGGAAAGAAAAGAAAGACAAATCAAATTCTCAGCTGGCAGAAAAATAGTTAGCTAAGCGTAGGCACGTACAAGGAAAAAGCCTATCTGTAGAATTTGATTTCAAATCAGATTCGATCCACCCAAGATCTTTATGATTTTGGAAATAAAATGTCGCCTTATTGGTGGGGATCTATAGCCTGATTATGTGGGGAATATATCTACTCAAGATTACGAGAGGATAGAGGAGAGAAAGGCTCGAAAATGAATAAAAGACATTCATTGTTCACGTGAATTATTGTTCACACAGAGCCTTAGGCTGAGTTTTACATTTTTTCTGCAGCTTCTTTTCTTTTCTGTTTTTTTTTTGTTCTTAGGCTAGAATTTTCGTACTTTTCAGAAAGAACCAGGGATGGAGACTTTATCTTTTGTTATTCTTTTATTTTTCTTACTTTTGTTATGAGTAGCTAAACTTTTATTCTTGGTTGAAGGAAACCATGTTATCATCTAGTGTGGTGAGATTCTAAATAAAGTTTCTTTCATTGATGGATATTAAGTGTCTTCCGATTTATTTTTCATGATTTAATTGATTGATTTCTAAGGTGAGCAACTAGAAATTGATTTGTTTAATTTATAGCTAGATTAGTAGGATATGATGTTCAATCTTGCTAATCACAAGTAGCAATTAGGATTACCATCTTTACGTTAGAGTTGGAAATTCTAAGAAGACACTTAACTAAATTAAATGCATATTGTACATGTGTTATCTTGTTCATTAGTTTCTCAGTTCTTAAAGCTATTAATCAATTAAACTTAAGATCATATCTAAGTTGTTGACTAATAAGAATATTTAGAATACATGTTTCTATTCATTTAATCTTAAAAGAAAACAACCCCTAATGAATATTTGTTAATGGACTGAGTTTTATATCACGAATCCATATTAGTTTGATAACATCGATGACCCGAAACCAAGGTTTGTTCACTGAATTTCCAGATTTGAATATTTTTGTTAATTTCAACCAATTTTAATTTTTCTTAATTTACGTTAATCAACCCCCCCCCCACTTTATTTTAGTTTCAACTTATATAACAATTGTCGTTAAATTTCCTCATAGGAACGATCTCAACTCTTCACTAACTACATTTCCCTTTATTGCTAGAGTTGGTATTAATTTTGTAGCATCCTGTCCCATACTAAGAGTTATAACCTCGATTTCAATAATGGGGAGAATGACAATGAGAGAGTTAAAGGAAAACTTGCATTTCATGCTCAGCGGAATGTCAGCATACATGCATGTGAATTTGAGTCTTTGCACACATGAAAATAATTATACATGCACTCATTGACATTTCGGGTATAGTGAATAGTAATAGGATAGATTGAGAATTGTGGTTATAGCGAATGATTAAAATGAAATAGAGTAGGAAGACTAAAATAAAATCTAAGTGTTGGACTTAGTAAAGAAAAATGTGTTGAAGAAGTTTACTGAGAATATTTAGTATGGGAGTTATAGATGGTGGAGTAGAAAGTTATAGTCTTAATAAGAGGGAGATGCCCAGGAGCATAGACGTATCGTCTGTGATGACGTCATATCATCTTAAGAGATGCATCATCTGTAAAGATGTATCGTCTGTAAAGACGTATCATTTATGATGACGTCACATCGTCTGTGATGACATCATATCGTCTTAAGAGATGCCTCGTCTATAAAGATGCATCATCTTAGGTTGACTTCTGCTTCGTCTTAAGTTGACCATCTGCTTCGTCTGCTTTTTGCTTCGTCTACTTTTTGTTTCGTCTGCTTCTGGCATTCATCTGCTTTTGCATTCGTCTACTTATTGCTTCTTCTGCTTATTACATTCGTCTGCTTTTGCATTCGTCTGCTTATTGCTTCGTCTGCTTTTGCATTCGTTTACTTATTGCTTCGTCTACTTCTTGTATTCGTTTGCTTATTGCATTCGTCTGCTTATTGCTTCTTCTGCTTATTGCATTCGTCTGCTTTTGCATTTGTCTGCTTATTGCTTCGTCTACTTCTGGCATTCATCTGCTTTTGCATTCATCTGCTTATTGCTTCTTCTGCTTATTGCATCCGTCTGCTTTTGCATTTGTCTGCTTATTGCTTCGTCTGCTTCTGGCATTTGTCTGCTTTTGCATTCGTCTGCTTATTGCTTCTTCTGCTTATTGCATTCGTCTGCTTTTGCATTCGTCTGCTTATTG